>MU151057.1:139650-372015 GCA_015584085.1 Macrolepiota fuliginosa MF-IS2 | reverse complement strand
ATCGGGATGACGCGATGAGAGAGTGGGAGAGACGGCAGCAGGGAGGGAAACCGGCACAGGTACAACCGTACCCGCAATTAGAGTATTTGCAACAGCAGGCGGAGATGGCGGCTGCTGCGGGGGGGATGGGAGGATGGGCGGCAACGGCTGCGGCTGCTGCAGCGTTGGGGATTCATCCGGCGCATGGGGCGCATGGGGTGCACAATCATAGATATCCACCCCCGCCGAGTAAGCTGTCGCATTCGTATCACCCGCAACCGATTTTAGTGGATGATGATGGAGGAGGTGGTGCTGGTGGGAATGGGGCGAGGCGGGATGCGATTTTGTCGAATGTGAGGAATGCTGTGAGGGGTGATGGGAGTGGACCTGGGAGTCAACAGGGCCAGCAACAACAACAACAACAAGTGCAGCAGCAGCAGTCGCAGCAGTCGCAGCAGAATTCTGCTGGGCCGCCGCCGCCAAATCAAGGCGGGGGTGGTGGGATGTATGGTGGGGGTGCGAGTGGGGGTGTAGGAGGTGCGGCGCCTTCCATTTCGATTGCGATTTCGAGTCCGCCGCAGGCTTATAGTGGAAATATGACTGTTGCAGGTAATCGGTTTGCGGCGACGTACCAAGGTCCGCCGCCACCGTCTTCGGCCGGTGGCCAACAACAGCAGCATCCGTCACAGGGTGTTGGCGTCGGTGTCAATGGTGCCGGTGTTGGTGTCGGGCCGAATGGAGGTGGGGGCGGGGGAGGTGGTGTGTCGGCGTTCGATGCGATTGATAGAAGGGGGGATTTGGGGGGGATGTTCGTGCCCATGCAGCCGGATACGTATCATCATCCGCAACACCCACAACATCCGCACCAGTACCCTGGAGCTGGGGGACCACAGGGCCCTGGACCGGGTCCTGGAAGGCATGTGGCGCCCCCGCAACAAGCTGTCCCGACGTCGTTTTATGGAGCGGGTGTTGTGCCTAGTGGTGCGCCGCCTCCTCAGCAGCCTCAGCAGGGTGGGCAACAGGGACCACAGCCGACTGGGCAACAGGGACAGCAAGGTGGTGGACAGCAGAGGAACCCGTTTACGTCGATGCCGGTTGCTGACACCGGTGTCGGGAAGGATGTGCGGAGAGGGAATGTGATGGATGGGTGGCCTAGATGAGTGGTTTGCAGATGGGGTGGATGGAAGGTATTTCGGACCGTTCAATTTCTGCTCTTTTTTTCTTCTTGAATCCTAGTTGTTGCTGGTTATTTTTTTCTCAATGCCCTGTTTATTTCCGACGAAAACGCGAGGAAAGGTCTTTATGTTTTCCCTCACTTGAATGTTTACCCCTTTTATGTTTGCCCCTCCCTCTCATTTTCATTCCTCCCACAGAGTTGCCTCCACCATGGGCTTCGATGGGTTGTCTTTATGTCTCTCTTGCTTCTTTCTCTCGCCTCACAGTCTGTCTCCTGCCTGGATGATCCTTGTTTCATAGCCACTCACACCGAGAACACCCACAATGATCATATTTTCTTTTCTCTCTCTCCTCGGCTCGTGGACGTCTGGCTGGACTCGCTGAGTGTAAGGCATGAACGTGCATGAGGGGTACTGTTACAGAGCGGCAATGTGAATCATTTATTCCGATGTTCCACTGATCGTACAAGTATTTGAAGATAGGGATATGTTCTAGATAGCAAATATGGTACGTATGTCCATCGGGCAGACTGCCTCTACAGTCTGCCGAACATCTCTTCGACTTCCCATGCCCCGGCCCAGTATTGGATTTGGCATTTGAGTCCTTCCTTTTTGGCTTCAGCTTCGATGCGTTTTTGGAGGCCGCGGTGACGTCTGCAAAAAATGATATCTTGGCTGAGGAGGAACGCAGATATCAGTTTCTCGAGGATGATAGATGTGGTGTGGTAAGTCTGACCTTCGGAGACGGAGGATGGGGCAGAAATCGTTTGAACCGTCGCCGACGTAGACGATGCGGTCAAAGTCCTTGCCGTGGCGTTCGAGGAAGGCGGTCAGTTCTTCACCTACAAATTCGGACAACATCTTGTGTTCAAAAAAAGTTCTTGTTTATGTTCGAGTACTCACCCTTGCACATGTTAGGGCTGCATCCAACTTTGCAAGTGTGTTGAGGGCCAGAAGGGTCGACTCTACGACGAAGCTTGAGGAGCTCGTTCTCCCATTCTGCAGGGTTGGTGATGATTTCCGAGAAGAGGTTCTCGAGACCTTTGCTCTGGAGGATGGTGGAGATGAAAACGGAGTTGGCGTTGGAGAGGCAGAGGAAGGTCGTTTTTCCTGCTTCTTTGAGTTTGGAGACGCCTCGGACCATGGCGGGGTGCTATGATGAGGTGTATTAAATCTGGGTGCCTGGTGATAGTGACGATAGATGTTGACATACGAAAGGCATGGTGCGGAGGGCGTGTTCGATCTGTTCGCGTTTGATTCCACGGGTGTGGGCTTCGCGTAGAGATTGTGCGCTGTTTGGAGAAAACCGATGAGAAATGGACTTGGGGTGAAGGGATTAGCGTACACAAGATCTGTCCATTGAATATCATCCTTGAGATCCTTCATCTTGCGACGAAGGTCGGGCGCGAGCACCTCGAAGATCCACCTGTCGGTGTCCTGGTCCGCCATGGACCTGCAGGTTGTTCATTTAGATTAGATTCGCGCTTGAAGGGGGGCCAGAGCGGGCAGCGCACCAGTCGAAGTCAAATACGATCAGTTGCTTTTCTACGGACATGGTTTCGAGAGGATAGCTGATGTAGTGAAGATGAGATGAGCAAAACCCGGGTTTGCTTTAAGCTTTTGTGGAAATTTCATATCATTCAAAATAGAAATGAGATGATCGATGATCGGTGATCGAGTATTGAGAGTTACATCAGCAACCCGTTGCGCTGTTGGACGGTATTATCAACGTTCGTCGAGCGGAGGCTGTCGACATATGTCTGAAGGCTAAGAAGAACGATGTTTTGTGTGTGTATTTTTCATCTGAGAAGCGGAATGCGAGTGTTCGAACACCAAAGTAGTGACCCATTGCCTCAAGGGATTTCCTTGGGAACCAGTTTTTGAAATTTGCCGTTGTAAACTGAGGGGCTGGGTGAAGGCGGTCCAAGGCGGACCGAGACACGGCGTCATGGACCATCCAATGGTAATTACATAATCAAAGAGATTCATTTACGGGACCGACGCCAGCGAATGGTGATGCGGATTTTATGCCTACCATAGTGTGTACGGCAAAGGTATCCTGCAAGAAACTTCCCGGGTTGCTTGAACTCACAGATACACACCTCCAATGGACTCAAGAAGGCGGTAAATCGCCCTCGATACGCCTCCCTAGAATCGAGCTTTCTTGTGAGTCCCAATGACGCACATACTGGCCTCGTGTGTTTATCCTCTATCCAGCTTTGTTCTGCAGCAAAGAAGGAGCAGCCCAAGTCAGACTGAAGATCGCTCTTTTTACCGACGAGAATGGTCATAATTTCACGTTTATCTCGCCAAATGCTCGCGTCGAACGGGAGAAATTCAAGACGGAACTGACTGTCATTGTTGGAACCAATAAAGCTGCTGCCGAGGCTGGGACGCTTGCACCTGTAGCAGCAACACTTACACCTGCTGTTCCTTTGACCGCTACCCCCACCCATAAGACACCTACGCCCACTGCATCCAATGCCCCGACACCCCGAATCGGTGGCGTTCCTCCACTCCCCCTCTCTCGAGCCGCGTCCGTCACGAGCGAACGACGAGCTACTACTCCCGTTATTGCAGGAATCGACCCCGCCAATGATTTCAAACTACGGAAAAAGGTTCTTATGGGCAATCCAGATCTGGCGGCACTCCACAAGGACCTTGTCATCGGCGGCCAAATCACAGAAGCGGAATTCTGGGACGGAAGAGAGGTATTTCTTTCGTCCCTGTTTACTCGCTATCTCTTGGGTAGTTACATATGCAATAATAGCACCTATTGCTGGCACAAGCCGCGGCAGACAATCAACGAAAGGGTAAACCCGGTCAATTAGTCGACCCCCGACCAGAGACTGTCGAAGGTGGAGAAATCAAAATCCGTATCACGCCGCAACTCGTCCATGACATCTTCGATGAATACCCTGTGGTGGCGAAGGCGTACAGCGAAAATGTGCCCAGCAAAGTAATGCCAAACTAATTCGAGCCTCCTGTTTGTCCGTGATCGCTGACTATTGTTGATAGCTCACAGAGGAGCAGTTCTGGAAACGGTATTTCCAGTCCAAGCTATTCAATGCGCATCGAGCTTCCATTCGATCTTCTGCCGCGCAACATGTTGTCAAAGATGATGAAATTTTTGACAAATATTTGGAAAGGGATGATGATGGTATGTTTGTTCAGTTTGGTTGGGTTCCATTTGTTCATGTCGTATCATAAGAACTGGAACCACGGCGGCAGAGAACAGATCCAGTTCAAGCAGTTGTTGACCTTGCCGCCACTCTAGAAGACCATGGAGAGGTAAGGTTCTATTGAATTAATTACTCGTGATAACTGATTGGTGTGCACAGACTGGTAATGAAAAAGATATTACAATGCAGGCCGGCCGACAAAAGGGTGCACTTCCCCTCATTCGCAAGTTCAACGAACATTCGGAACGACTACTGAACTCCGCTCTGTATGCGCATGTACCTTTGCTTTCTAGCACATTACTGAGTTTGTCGGACACAGGGGCGAGGTACCTCCTGCCAAGCGTCGGCGGCTAGACCCAGGAGAGGTTAGTGCCTACCTTCTGAAGTGACCAACTGCTAGCTCAGGTTACTTACCCTCGCAGGATCCTTATACACAAATAGAAATCGACGATCTCCAAGATTCCGAGTTATCTTCTGGGATTCTGTTGGAAATGAAGGATAGACAACGATACTTCGAGGGTCGGATGGCGAGTCAAGCTGCAGAAGAGGCAGGTGCAAAGAAGGCAAGCCACGGCGATCAATTAAGCATATGCGTTCTAAGGTTTTACTTTCCTCTTATCTTCCAGAGCTTGGATTACGAGGCGATTCTACGCGAAACAAAAGCAAATCTCCAAAGTTGGGACGCCAATCTAACCCAAGTGAGTCCTCCGACAAACCTATCCGAATTCAATTAATTCATCGGTTCGCCTTCCGAACTCTCCAGCTCAAGATTGAACGTAAAGCAGGGGATAGCGCGCTGATAGGCATGACTCAAAATGTCGCAGCTTTACTCGATGTCAAGTCGCGAAAGAGTCGGTATATATTCATCAATTTCCTTGATCATTATCATAACCTATCGACGCCGTTGCACCTGAGGGTCCAAACGCCCCTTGAATTCAATTATGTTCATTTTACTGACGTGTTTTTTTTTAGATGACATCCCAGATGGTTTCTTTAGACAAATGACAACTTGTCAGACAGCGGCGAATGAATTCCTCCGACAATTTTGGTCAGCAACATATCCTCCACTAGTTGATTCGCAATCGGTTGTTTCCAGCGCCACGCCCGCGCAGAGAGCCGCAAAAGCCGCCAAGATGATTGGGTACCTTGCAAAGACTACAGAAAAGGTTGAGGCACTAGTACGAGCGGCCCAGGTAAATGGTCTTGACGGGTCTCGAGTTGAGATTGTAAGAATTTTTGATCAACATTCCGGGTCCATCCTACTGATGCGAATATTGTGTTTAGGCGATGAAGCCTGTCGTGAACGCCGTAGATCATGCGCTTAATTTCTATCGCAACAGAAAACCACAAGCACTTTCAGCTCGGAAATAGTCATTTTTTTTCTTGTTGGTTCTTGGTTGTAGTCCCGTCTTTACCATATCTTACCAATCCCCGGACAGCGTTTGGCATTTTTTGCATAGGATCCCCTCAATTACTTTGAACAATGAGCACAGGTCTCTACATTATGCAATGTCCAGTCCGTGATTAATTGTATAGCATAAATATTACACGTCCGAAAGATAAATAAATCAAAACGAAGAACGCGAAACAGCATGTGGGATGGGGAGATAACAGTGAGTTCAGGGACTATGATCCATATGGTCTTGGTGGCTTCTGCAGTTGCATGCCAGAAGAGGATGTGCACTCAAACGTTGTGTACATCACCAGAAGATGCAAGAAGAGGGCATAGCAGACGAAAAAGGTCCGTGCCCGGCGGTTGCCCAAGATCGACCTCGTTAGTACAAGAACTCCCCTTTCTATTGGGTTCAGGTTTTGGTATGCCCGAGTCGCTTCCTACAGGAAAGAATTCGGTATCAGTCATCCATATCAGAATAATCACAAGGAAAGGAGAAATGGACAGAAGTTACTTAAATAGGTAGATAGTAGTATCGTCCCATGAGCGTCTCATGGCGCGACTAGAGTGATTGTAGCATGCCAGGGTGGACGGAGCTCCATATCCCAGCATCCCGGACATCATGAGGATGGAACTTGAAACCTCAAGCCCTGTTTGTCGATTGTGCGCTCGCACTATTCCCGTAGAGCCGGGATTCCCAAATACGATACAGAATCCAAATAAAACGCGGGATTCACTCACCCTTCCTCTGAATGCCTCAAAGGGATTCATGGACTCTTCGTATCTTGTCCTATACGTGCTCATATCATCCCGGCCGGATGGCACAGGGAGTGGGTCAAGTTGGGATACAGGTGGTCGCGATCCGGCTTCTTCCCTGTAACTTTGCATGTACCGGACCTTTTCGTAAAGCTTGAGGTTGTCTGCCTGCAGACTTTTGATCTCTGTGCGAAGCTCGGAGATGATCTGATACTGCTTGCGTAATTCCTGTTGCAGGGTTAATATCAACTAATCCGGGCGAAACGCTTGAAAGAGAACGAAGATCGTAAGGGGTTGTCAAAAGCAGAAGCGGTGTCGTAGGTTAGGAACAAAGGAACAAGAAGACAGAATATGCCACAAAGGGGGGAGGTTGTTGGCCGTTGAGTAAGGATGTTACAGTGAGCTCACCTCTTCTAACTCGGCGTTTCGTTGTCTGAATCGGTCTCGTTGACTTGTGACGATCGGCAGAATCGACGTATCTGCTGCAGAAGTGAATGGTATGGGAGTTGATCGCGCCGAACTCGAGTTCCCTGACGGCTACAAAAGGTAGGACGAAACATGATTAGCGAGGATTGATATGTAAACTTAGGCAAAAAAACTAGGCATTATGAAAATTTCTCCGCAGGAGATCGCATGGTTTGCCCTGTTCCGTGGTGTTGGACACTTACTGTGGCTTTCTTGACAAAATCCAAGCCTGCCAATACGTCCTCTGCAGGCGTGTGCGTCCCATCACCATTGATCCTCTTATCATTGACACCCATAGACAAGAGGTCGTTCTCTAGTTTTTCATTCAGGTGTTTTTGTTTCTCCAACTCCGACGTCGCAGTTTCCAATTGGGCTTGGGAGGCTTCGAGGGAAGCCTCGAGCTCGCCATGAAGGATCTATGCGCATACAGGGACGGTTGGTCAAATGGCCATGAGGATGAAACAAGCGATGAAGATTACAAAGATCAGTTCAGGTTCCCAAGGCCGCAGCAGAAGGCTCGACATACCCGGAACTTGGTTAATTCCTCAAGGATACGCTTGTTTTTCGTAGCAAGTAGAACTTCCAAGGATTTTCCGTGCTGACTGTTTGCCTTCTCGGCATTAGGATTAGGAAGATGGAGGTCGTCATCTGTGCTTTCTCCATCTACGTCTTCTTCAAGACCGGCAAATTCCACGTACTAAAAACGACGCAAGAATGATAGCGACATTTTTGGTAAACAGGTGCGAGGAACACATGGAGTTAGCCACGCACCTTCATGATTTCAAGTTCTCGCTTAATCTCATCGTAGTCGTGATATTGCCTAAGTTTATGCTTTACTTGGTCCGCTTCTGATATCTATAGTCTCGATCAGTCCGGATGATTTGGAAGCACAAGAAAAATGTGTACCTTCTTCTGAAGTTCCCGGCTAAACTCCTCAACCTTTTTGTTTGAGGCGGCTTCGGCTTCGGCTGACACGTTCCGTTGTTGTTCTAGAGCTCGAGATAACCGCTCCATTTCTGCCTCTAGATCATAAATCTGTGCTTCAAGTCCTTGGACACTATCCTCGGAGCATTAGATCGCGGCAAGGGGGACATCAAGGCTAACACACCGGTCCGACGTCTCACTGCCGCTTTTCATAGTCTCTATCTCTGCCCGCAGAATTTCCTTCATGCCTAGTCAGAGAAGTAGAGTCTAGTAAGGTGCACGACTCACATTTCTACGTTCAACAGTGGCAACACGGCTGGTAGCAGCTTCCAGTTCTGCCGCAATCATGTCAAGTTCGGCAAGCTTAGCCACAACCTCTTGGTCTGGAGAACTCTTGATTTGAGCTGACACACTGTGTGTGTGAAATATGGGAACATACCCTGCCTCTGAGTATGATCAATGAGCTTCGCCTGGTTTGTCTCGTTGGACATGCGTATGTCCTTCAATTGGTTTCTTGTGAGCGTAAGTTGTCGTTGCAAGTCCTGCTCGCTTGAAGGATTATGAAGTCAGGACAATTCTTCAGGCGGAAGGGTCTATGACTTACCGTTCTTCGTAATTCCGTAGCTTCTCGTCATAGGTTGCGTTGAGCTCGTTGGCTTTCTGCGCAACCTTGTCTTGGATCATGTCCTCCATCTAGAATCGGTTCAGATTCAGTAAGAGAGAACATCAGGATAGGTGGTCAAACCGCACCTTTCCTTCTAGTTGTTCAACTTTTGTCTCCAGTTTCTTCTTCGTTGACTCCACCGACGAGAAGTCATTCACCCGCTTTTTCAACTCTGCATTTTCCTCACGGAGGCGTTTGAGCTCGGCTTCGTGCTCAAGGGCTTCAGCAACCCTAACGGCTTGATCCTATATGCATGATAGTTAAATGTTAGCATAGGATGCACGCAAGCCTCGGGACATACCACCGCAGTTTCAAGGAGTGGGTATGGGTCGGGTGCCTCGGCAAGCACTTTGTAGACGTGAAGGAATGCATTCTCAGAAATCTTGGATCGTTTTGTGAGATTATCGATCTCAGTCTGATATGCTAGTAGGTAATAGGTGAGATAGAGGCCTCAGTAGTATGACATCGAAGCGTACCCTTTAGCAACCCCTTGAATGCATTTAGTTTCTCCGAGTCGGTGATTTTCTTGAATTCTGCGATGGAACGTGGGTCACCTTCTGAGATTTGAACACGAAGTGAATGAACCTTTGGTTTTGTCTGCCAAAGCCTTGCGCCCGATGACGCTTTCCTTCTGGTTGTCAACTATTTCAACCCCCTGAGCATCAAGCGTCTTCTGGAGCTCGGCAAGGTTGATATCTGCGACAGGATCAAGTTATCAGAATTTTATATAGCCCGTATGACCAGTACACACCTCGCCATGTTGCTAGAGCGCCAGAGAAATTTGTTTCGTGGGACATGGATAAAGGAGAGACGATGTACTAGGCCTTGGCGCAGTCGTATAACCAGGCACCCTCGGTGACGTGGGGGCGCGTTTCCGCACGTGACTCTCTATTTTTTCGTTTCGGGATGGATATTCTCTCCGCCAGTTCCGTTCACGTTCCTTGCCTTTGTCCTCGTCGTCGTGGGCAACGATGAACATTCTCCGCCAACAACTCAGGAGCAGCGCCATCGTGCGCCCGCTGCACAGGACAGTCTATATACCCCCCTCCCAGCTTGCCTCGGTCCAGTCCTACAACCCCCGTCCTCCCCGTCAAAAGCCCGCTCCCGAGTCTCCCAATTTTTATACAGCGCGGCCTGTCTACTATGACCAAGTCGCTTCTCTAGAAAAGGCTATCGCAACTACACGCAACTCACTTAAGAACCTCCACCTTCTCCCTCTGCCAGACTTCGCGCGTCAGAGCCTCCCCCTGCTTCACCCAGTATGGAAGAGCCAAGTAGAGATGGCAAAGGACTTTCAGGACAAACTCACAACGACGCGATACCGTCGAGTGACTAGATATCTGAATCAGCTCAACGACTACCACCGGATAGCCGAGACAGCGGGTCACCTCACACTTGCAAGCGGCATCCGCAATATCATCGAACTTTTCGAGAGCGGGAACAAGGCCGCTATGCTCGCGCGGGGAAAGAGAAAGAAGGTTGTGTTGGACGAGTATGGGAGGTCATATACTATTGGAAAGCGGAAGACAAGTTCGGCGCGTGTCTGGATGATTCCTATTCAAGAATCTGTGCAGAAGTTAGCAGCGGACTCTCCAGAGGCTCTGCTAGGTTTGGATGGTGTCAGGCCCAGAAAGCCAAAAGTAACCCCTGCGACCATCCTTGTCAACAACATTCCCCTTAACGAGTACTTCCCCATCCCTGCTGATCGTGAACGGGTCACACGTCCTCTCAACGTCGCTGGTGCCCTTGGTGCATATAATATCTTTGCTCTCGTGCGTGGTGGAGGAACCACTGGACAATCTGATGCCCTCGGTCACGGTATCGCGAAGGGTATCGTCGCGCACAACCCCGACCTAGAGACATTCTTCAGGAGGTGTAAGTCTACCACCGCAATTCCCTGCAAGCACAGTGCTTATGACATTTCCTGCAGCGAAACTTACGAGACGCGATCCCCGTATGGTGGAAAGGAAGAAGACTGGTTTGCCCAAGGCTCGCAAGAGGGTGCGTTCACTGGAATCTGTTTCTTGCCACTCATCTCATACATCATCCACAGTACACCTGGGTCAAGCGTTAGCTTGGGTATCTACACGTTATATTGTCGCTTTCATTTGGTCACAACTAATAATATACATTTTGGGCATCACTCAGGATAGTGACCGGATAAGATTTACATTAACAACGAACAAAAACCGACATATATTAGAGATACGGACAAAGTGACTACTGACATTTCACACATAGGTCCTCGTAATGCTAAGAAGAGGAATATATGTACCGACAATAAAGATAATGAATGCAACAACCAATCACTCGACACCATCCTGAATACCCATAATTCTAATACAAAATGGAGTGGTTACTACTGGAACCAGAACTGTTGGACCTCAGACTGCGCGAAGGAGATATTACATGCTGGACATTTCCGCTGTCGTGTTTGTATCCGCTTTTCCACACAATCTTTACAGAACGCTGGAAAAGAGTGAACATACGAAAACTCGGAGTAAATGATGACATACTGTGCATGCATTTTGTGATAACGGTCGAACGGAAGTTAATGCGACACGTTGAACATTTCAACAATGACTAGGGGTAAACTGTCAGCACTCCGGGCATCAATGTGGTGATACTCAGGACTCACCTTCAGGTTCTCTACATCTGAGCTTTCTGCCGTCGACCCAGAATCCTTCATTTTCGTAGTTTGTCTCTCCATCTCTTTCCTCGCCCGTATTAGACTATCCTCAAGCTGTCGTAACTCTGTCTTCTTCCCTTCATACTGACTCTCCCAGTTTTTATGGAAATGCCGCAGCTATTACCAGGCTAATCAGCATACTCTGCTCACGAGATATACTTTGCAAAGACGTACAGCATCTGTCTTACTCTTCTCGACCTCCACTTTTGAGAACGCTTCTGCATATTGCCTCTCATGATGCCGCTGGCTGTCTTTTAGCGTGTCGATGATCCTCTTCTGCGTTGAGGTCTCCTTCTCCAAAAGGGACTGCCAGATGTGATCGTCAGGGAAACCGAAGAAAGAGGAAAAAGAAAACCTCACAATTTGTGCCTGTAGAGTTCCTTCGGTATCAACCAGCTTCTCTACTGCCTTGCCCTGCTTCTCCAACATCCTTACGAAGCTCTTCTTCTCAATTTCTAGGGCTTCCTTATCCCGCATCGCCGCGTAGTATTTATTCTCCGCCTTGGCTTTCTGTAACATCAGTGCTTAGACTGCGAGATGTCTGTCTTGGAGATCTAATCCACTCACATCCATCGCACTCTTCGATAGACGCTCCTCCATCGAAGCGAGCTCAAACACCTTGTTCTTGACCTGACGATCGAGAGCTTCCCAGGCGCTCGATAGTTTGTCTAACTCCGCATATAATGACTTTTCGGCCTTAAAAAAATTCAAGTCATCAGCAACCCACTGAATTTGACTCGGACAAAACTCACTTCACCACGCTGCATCTCCAATAATCTTAGTTTTTCCAACTCTTCCTCCTTCTCCTTCAACAGTTGTGTCAGATCCGCTAACTCGGGTGATGTACAAGGACCAAGCAATGCACGATATTTCTCTACTTCTTCTGTCAAAGCTAGAATCTTCTGAGAAGCCTGAATTTGATCGTGCGCATACATCTGGACATCTTCCCCATACGATGATATGGTTTGCTCCATTGCGACTACCCGGTGTTCTGCCTGCCTGAAATTTGACGATGAGAGAGAGACAAGACAACAGTGAGATCACGTACCTCAGCTGGTCTTGCAGAACTTCCCAGCGTTGCTTGCTAGCATCATCTCCAAGTAGATACGTCAGCACGAGCTGCTTATCTCCGGTATGAGAGGCAAGGTGAGCTTTGCACTGATTAACTTCCAATTCTAACTGCGCTATACGTTCCTGTCAAAAACAGCGGTCAACGCATGGCCAAGCATCGTAAGATTTGGAACACTTACTGCACGATTTTCAGCTAGAAGTTTCAGTTGCTCAAGTGACGAAAACTTGATAGCATCTTTATGTCTTCTCTCCACCAGTTCCGCGTTCTGTTGGTCACGTTGCTCTCGGAGCCTCGCATTATCCGCATCCCGTTTTTGAAGCATGGTTTGAAGTTCCTGTAACTGTTTCGTTGTCGCACCCTATTGCAGGAGTAATTGAGATAGAAGTTAAAAAGTAAAAAATGTGAACGCACCACAAGTTCAGTGTCATGTCGCTCCATATTCGTCGTGAGGCGAGCTATCTCATCTTCGAGTGTTGTCGTATGCTTGTATCTCTCTGCTAGGTCGGCATCCAGCTTGATAGCAAACGAGACAACCTCCTTGTATGCAGCATTCTCATAAATGTTATCACCGTTTTCCTTTAGTCGCATCTAGAATTGATTAAGAGTCAATGGTCTTCCCAATAATAATTGATACGTATCGCCACGCACCTCCGACTCGAGCACAGTGTACTGATCTCGCAATGCCGCAACTTGTCTTTCCAGCTCAATTATTTTACTCTCACGAAATTTGACTTGTTCTCGTAGTATTCCCACCTCATGAGTATCATGGGCTCCATTAACATGTACCGGTGGTGGTGTAGATGATTGCTAGAAGGATATTAGAAGAAAGCGTGAATAAATTGGTCAAGAACTCCCACCAAAACACCGAACCACTCACTGAAGGAGAGGACGGCTTCTGTAGTAGCTCCTCTGTCTCATCCCTCTTGGCATCCTTCGCTTTCCGAGCCTCCAATGCTTGTACAGTCTTGCTGCGTGTACGCTCATATCGATTTTCAGCTGCAGCGAGCCGTGCGGAATAAAGTTCTTGTTGTTCATGGGATTCTCGAAGCTGGGAGCGAAGACTGGTTACTTCAGATTGAAGGGCAGCAACCTGTGACAACCGGCATCAACTTTTGTTTGACGAGGACGAATATGAAATTTACCGCTGTTGTTGCCTTCTGTGTGTCAGCATATTGATTGCCAAACAGCCTGGAAGAATGTTGCTCGCCAAGGCGGACAAAATTCTTGACAAGTGTCTGTGTCGCATTCGCCTTGTCATCTAATGCGGATACAAATTCCTCGGATGACTCTTTCGGTAGGTGTCTTGCTAGGTCAAAGAGGTCTATAGAAGACTGATCAGCCACATATATGCGAGAGGTGGAAAGGAAATACCCTGCGTGTCGATGTCAACCTGTGGCAAGTCTTCTGGTCTGACAAGTAGGCGGATTGTCTCGACGAGCTAGCACGTAAACGACAGGATGAGCCAATCTGGACGACATTGGAACGGATAAGCCCTACTTGTGTCCAACATGCGACAATGGCAGCGTAGCCAGCTTCGCACGTATTTTTCCGTTGTTCTAGTTCAACAATACGGGCTTGACTCCGCTCATTCTCGCGTGAATAATGGCGCATTCGTCTGAATATGGCTTCTTTTCTGAAGAGCTACGAGAGTATTAGCAGGTTGATGACGAGTGGGTGCGATAGGCGTCGCGTAAGTACCTCAAGATTGTCGAGAGTGGGCTCGTCCTCATTGTTGAGGCCATTAGGCTGAGGACTGCCATTGGCACTTGTGAGGACGCGCTTCTTATTAGTGGATGTGTCGTCGTCGTCTGCATGGGGCCTCTTCCGAGACTCTGAGTGCATTTGTGGAGGAAGATGCTGAGAGTGTAGCGTTGTGGTGCAAGCTGAGCCAGGAATTCCAACTCCGTCTAGCGGATTACCAATTTCACAGCAATCCTAATTCGGTCTCTTTGTACCCTACTCGCCTACGCTACTTGCAGCCGGACTCTCCCTTCTACATCTACAATCTCACAGTCTAGTCCACTGCCATCTCCAATTTGTGTTTCTACGCATGCGAGGTCCAGACTCTGAAATTTATTTCAGTCAATAATCACCCTCGAATTGGCTCAGACGCACCTTTCCAAGCACAGTCATGGGTTGATCTGCCCACGTCAAATCATGTCAGAATTCACGCGCAAAAAAATCAGGTGAACGCCCACTTACGCCAAACTGCTGTGTTGTACGTGACACCCTGCGCCGTGCTCGCAACAAACGCCCTCACCGTCCCGAGATCTGGGCGATCATCCCCCCCGTTCTTCGCCACAACCACCAAATATTTATCGGCCGTCTCACTCAAACCCTCCCCAGATCCATGTCCCATCGGTATGAATGCCTGGTTCGTGAACGGATGACGTTCCAGCGCTGTGAGTTCCACTGTCCCATCTGCTGCGATGCCGGCCAATGGTTGGCATCGATATACTGAGATTCCTGCTGTTGCATGCATATCTGACGGATACGATGATGCGAGCAGTGAGAGCTTGTGGAACTTGCTGGCTGTACCACCGTTAGCAGGAGTAATTCGCGTTCCCTTCGGTGCAGCGGCGTGATCGCCATACGCTTGGATAACCTGTCCAAAGGGCGCGAACACCTCAGGTGTCAATGGAAGCACAGGAATGGTCGTCACAGGCAATGAGCCTGCTTGTTGAGGAGCAGGGGTCATCGAGTTTGATCTCGATGGAATATCCATGATCTCTGCTGCTGTGGGTGAAGATCCGGCCGCTGTTGTCGACATGTCAGTTCTACCAATAATTCGAACGCGCTTGATTCCTCCATCAGGGTATATCATCACCCTCACGTGAGTGAACGTGTTGCCCTCTACATTCTCTAGTTGGAAATAATGTTGTCTGTGGGGGCCAAGCTTCGTTCGAGGCAAGATCAAAGTCCACTCTAAATCATCATCCCTCTGCGTCTTCCAATTGATATCATGGTCGCTAAATAATGCATGTAGTTCACAACTCTCTGGGAAGTTGCCCTTGAAATGCGCCGTATCAATCTCCACCTGTTCAAGATTGCCTGGTGCCCCCCTAGAATGATATGAGTCATATGAATTCGTGACAGGATAGTGCGTACAGTTTGATTATCACCCAGTCTTTATGGTCCTTGAGTCTACTACGCTTAGTCTCCCAGCCATCGCCCATATTCTCCCCCCGTCCAGGAAGAATGAGATTAGAACCAACCCCAAAATGCTGGTCCGACACAAAATCCACGCGGCCGCCCGCGAAGACATGTGCAAGGTCAAATGACCTAAGATCCGAAGGATGGACTGGTGTGACATGTCCGTAGACACGGAAGCGCGCCTGGAAATAAAGTGTGTCAGTCCTTAAGGTGCACCATGGCATGTTAAACAGGACCGCCGACTTACAATGCCCCCATCAGGGTACATGTTGAGCTTGACGAAGTTAACGCTCTCCGTTGGTGAAATAGAAAAAAGGTGACGGGAATTGGGTCCCAAGGATGTCCTGGGCATGATTTCTTGCCACTGTAAGTATCGTAAGTAAATTTAGCATGTTAGACGCAAGCTAAATTCTTACGCGATTATCGTCCTTCTTTGGATCCCCATCAGTGGTGTACAATGCTTCGATTGAAACCGCCGGAGCCTCGTTTCCTGGTCACACGAGTCAAACCAGAACGGACTTTTTATCAGTCTCAAGCGTACCATTGAAATTGGCAGTGTCAACGTCAAAGCCCACTATCGTTCCAGGAGTTCCCAACTGAATAATGCACCTAGATTGCTCTGGAGTCAGTCGGGCTACCTTGGCACCATAATGCCCACCCACCAGTCATAAGTCGGGTTATGTCGACGTGTTTCCCAGCCACTGTATAATGCACCATTCGGTCCAAACTGGCCTTTCAAGCTGAGAGCCGGCTACGACACACACGACCTCTATAAGCTATCCGGGGGGAAAACACCCACAATCACGACTCACTTCGACCAACAGCAAATGGAACGCTTCAGCGAAGAACTCGTCTGAGACGGCAACAATCCGACCACCGATGGCAACACTGGAGAGCTCTGCATCCCAGCATAATCCAAATCAGTTGGACAACCCGCAAGACAACAATCGGAGCCTTACCTGTTGTAGTTGAGAAGATGTCAACAAACTGGTCAAGAGGTATGGTCTCGAAAGTCATGACAGGATAATACGAGAGATAAGCGGTGAGAGACTTTGGTGTGTTGGTCACTGTCTATAGTCTAGTTGGTCTAAGTAGGAAGAATGCCAGCGAGATGAGAGTTTCTAATTAGGGCGAGGCCTATAAAGGATTTCGAGGACGGTCCGATAAGTCGAGATAACGTTTATTCACACGTGAACTCCTGTCCCGACCGACTGATGCATATCGGCCACGCTGCGCCCCTTTGATGAACGGTACGTTAGGGATTTTCTGAGTAATAGGGGTGGTGTGCTGCCGAATTCCGGTCGTTTGCATGAAGTAAGGAAGACGAGGTTTTTACAGTGGCCAATGACTTCGAATGCCTCCACAAGACATAAGACTTGACCCCCAGTAGCTGGATTCCACAAGATACCTGTCGAGACCACTCGCGGAGCATAGGCACATTTATGCATACGCCACCGGGCAGTGTTCGAGACGTTTGCATGAGAAGGATCCAGGGCAAGGGCAAGGAGGTGGGAATAAAATTATAGAAATGTTATACAGGCGGGAATACGGCCAACCTGAACAATGCCCTATTTCTAGTTCTAGACGTAAAAATAAGCGAGTCCTCAATTTTCAGATATGCAACGATGCCCACTACGCGGCCACACTTTGACGACGAGAGGTGCGCCCCAATTGGAGACACCCAATTTCCGATAATGATTTACCTCTCGCCTCAGAAGCTACCTTGGACAGATAGCGCAAAGATCTCCTTATCTCTCTATAAAGGGATTATTGGGTTCTTGTTATCGCATGAATGAATAGGTCGTCCCCTTCCCAGGACGATAACGCTCTTACATGAAGCACACATGAACTCCGTGCTAAATGAATCTTGACCGCCATAGGTTAGGCTTTCATATATTCTCGGACTATTCTTGGCTTATCCGTTGCGCCCGTATATGAATATAGAACGTCCTTCACCGGGAAACACGAGGCTGAAGAGGGTGCCCCCGTGTCAAAGACCTGCACACATCCACCCGCCCGGATGCTGTGTATTAACGTAAAACTCTTACAAACACCAGAGTGCGTGTCATCAGCAACCACCACCGCACATTGGTGGCTAGTTACTCCAAGGAGAGATGTTCACTGTTTTAATTAAGACTCCGGTTGCGGCCGTTAGGTGCGTATCAGAATTTCCAGGGTGGTCGAGGACGAGTAGATTGATGCCTGGCGTATACCAAGGTGGAGTCGCCAGCGAGGGGGGTCTCTCGAGCTGACGAGTTACCCCAAGGACTTATGTGTGACCCACCCATCCACGAGGCCTCAGGCAACTGCCAATCGCTGCACCATCAACTGTCAGTTCTCCAAGTTGATGGCACGACACCAAAATCATAATAAGTCTGCAGCGAGGACTCCCCTTCACAGATATTTCCACGGACCAGTCTAGACCTCCATGGAACGCAGGAGTATGAGGAGGTATCAGTGGTTTTGTATCTAATTTATTGTAGGATTGCCATTCGCTATCGCTCGTGTGTATGCGCATGCGCGCACGTCGGAGATTCCGCCCGTTCAAAGAGTCAATTATAACTCGGAATTTTACTCTACTCTAAAGGGGCTTCTTCACACACATACGAGGAAGAAAGAACATCGCCGAAAGAACTAGTCTAAGTAGTTGGTACTCTATGTATATCCGCGAATCCGAAGCTAAGCAAAGTGTCGTCTATCATTGGAGTCTAAAGATAAGAGAAAGGCAAAACCAAGATATCCCCCCTAGCCGAGTTATGACCCGACAATCACATACGTACCTAGGCCCGATGGTATCCCCTATACTACCCGCCTAACATCCATGCCCTCCTCTCGCCAATCACAGGAACCGATCACCAACCAGCGGAACAACGGCGGAGACGTCATATGGCAGAAAGCCTCCGAGCCATGCTGCCCAATGTCGATCCCAAGCCAACTCCTGCCAACCCTCATCTACAACCAGCGGTATCAATACTGCTGTGTGAGGACGACCTCCAACCCCTCACCCTGGAGTTCCTTCAACCGCCTCATATCTTCCATGTGGCTTGCCGGCAACTCAACCTCCACGAGTTTCAGTCGCACGACTTCCTCGCTGTCATACTTCCAACGTGATTCAACCATATCGGCAATTGTGCCATCCTGCGAGAGGAAGCAATTTCCCCGGACCGTTAATCGCTCGAGGAATGGCAGAAAGTAAAGTTTCTCCTGGACAACCCCGCTCGATGCATGCACACCAAAAACACTATGTGGTATCGCGCCAACATGATCATGCATTCGCCGTCGGCCATGGAAGCTGGGCACGGTCAAGAGATCCAGAGCCTCGTACGTGACGAATGGATCCCAAGTCCAATCTCTAGTATCGTCAATGACGAGTTCAATGAGAGTCTGTAAACTCGGGTGTCGGAGGCACGCCGCGAATTCCGAACTGCTCATTCCGGTGTCATGAATCTCTAGCCGGCTGATGTGACAATTTGATTGGGTGAGAAAGGCGCCAAACTGTTCCTGGGCCCATCCATACTGCTCTAATGGACCTCTCACGAATACTGTGAGGTTGGTCAACCGTGGAACGATGAGCTGATCCAGAAAACAGGCCAATGATTCGAACCCGAGGTTGATTGAGAGCGTACGCAGCTTTGAAAGATGTGGAGGGTCATATAGGAGTGAGCCGCGGACAGTGTCGATTTTCATGTTACAACTCTCGAGGTTTGGGCACATATCAAGGATGCGGAGTGCTGTCCCAACGGCGGGAACGTATTCCAAGGTGAGGTGGGCAAGTTGTTGCCAGGGGATTGGGGTGGGGCTTCCTGCGGATAAGTCAAGGTCGGGGATACGGGATACATGGAGGCTTCGCAGTTGGGGTACGTGGTCAAAAATAGCGAATAGATCCTTCTCCTCCTGCTTCGAAAATAGGTGTGATGTATAGAGTCGGAATCTCTTGAGCAGGGGGCCAGCTCTCTCGCCTGTGCTGAGCAGGCGATCGTAACGAGGACCGAACAGCTCAAACCGAACATCACCCCATTGGGAGGTGTACCTCTTGAATATATCGAGGATTTGACCCGCTACGATGCGATTAGCGATGGATTCATTCTGCTGATACAGTGCGAGGTTTAAGGGGAGAGCGCCGGATCGGGATAGCCACACCGAGACCAGGTCCGGTGCAGGGACTGCGACACCTAGACGGACGTTAACCGACATGGTTGTCCAAAGATTAGGCGAGGAAAGGGCGATATCGCGCCACTGCCTGCAGACATGGCATAAGAGCAAAGGCGCATTTTCTGGGCTGGAGAGCGTCTCTCGATGCCAGGAAACAGGATGTGTGCTGTCGTTGGATGGTTCGGGTAGACACCGAAAGAAAATCTCTTGAAAAACTTCGACTGGCAGGCGGCCAGGGGAGAGGAGGGAGTCCATGGTCTGTGCATGTAAAACGAGAGGAGGCTCGCACGAGTCGAGCTTGACGACATATATGCAGCGTCCTGGCAGTTGGCACAATTGCAAACATTGCGTGGAGCGGAGGTATAATTTCCGGTACGTAAGCCGAAGAGGTTGACACGCTGCACAGGCTTAACTAGATCGAATGCTGGGCAAAGCACGTAAAGGAGGGTCTTGGGTAACGTTAATGAATTGTCGGCAAATTACACATTCTGGGTGCAAGCTATGGTGTGGTTGCAAACTCGGGGCTTACGAACAAGGAGAGGTGGGCACGAGTATGCAACATGTCATGGATGAGATAGAAAGGAGGTGTCTGAGTATGCATTATGAGAAGATAAGACGATGTTGAAAGAATGAAGTTGTCACCACAGCAAGCCGCCACAGCAAAGAAAGGCGGTAGAGAAACGTGGATGGAGGTGATCGACGATGGATGAAATGACGTCTGGGAGAAATCTATTTTTAGTAAGAAGTCGGGACCGGCGGCCGACTATCATATTAATGCAACCACTCTATATTCTTCGTCGGCTTATCACTGGTCCGCCTATCCCTTGCACATCGCAACA
Source organism: Macrolepiota fuliginosa MF-IS2 (assembly GCA_015584085.1). NCBI lineage: Eukaryota > Fungi > Basidiomycota > Agaricomycetes > Agaricales > Agaricaceae > Macrolepiota > Macrolepiota fuliginosa. The sequence continues at coordinate 351,572 of MU151057.1, read as the reverse complement.
CCAGGCTATCGTAGCAGATGCATGTATGTCTATTTGCCAAGCGTTAATCACATGCGGCCGACGACCGCCCGTTCGACTCCCCACGGATCCGTCCAAATTTCTGTATGGCGTACCCGCCCGGTGGTCCGGATCAGCTCTTCGACCGCATTGGCCTGTCCGCGCCCCACCTCTAGTGCTACGACGCCATCGGGACTGACCATACCTTTTCGCCCTATAAAGCGAGCAATTGCTTCGTAGAATTCAAGGCCAGATGGACCACCAAAAAGGGACCTGGGGTCTTCGTAATCCGATACGGAACGGGGTAACTCGAGAAACTCTTTCCAGGGTATATACGGTGGGTTCGACGTGACGACGTCGAATGGTGGCTTGATTTGGAACAACTCGTCAGGGAAAGTCGGTATGAGGAAGCTTGCAAGGGTTGTTCCAAAAGTGTTCTTGTCTCTTGGTGTTGTACCATCAGAAGGCGTCGAAATACCAGAGAGAAGCGCGTTCTCGTTGGCCAAGTGTATGGCGTGGGGAGATATGTCGACGCCGTGCATATGTACGCTCCCTGGTGACCAGAGATGACAGAGAAGTAGAGGGATGCAGCCTGAACCTGTGCCAAGGTCTAAAAGCCTACAGGGGTTTTGAGCGGTGGGGCGTATCGTTTCTGAGAGCTTTATGACCCAGTGCTCAGTCTCAGGACGAGGAATGAGTACTGGAGGGCGGACAAGGAGATTGAGCGGGCCAAATGGTTGAGTACCTGTGGGGAGCAAGTAGGGAGGAAGGGGATATGAGGGACAGGGTCGAATACAATCGCAAATGTGGACAATGTACCCAGGATATATTGTAGCGGTTCGCCGAAGCAACGCCGGCGGACCATGTCCTGGAGTGAAAATTTCGACGGCGCTGAAGCAGCAGCCTCATTCATCCATTTCCATTCGAGCAATGCTTGTCTTGCACCCAAACGCCCAGTAAGCTTCGCAAGCAGCGGAGACTGCATCCGGTTACGACGGCCTGGTGACGAAGGCAACAGCCAGGAGGTGATTTTCGTCAGGGACCAGAATATGACAGAGTGTGACATATACAGAGGGGGTCTGTGACATGGTATGTCCAAATACGGGAGGTCTGGCGGGCAGAAAAGAGTGATCTGGCGGGTTAAAGAATAAAATGAGAAGGATCAGCTGGGCAACAAGCCTGCCGTCGTATTACCCTGTCAAATTCCTCAGTTCCTGTTTACCAGACCTTCCTCGGTCCGCCCACCTTTCTCCTCCTCCGTTCTGCCTCTTTCATCCTGGCCACTGTTCCCTCTTGACCCATGTCCACCGTCTACGCTGTTGCTCCCAGGCCTGCCACCCTCGCGGTACCCCTCTCCTCCTCAACCCCCACCTATGTTAATCCTGCACAGATGCAGAATGCACAGGCCGGTCCTTCGACACAGTCGCAGACAGCAAAGAAAAAGTCTGCTGAGCCTGTTCTTTCTGCAAAGCGCAAGCGCACCGATACTCCCGACGACACCGCATCAGAGCTCAGTGGGCAACAGCCTCGAAAAGCTCGAGATGGACCAAAGAAAAAGAAGGCAAACCGTGCCTGCTTTCACTGCCAGAAGGCTCACTTGACTTGTGACGATTGTACGTGCTTTTTCGACTCCAATGTTCGTTATGTCACTGACTGCCTTCCTAATTCGCTCCCGCCAGCACGCCCGTGTCAGCGCTGTATCAAGCGTGGCATTGCGAATAATTGTACCGAAGGTCATCGCAAAAAAGCCAAATATCTCCTCGACGACGAAGAACTAGGTATGCATCCATTACCCTTTCGTCATATTTGCTCTATTATCGTGTTGCAAGGATCTTACTGATCACGTGTATTCGACAGAGGCTCTCAAGCGAACCAAGAGCTCAGGCACTGGAGATTCTTCAGAGGCCAAGTCCCCCCAGTCTGAACCGCCAGCAGCACCTGCTCCCCCAGGTTGGTTGTCCTCTTCGCTATGTCTCTACGTAAAACATCAATGATCTTATCTAATTCATCATAGCTACCCCTGCAGAAACCTTCGCACAGCCAGATTCGCTGCTGGGGGCTCCATTCGACCCGAACTTCTCATTCGGCTCTGAAGCGGCCAACCTCGAATACTCCATTCTGTCGGCGATTTTGGGTAATCCAAGCCCGTCAGACTCTTCAGCGTCTTCCCCGCCACCGCCACCTCCTCCTTCATACTCCTCTTGGCCCTCAGCCTCGGATTCGATAGATTTCTCGACCTCTCCACGATTAGACGCCGTAAATAGCAACTTTGGATCAAGGTACAACCGCTCAACCCACCGTAGTACCGTAGCTCATACCCTCGCTCCTTTTAGCAATCCAACAAATTTCCTCACATACCCCTACACACAGCCCCAACGACCTGAAGAAATTCCAGATTTGACATATCCATTGCATCCTCTCCAACCACGTTATCCCTTGGAATCACGACCCAAGTCGCCAGTAACCATTTCATCGAGCCATGACCCCAAAGAGTTCTCGACCGGTCTATTGTCCCCTCCAAGCTCCAATGCCTCCCCAAGCTCGACAGCAGCAGTCCCTTCCGGCATTGCGGACCTTGTCCGGCCTCAGTCCCGTGGTTCGAAACTGCAAAGTATCAATGATCGGGTCACGGCACCATACGACTACACTGAAGGTTATCACTTCCTCATGAAACACTTGCCCACTCGGTGCGTGACCTTAAAAAAGCACTCCACTACGCAAGAGTTCCATGGGAACATGTAACTGATAACTGTCCTGTCCATGGCGTTTTTCCACTTTTCTTGGACTCTATATGTCGCATGATCGACATTTCTGCACCAATTTTCCCATCAGCTTCGAGAAGAATGATATCCTCCGGATCGTGCGTGCACTGGCGATATTCCGCCCGTCACTTATTGCGCTTCAAATGCCATTGTCCCTTGACGATGAGGTATTTGTGGAAAAGTGTTTCCAGCGGTCACTTTTGGTGAGAGAATTGTGCCATTTGGTGATGGTCGTGATCATCTGGAACTGACGTCACGCCAATTTGAAGGAACTTGAAAAGCTGATATCCTTCAGCGGTACACCTACAGTCGTCTGGCGCCGAACCGGGGAGATTTGTCTTGTTGCTCCCGAGTTCTGTATGCTGACGGAATGGCCGATGGAAGAGCTGATCGGCAAGAAGAAATATATTTATGAGGCAAGTCGCTTCTTTTTGTGATTGATTGTCTACGTGTTAGCTTGTGATAAGCGTTCGAGCTTTTGTCGCTAATCCATGGTCTGGAACCTTCACAGCTCCTCGAAAACCAATCTGTGGTTGAATATTGGGAGAACTTCGCTTCCCATGCTTTTGAAAACACCACACGCTCGGTGTATTCACATTGTGTGCTTTTGAAACCTTCGGGAGCACCAGTACCCACTACCTTCTGTTTCTCAATACGACGAGATCTATTTGATCTCCCCAGTATGGTCATTGGTGCGTCTGTGAATCTTGAACTGAAATTTGATAAGCTTATTTTTTACAGGCCAATGGTTACCACTGTTATGAACGCTGAAACCTAAAATAAAGGACGTACATTATGATATGACGACTTTAATGTGTCATTTTCTTTCCCTGGCATCTATGGCATTTTCCTCATGTTCTGGTATTTCTGTTTATCCTTTGGCATTTCTTGACTTATTCAGTTCTATTCATCCCACAAAAAATCCAAGACTTAGGCTTAGATTCTGCTATCGTTGTTCATGTTTCCTTCGGCTTGTCCGCGTTATCCTTTTCCATTGCTTCTAAAAACCCACTTCTATGACCGCATCGACCGCACAAGTGCGCCGTCTCCTTGCCTGGTTCTAGTTTATTCCCTTGTTTTATCCTTCTCCCGTCGGCCTGCCTTCGGTTCCCCTTTTTATCTCGTTACAGTGTGTCGGGATCTATCCTCTCCGGACTCTATAGCTTGGCTTATTCTCCGGTTTTCTCTTTCCCTGTCTGATTTCCTCCTGTCGGTTTCGATTCTCTGATCAACTCGTCAGATGTACTAATTGTAACGATTATTCATGCTTTGCATATTGCATCGTCTCTGTTGGTCCACCGGTGTCATTACATCGCGAGAATAAATTTTTATTCTCAAGATAAACGTGCTTTGCATATTGCATCGTCTCTGTTGGTCCACCGGTGTCATTACATCGCGAGAATAAATTTTTATTCTCAAGATAAAACGTGTGGTGGTGATGGTTACGGCAGTAAAAACATGTAAGGTGCCTTGGGTGACCATATGATAAAAGACACGGCAAACATGGTGGCAGGTAGCCACATGTATCGCGTCTTTACGTTCTCACTTGGGTTGCACTCTTGGCCTCGGAAAACTCTCGGCAAACGTTTGAATTGACATTCTGGGATCTTCGATTAAATTATGTTTGCCGTCCCGTTTACGAGGGAACCGGGAGAAGCTGGTGAGTTTAGTACTTATGTGCACGGGTCCGGCGGACCGGGCGCTGCAAGCTTGCTTCGACTTCGACTGCCCTATGTAAAACTCGGGAGTTACTAAAACCTCTCTTAACGAATGAGATGTGTATATGACCGAGTTAGAGGTCGTGAATTTGTGGCGTTACCAGTCGTTCCTGAAGTTTGAGGTGTGGATACCTCAGCTGATCTCTTTTGAACCTCTCGTAACAGTGCAATTATCGACGCTTTCTGCACCCATATGACTGTTTGCAGTGACATATGAATAGTGCCTCATTAAGTTCCGCCGCTCGACGACATTCATCCGATCGACGTCGAAGTCACCATCTCCTGATGACGACATTGTGCCTACGTTTCGGAGGGCGAACCCGATCGTCTCATCTTGTCACTTCACGGCCACATAATGAGATATTACACGGCCGATGTTCAAAATATAACTGGTTCTTGGGGGGAGGGGGGGGGTCCCCGGTGTATGCATGGCTAGAACTCGGTCCGAAAAGAAATCTACATATTTCCAACCAATAGATTACTCGGAGTACAAAAAAGGTGGTAAACTAATATGTGAATGTCCTTCTGAACGAAACAGTATTTGATGCCACAACGAAAAATCCGACTGATTCTAGTCGCCAGCAACTTAAACAGTCTCTCCGTCGATGGCGGCATAGTCGCTCTCAACACCAGGCTCGATTAGCGACGCATGTCCGAGGATGAGGACAGCTGATGCTCCAATAATCCAGAAGATGGTACCGATCGGTGAGGCGAGCCAGAGAAGGGGGATACCAATAACAAAGAGACCGGTGTAAAGATGTTTCTGGGTGACGGTATGTTCGCCGAACTGGGTCGCGTCGGGTGCTAGTTAAGATAAGGGCAATCAGCGCCCGGTATAACAAATCGAGGGTGGAGAGGATGAAAATAAACGCCGACAAATGGCAGTACGTGTCGGCGTGATTGAATGATGGACACGTATTATATGAATTGAACTCGAAAAAGTGGACATACCGAATTTGTTGATTAGGGCAAATCCACCGACGAGGAAGGCCATAGCAATGAGGAGAAGGTAGTTTGTCAGGCTTTAGGTCATGTTAGATCTCAATGTGGCCCAGTACGAGAAGAGAGTCATACGTACACGGCATACACCGCGAGGGATGCCACGATGAGTCCATAGTTTCCTGGTTAAGCGAAGAGAAAGCGCATGTACACGTCAGCCCACTGCCCAAGTTCGCATTGTGCTATGAGACCCAAACGCCTATTCACCTGAGAAATAACGAGTGTTGTAGGATATCCGCTAATGAGGTGGGGCGGCGGGTTAGTATAGTATCAGGGTGATCAGGTGGTGCGGAGAAGTAGCATACTGAGGTAGCGGTGTTGACATCTGCGGGTCTCGAAATACGGTGGTAGTCGAAGAATTCACTGGGAGGTCGCAAACCAGAGAGTCTAGTCTCCTACACGGATCACACACGACAGGTCAGCAAGATTCAGGCGCGTGAACAATGCAGCGAAAGACGTACTCGGAAGGACTTGAGGGTTTCAACAACACGGAGGGCGAGATCCATTGGATAGGCGGTAGTGGTACAGGGGAAGGAATGTGAATTGGGCAGTGGACGGCTTTGTTGGGCAGATTTGTGTGTAATATTAAGCGCCCGCAGTCCACAGTCCCGCAGCTACCTGTTTGGTTCTTTGTTTGTACCGCCCTTTTCTCTGCCATCCCATTGTCCCCAGGTCATCCCGCAGCATTATCGCATTGACGTCGCAGCAGCGCACATGATTCGTAGAAATCCTACCCTGATTCCATTAAGCGATCTCGAGGTCCAAGACGTCAGGGACCTGTATAACAAACAGAAGGCTGAACGCGAGAAGAACGAAGAATTGCTACGCAAAATCAAGGCATTCTGTCAGAACCCCGAGCTTCTGAAAGAGGACCCAAAGATGTTGGAATACCTCGAAAAGTTCGCGGAAACGAAGCAGAAAGACAAGAAACAGGATGAGAAAGCAAAGCGGCTGGGCCTAGACAAGGGTATGTTATTTGATCATCGGGTCATTGGGGGCACGCCTTAATCACTCGTGCTTTAGGGGAGTCGTCGAGCAAAAGCTGAATTGTTTCTCGACACCTATCCATCTACAGAATCATATACATCGCTATATAACTGGTAGTGAACAATCAGCCGCGTTCATTCCCATTCTCATCTTACTCCTGAAAACGCGTCCGGAACTCTGCCCCGAACCCTATTAAATTTCAGTCCAGCACGATGTATACCTCAGAACGAAGCAACTCACGTTCAATATCCTTCGCATCGCAGATATTAGCTAAATCAAGGCGTTGCATCTGCAAGCATGTGGTCTTCAAGCTATCCCACAACGCTGTCGACGTCACTCCCCGTCCGCCAGCTGTATCTTTGGTACCATCACTTTCCTGCAACACGAGTGCATCGAGGATATGTTGCGCAGCCTCCTCGTAGCGCTACATATCAACTTGAGTGATGGAAACGGGTGGCAGAAGATCAAAGGCTCTTACACGGAGATTGATACAGGAGATGCCGAGGTTGAAACTGTGATCGATGTGTCGGAAGAGGGATTTAAGCAGCAGTGCATAGACGTACCGAGCACGGATATAACCAGGGTTCAATTCGAGGGCTTTGTAATAATATTGAAGTGCTTCATCTGCGTGCCCACTGTTTGCCATGGTGGCTCCCACGCGATTGTACAGCAACCAATCCTGTAATAGCCATCGGGAAGAAGAATCACATGTTAATAGCAATACGCACGTCTGGACGGACAGCCAAAGCAGTTCTGAAGCAATCTTGTGCCTTCTCATAATCCTATGTCCACTAATTAGCACCCGACTTCTGTAGCCGATACCACACGCCAAAATGACTCTTACTTCGTTAGTATTCAACAACACCGCCAACGCAATCTGAATATCTGCGTCAATCTCCCCACTGACATCGCTGCGCGCCATAGCGATCAAGTGATCCACCAGCCGCGTATACCTCTCGTTCATGCTCAAGTCCGCAGGAGTAGCAATATCGAACTTGACACTTGCATAGCGTTCGTTCCTCTTCACCCATTCCTCCACTGTGTCATAGGTTCCTTGGCGGTTATTATCGTTGGTATATGAGATCGCCAGGGCGAGCCATGAGGAGAGATGTGTAGGGTCAAGTTCGACCGCGCGTTCGAGGGCTTGAATGGCTTTATTTTCTCGCTCATTTTCTTGTTGTTTGACGCCAAGCTCGTACCACGCTCTGGCGTTCGTCATGTCTCTCTGGACAGCAGCCTCAAGCTCTAAAACACTCTGAAAAGAATCAGAATTTCTGACAAGTCAAATGTGAGGAGCAAACCCACCTCGACCACAGACGACATTCCGCTATGTGTTGTGTGATGTCTTGTCCTCGAAGAATCTCCCAACAAATATGGATTCCTCTCCTGGAATTGGTAGTTGGTAAGTTTCTTGATCCCCGTGCTCGTGGCCTCGAAACGATCCCAATCCGCCTGTAGCGCGTCCCATTCCTGTTCCTGTGCTGTATGCGTGGGGATATTAGGATGTGCCATCGTTTCGTTGAGGCCCTGCCAATATTTCATATATTCCGCGTTCTCCTGTCGGAAATATGCATCGTTCGCATCTTCGCGCAAGTGGCCGTCCTGTTGCTGTTCTTGGAGCCCAGGAGAACCCGTGACTGGTAAAAAGCCCCTTTCAACCCAACTATTGACCGAGGACGATGGGTCCATAGGAATATCTGCTCTTTCCTTTCCTTTCCCTTTCACATCTACAGAGTTTGCCTGTGCCGAATTCATCATCCGGCCGTCATTCTCGACCATCTTGTTGCCGTCAACAATGACTTCCCCATCCCGTAGCTGCCGCATCAATCCCATGAAGAGACTATTCTGAAATTTGGGGTTCGCCTCGTGTTTGAGGTTTTCAACGAGCAGACCGGCCGTACGTGCAAGCTCGTCCCCATCGAACTGCGGCTCCTGTTGCTGTGCTTCGGTCCCAATCTGTTCTGTGACAGCAGAAGCTAACTGCATTTCCTGTGCACTAAACTCCTTATCCCAAGATATCTCTGTAAAAAATGTAAATTCCAGTGTAAGAAGCCAATAAACTCGGACGTACGATCGCCAAAGCGCGAAGTCGAAGGCTGCATTTGCTGTTGTTGTTGCTGCTGTTGCTGTAGGTGCATCTGAGGCGTTGCCATTCCGAATCCCATGGGACTCCAGTCTATACATAGATCCGCCGCACATCAGCAAATAGCCCCAAAACCCGAAAACACTAAAAACCATACTCTGCATGTGCAGCGGCGGCGGCGAGTGAATAGCACCCACATTGGCATCAGCCACCGCTGGCTGCATCTGTGCCGGACCGGCCGCGGAACTTACAACCTGTGCTTGCTGTTGTCGCTGTTGCTGCTGTTGCTGTTGAACAACACCAAGATCCGTGCTCATATTCATAAAATCTGCCGCCCAGCCGGCGATGGGTGCGGAGGCTTGTGGTTGCGGTGTTTGTACGGAAACTGGGGGAAGAGCTGCTCGCATAGCAGAGACGTCGAATGCCGTGGAAAGTCCTGGTGCACCCATTACTGGCGTTGAGTTAAAGAATCTGGCTGCATCGGCATCTGGTCCAGTAGGATGTGTCTGTGTGCGGAAGGCCTTGAGAATGGGAGATTAGTTGAAAACTGAAGCTGTGTTGACAATAGATTGATGGCGCACATCTCGTGAAGAACCTGCTCTTGAAGCACCAAAATGGTCCTGTATGAAGTGACGTTGAATCACTATCTGTCTAGTGTGATATTTAGAGATAACTGACTTGTTGAGCACCCCTGTCCTGGTCGAAGCGCTTGGATAGGCCCTGTAGTGGATTAGAAGGCCCACACTCTGCGCCTCCTGCGAAGAGCATAGGTAGGGACATGGTGGAAGTAGAAGTCGAAAGACGATGAAAGTCAAGCTCCAGGAATAAAGATGTGGTAGGACACACCACCGGAGACCAATTTACCGACGTCGATCACATTCACGTGATTTCAAGGGACAAGAATACGTATAATCATCAAAACAGAGTGTACAGAATTAAGTTACAATTACGACGCAGGATTTCTACGCTATCCGGTTGGCAAGAATTATTCCTTCCTCTCGCAAGTCATACTGCAGCTACTAATCAGTTTAGCATCAAAAGGATTGAACGAAGGGCGGTGTCTCTGATGATAAGCCATCAGATGTGATATCATGTAACAGCTACAACTATTACTGCATGGGTGCCGGGCTTACGCCTGGCTGGGGTTGTTGCTGCGCAACGGCAATAGCAGCCCCGCTCGCAGCTGTCCGTTGCTCGTTGTTCTCGCTCAGGTTCTGGTATTTCTGACTCACGAGCCTGCACTCGGCGCCGCCGTCAGATCGCACTAGCACAAAGTCAGCAAAAGGAAAAGAAAGCTAAATATGACATGGGACATACAATGACGCTGGAGACATCGAGTAGGGATGAGCACTAATGCGAAGATCGATGAATAGAATGACGTACATTAAGCGCATCGAGGCGACTGAAGGTCTTCTTGCACCCCTGACAGATGTTGGACTGGGTTTTGGCGGTGTGCAGCGCCTGATGACGCCTAGGAGAGGAGAGGATGTGATTAGGCGTAGATAGCAGCAGAAAGGGGAGTGGATGCTTACTTGCAGTCGTGTTGGCGGGCGAAGCCCTTCTTGCAACCAGGCCATTCGCAGACGTACGGACGTTCTTCGGTGTGCGATCGTAGGTGACCTAGGAATCAAGATAGCGGGTGAGAGACAGCAACTGCGGACGGTGTGCCCAACGTACCTCTGAGGTTAAATCGACGTGTGAAAGTGCTCCCACAGCCAGGAACGGGGCAGACAAAGTGAGCCTCGTTCCTACGGCGACTGGCACTGGCTAGCTGGGTAGCCGAGGTAGTAACCTGCTGTTTCTCGACCTGGAGAATTGGTGGAAGTCTAGGGACACCCTGGGAGGATGGATAGTGGTTTGCGCCAGCGCCAGATGGGGGTTCTGAGTTGTCAGGAGAGGGTGGGGGGAGGGTGTGGAGGCCCTTTGTAGAGCTGTAGAGCTCGTGTGCATGTGGTGCAAATATGACGTCTGGACGTGGACTCTGGCGACGATCCGAGAGGAGGGTATGGGTGATCTGGGGCAGGGTTTGCTGTGGTTGCTGTGGTTGTGGTTGGGAGTCCTGTGATTGCTGGGCCGGGAAGGGGAAGTCTCGGGGCGGGCCGTCTGGGTGTGTAGCAGGGCCAGAAGTAGGGATGGGCTGGAGCGGGTGAACGGCGTACATGGGTGGTGGAGAAGGAAAGAGTGCTTGGGAGACAAGCCTCATTTACGCGGAATTGCAAACTCAGACACCTGCCTTATCAGGAACCCCTGCACAGCCTCCCCGGCACACCCTCTCTCGTCCTCCTCCGTCCCCCATCCACTTCCCGCCACCCCGGCCATTCACCGACCTTCCCGGCGATCTTCTCCCTCCGCTGCCATACGCCCTCCTCGACACATCCCCCACCGTCGGTCACTCCCGCCCCGAGTCTCCCTCTGGGTGGCAGTGCTAGCACAGCACAAAAGCTTATACCGCTTTCAGCATCGAACCCCCATCCGCGTTCCCAAGCTGTGCAATTTCCCCTTCTATTCCAGCATATTAATAGAGTTACTATACACTAGTCAAACAAATGCGAGTCCTGCAGCCGCCGTCGGCGTACCAACTCCATCTCGGTAATCGTATGCCCAGCAATCCGGCTCTGCTTCTGTACCTCATCCAACTGTGGGCTCCCATTGTTGCTCTTCTTTCCAACGCCCTCAGAGCCCGACGACTCTCGCCTCTTGGATACGACCGTGATCCCCGAATCGGACGCCCCTTCTGAAACCATTCCATCATCCAGCCTCAAATCACACTGGACCGGCAGATCGCGGTACTTCCTGAATGTGCTATCGATCCACTCCGCTAGATCATCAATCACCTAACCAAACAATCAGTTTTGATATTCACTACCGTTTTCATGACTCACCGCCTTTGCACTCGGAAGTAGCGTAGGCATCTGCAAGTACCCGTGACTCCAGTCCGCCAGGAGCACAAGCTGCACCCAGTCATATTCGCTTTCATTCGTTAGTCTGTCTCGCTCCCTCTTCATCTCTTCCACGCTTGTCACCCCCTTGACACTCCGGACATCTATTTCCTGCGGCCGCTGGTCTTCCCCGAACCTCGCGCTCTTGCCCGATAACGCCAGTTCCAATTCAATCTTCCGGGCTCGCTTAGCCTCTCGCACACGGCCAGCGAAAATGACATTGTCATCCACGAATGGATCCTTCTCGCCACACTGAATCATCAGTGGCGGGAACTGCGAGAGAATATACTCCGGCGTCAGAATCGGGGAGATATGGTAATCCGTTGCGAAATCCGGATTACGATGAGGTCCGATATATAGAATGGCCATGGCTCGCATCTACGGATTAATTCAGTATCCAAATCTACATGTGCAATAAAACACACACACCATACTCGGCGAGATGATCCTGTCCTGGAAATATCCCGCCCTACTTGACATCGTCAATCGCGTCCCAATCGGCTCTGTCCTCCCGCCCTTTCCGCCAAACGCTTCAGTAGCCTTGGTATCAGCTTCTTTGAGCGCAACCGCCATCTCTTCTTGCTTTTCTTGCAGTGCCGAATGCGTCCTCAAGATCGAATTGTTTACCCCCGAGTAATCATACTTGTATTTCACCCGCGCTTTAATCGGCTTGTCCTTCTCTTCATACGATGAAAAATCTTCGTCTCCATTTTCTGTGTCAGCAAGTGACCCCTCGTCCGTACTCATCCTCATAATCCTCGGGCCAACCGAATCCTCTCCCCCACTAGTAAAACCACGCAAAGTGTCCTTCCAATTTGAACGTTTCTTGCTATGCCGTTTGTGTTTACGATCTGGAACCATACTGAGCGGAGATACATGATGCAGGTGATCCTTCTGAGCCGCAAACTCTCGCATCCCAGGTATATTGTTGGACGATTGTTCAGTTCTGAGGATCCGGAGTTGATCCGCCGACATCCAAGACCCAAAATTGAAATCCAGTGCTGCATAAGTAAGCACCATACCAGTGGGTAAGGGCAAGGATTGAATGCCCCGAATTTTTATCATTCCACTCCTGAGTTCAACGATCTTGGTTACAACATTGACGGCCAGTGTACCGCCACTACAATGATATCCGTCAGTTTAAAGATAAGTCACCCAAATAACATGCGTCATACGCGGAGTCTCCTGTGATGATGACGGAGAACTTCTTGCCTGACATGCCGATGATCCGGCCCGCTATAACCAAACCATCAGTTCTCCGTTTCTGTGTGATCAGAGTACTTCCACTCACCAGACTGGACTAGGAGACGATATACATCAAAGACTTCATCGATAGCGAAAGGATAGGGATCTAGGGCGGGTAGATGAGCAGGTGCTAAGTCGGCTCCGGACCACCTACATTCTGGTGCCTTTCCATAGTCGATGGAAAGTATGGGCTTCCCAGAGCTAACAGCCCAGAGCCTCAGTCGTTCTTCATGATGTTCCGGTGTCATAGCAACAAAACCGCCGCCAGGGAAATCCAAGATCAGCTCGGTAGCTTCTTTGAGTTGCGCTTCAGCTGGAGCGAAATATAGATAAGCGGTGACAGGACGCTTGTAGGATGACCCCTTGGGACGGGGGAGGAGAATCTTGCGACAGGTTGATAAACGAGGGCCTCTTTGTAAGAGACGGAGCTGAGGACGATATCAATTGATGCTTCTTGGACACAAAACATAAATCCTACATAGGGATTGGCTGTCTTATTCCACGTTGCCCGAAGCATTTCAATCGTAGGCATAGCACGGAACCGCCGTAACTTGAAAGAAACCGTCAGCACCGCCAGATTATTGTCATGGAGCATGAAACAGACCTTCTCGTCTGCAGCGGAAGGGAAGATGATATAGTAAAAGGCAAATAACAATGAACAGATATCTCTGAGCCACTTGGGCCGAATGGACATGGCAGTCGCAAAGCCAGCATCCAGGCCCGTTACGATCCATGTTGCCCGGAAATATTCTGGTGTATACTAATAAATGTTAGAGGAGGCGTTGTCTAAAGTAGTAGAAGCGACATACGAGGTTCCTGAGGGGTTCAGGCGCTTAAAGGGGTGTTAGTATCCCAGACAGACTGAATAGACCCGAGGATTATACCATCCAGTCCAAGTATCTTGTCTAGATTCCGGAGCGCATATACAGCGGTGAGTGTACTAAGAATCAACTGCCAAGGCGTGAAGCGCTCTAAATCCATTTGTTCCATCAATACAGTGTCTAGGATTAGGAGGAACATACGCACGAAGTCGCCTATTTAGGCGAGGTAACCAAAGTATCCGAGGTGGTCCTTCGTTTCCTTTGGTGATGCGCCATGTCCAGAAAAAAAGCACGAGGAAAACCTGCACAAGTGCCATGAGAACCCCTCAACAGATCTGACGCAACTGGGGACAAACCTGCCCTCGTTTCCATGATGGATTGGGTCGCCCAAAGATGTGGTCAATCATAAGAGTGCGTATGCTACACTATAACATGAAATGTCGAGGGATGTAGGTGGTCAGAGAAAGAAGCCAGCAGGAGGTGTGCATTACTCGGGCGCGCCGCTGTACAAGTAATCTCGGGAGGAGTCGCATGTGATTATGTGGATTGTATGTATACATATATCCTCATATATCATGCATTTCATCGATTTCCAAATCTGGGACACTTGCAGGATTTAGCCTATCTCCATGAGGACGATCGATGGTTTCGCCTCGAGGCCTTGAGGAGTTTTCATAATCATAATTTTATCGGGCGTTTTTCACGCTCATTCATTGCGATACAGGTGCATGTGAGCTCGGAGCCTCTATGGCCAAATGACATAGGGGAGACCCAAAGACGAACACCCAGAGAGGAAGGCGATCGAGACCTTGGCTAGATCCGCTGCATCCAACATTCCGAAACCTCTACGTCTAACACCTAACCTTAATCTAGGTCTCCGCATGATCACCAATGTCATCGCAAATTATCTCTGCAAATGGCGCACCATCCTAAACTCATCTTACTGTTTTAAATCACCCGCGCCCATGGCTACTTCTCCTGAGCTAACGTCGATCAAGGTCATCGATGACAAGCTGGAGATTGTCAATCAGCTCTTGCTTCCTCATGTCACAGAGTACGTCGAAATTAACTCAGTTGAGGACGCTTACGATGCCATCAAGTCCATGAAGGTACGTGCTACGAATCTGATTGATGCGAAGTCAACTGAAAATTGCGTTACATAGATTCGTGGGGCACCTGCTATCGCGTCGTTGGCGGCTTTGTCGGTTTCTCAGCATCTTATTCGTGCACTCCGTGCAACACCGCTGCCAGATTTTCTGGCATCTCCGGATTCTCTCCAGACGCACACAGAGACAATCCTAGCCTACTTATACCAATCTAGACCTACAGCCGTAAATCTCGGCGCTGCGACGCGCAGGCTGACAAAAACCCTCCATGACGGTGTTGCAGCTGGAAAGGGCGTGCTAAAAATCGCCCAGGACCTGATCACGGAGGGACAACTTGTCGCTGATGAAGATGTTGGCCGTAACAAGTCCATGGCTAAGTGGGGAGGCGAGTGGCTAATAGAACAGGTCAAGAAGAACGGCGAGCCCGGTGAAGGATTGAATGTCTTGACCGTTTGTAACACGGGCTCGTTGGCCACTTCTGTGAGCTCTCCCCGTCTTGTTTCTGCCTCTGAAATTTGTTGACGTCTGGAAGGGATATGGGACTGCTCTTGGATTGATCACCTATCTTCACGAAACAGACAAATTAGGCAAAGCCCACTTCACTCAGACCGCTCCTTACCACCAAGGGTCACGGTGAGCACGTTCATCCTCTAGAATAAACGTTACCACTGACAAGAGACTAGCCTCACCGCGTATGAACTCCAGACACTCAAGATACCCTCTGTTATGATTTGTGATACTATGGTCGGATCTTTGTTCCAACATCACAAGATCCACGCGGTCGGTAAGTACTAACCCTCTCAAATCTCGCGAGGCGAGTTTGATTGATTAATTGATTGTACAGCCGTTGGTGCAGATAGGATCGCGAGAAACGGTGATACTGCAAACAAGGTTAGTGCCCGCTCTTGTAGGTATATCTTACCAACATCTATGCCATCTAGATTGGAACCTACAATGCTGCTGTTCTTGCAGCTCGACACAACATTCCATTTATCGTTGTCGCCCCCATCAGTACTGTTGACCTAGATGTTTCTGACGGTTCTGAGTATGCAGCTACCCTTTCTTTCGTTTCTCTCGTTGACATGCTAAACCAAGGATTCCTATCGAACACCGGCCCCCTCTCGAAGCTTGTCTCGTGCGAGGCATCTTATACCCCAGTGATGGAAAGGTTGAGCAAGCGCAAGTTATGATCACACCAGCTGGGCTAGAAGGCATCTACAATCCCAGCTTCGACGTAACTCCCGCGGAGCTCATCACGGCCATTGTGACGGAGAAAGGTGTCGCTGTTAAAGCTGAAGGTACCAATGAATTCGACCTCTCACACATCGTCTAAAATACCTATGGTTGTCTAAAATTAACGGATGTTCTATTTTTATAACTACGCCTGACCCTTACAAGTGGGAATTTTCAGTTTACGACGTTACGTTGGCACCGACCCTCGCACTAACTAGTTTCACAGGATCAGGTTTGGATCGGCTAACTTAGGAGTGGTGGACGTTTTCTTCCTTCCCCTCCATGATAGGCATTTACCCGGATGTTGACGCTGATGGGGGGGACGTACTCCTGAGGGAACAATCGATCATGGTTGGAGCATTGTTTTCTTTCTTAGCTTACGGTGCGTATCAGGCCGCTCTTTGTTGGTGCTGATTATCAAGACGTCAAACAACCAGGATTCACTATCCCGACGTTTGTCTTGTGCCTTCGTACGTTGGCCAAACGGCGGAAGTCAACTTCGAAGCGGATTTTCACGTTCCATGTTTGGTCAATGTTTTCCTTCATCTCCGTGTACATGGTCCTCAATGCTATCAAGAAAGTACAAGCATTCACGACATATAGGGAGTATCCTGGAGGTCCGAGTGCTTGGATAATCAGGCAGAGGGATTCTGATACACTCAGAATAGCAGAGGATATATGCATCCTATTGTCTATCTGCCTTTCTGATGGGTTCTTGGTATGTGGACTACTCAAGCCAATGCCCAAGTTGACTTGATTCCGGATTGATCCCCTGACGACAGCTCTACCGCACAATCATGTTTTACACTACTCATCGGCTCATTCTCTTCGTCCCTGGCTTTCTCTACACGGGGTCCGTAGGTTCGTGAATATAGTTTCCCGTAAAGCTTTCACTTCCAACGCTGTTCAAAAGTTATAGGGTGTCTCTACATTTCGGTACAAGCTCAAGCTGGTGCGAATACGTGGACAGGTGCAGACTTTGGCATTCCGTTCTTCATTGTTTCAAGTCTGTGCCATCTCTCAGTAGTCTTTGCTATCGCGCTTCGCCTATGCCTTTATCGAGAGCTGGCGCGGCGGGTCGTGGGTGATACGAAAGAGCATGACACGCCGTATGCTTCTGCACTGGCGATCATCATTGAAAGTGCGGTGCTGTATGCCGTATTTTCTGTGGTTTATATCGTCTTGTATGTATTAAGGAATGCGGGTACGTGGATCGTTGTCTCGGTGTTGTGCAACGTGCGAGTGAGTAGGGGTTTGATTGAAAATCTGAGGTTTATGGGCTGATTTTATTTATTTAGGGCATAGCTTCGTTTTTGATTATTCTTCGCGCTGCGCGACAAGGCACACAGGACGAAGGCAGCACCTGCGGGAACTCACTTGATCTTGCCTCAGTCCAACACCGAACACGGTGTAACACATCCCTGTCACCGTCTCCATAATCCACTTATGCAGTCTATCTATTCGCCTCGTCATACTATGTACCTATATAGCTATTCTTGGTCTGTTGAAGTTATTTTAGGGACAATACTGGACGTACTGAGTTGTATCATATCTTCGTGTTTGCGGTTATCTATGCAGGTTTTCCAAAGTAATTGAGGTCGCGTATCAGCACCGGCACTATGACCCTGCGCGCTCTAATGAGTCGCCTCACGTTTGCAGTAGTATTGACTTGTCCCGGACTTCAACATGATCACATGAACTCGACTAGGAGGAATCCACGAACGTAACCTCGATGTTACAGGCACGGTCTAACCTTGAATCTCCACTTATCTCGTCTAAAAATAAAAGGAGCTGTGTATTTCTGTCTCTGCACATAAGTCATCTGACGTAGAGGGACAAATGCCATAAGGTATGGCATACAGGTTCACAAGGTCAAACGAGCTCTTAGTGATATTGGGCTCGAAAGAGAGCCGTTTCCTCCTCGGATTGGGCGCCGAACTGGTCGTCGCAGTCGATAGGCAGGACATGCATTAGGGGGAGCAGTCGCCAATGCGTAGTGGATATTGGCCCTTTATGCCATTTGGTTGATATTTTCCTTTTTATCTCCGTCTATATTATCTGCCGACGGTTTCCCAGTCTGCGCATTAATATCTGCACTGTTAAGCTTAATCTGATTTCCCGGCGGCTCTATCGCGTAATGGTGCTTCACACCGTTCACCTCCTGACGGTCTTTGCAATCACAATTTCGTCTAGAATTCCTAATGAGCTGACTATTTCCAGGGAATAGCTCTGTTCCCCTTAGCATCACACGACAGGCGGTGTATAACGATGAGCCCTGTACGAATATACTCGATCCCCACACCTCGCAACGCCGATAAACTACTCTCACCCTCACTTCCTGTGCACCACCTAATCTATAAATAAAATAAGGGAAACTGCTGTTCTTGGATAAGATGTGACCATGATGATGGGCTGCCTTGTACATACCTTTGGGCTCGGGCCGGGCGTAAGCCTTGTTTAAGGTGAGGTCAAGCAATACCCTCATAGGTGGATAACAGTGTGATCTTGAGTACATCAGAATACGGATCAACATCACGTTGTCTCAACACCATTCCGATCCGCAGAAGTAAGATAACTGCATCCACGACTGCGGCCACAATACTCGCTGGGGTTCAGAACCGGAGTAACAAGTTTTGAATGTCTGAAGACTACTTTGTCGCTGTTCATGGAGGAGCTGGATATCACCATCCTGACAACGACAAACGGACAAAACGGGCCCTTCGATTGTGCGTGCTTTTGACCGACGGGTTGTGGCTGGTGGATTAATAGAAACACTCCATCGAACGGAGCAACTAGAGCATGTACAAAAGCTATACAATCTTGTCTCTCCTCTAAAAGTAGCCCGGGGGATCCGAACGCAAGTACTACGCTGGATCTGGTCGAACAAGCCATCATCTCTCTCGAGGACGACGCCCATCTTAATGCAGGCTATGGATCTAACTTGACTCTGGATGGAACTGTTGAATGCGATGCTGCCGTTTTCGCTGCCCAGGGTGGTGGTCAATTCGGTAGTGTCGGTGCAGTCTCTGGTATAATGTACCTTCTTCGACAATTGAAGTTCGTTCACGGATGAGAGGGTCCTAGGCATCAAGAATCCGATTTCGGCCGCTCGGGGAGTGTTGGAATATTCACAGAGATTGGACAAGCTGGGTCGGGTGCCACCGATGTAAGATCATCATCACCAGGTTGGAATTGCGTGCTGATATCTTGACAGGATGCTGGTAGCGCAGGGTGCAATCGAGTTTGCACGGAAGCATTGTGGAGCTGATACGACTGTCTCGCCTGAAAGTATGATATCCCCATCGTCAGCGCAAACGTGGGAGAAATGGAAAGATCGACTCGATTATTCTGCGCTTAGTGCGGGCGAGATGATGTCTGAGGTTGAAAAGGAGAGTTTGCTGCAGGATACAGTAGGCGCTGTGGCTTGGCACCCGCGGGACGGGCTGGCGGCCGGCGTGTCAAGTGGGGGAATTCTACTGAAGCTCTCTGGGCGAATAGGCGAGGCTGCTGTTTTCGGCGCGGGCTGCTGGGCGCAGCATCAATCTGGAAGCTTGGATGGCATGGCGTGTAGTATATCGGGAACGGGAGAACAGATTATTCGCGCCAATCTAGCGCGTACTATTGGCGAAGCTTGTACGCCGGACTCGGATCCTCACGAGGTCTTACAGACAGTCTTGATGGAAAAGTTTTGGAGTAAGTTGAGACCTGTTGGGACGGATATTGTGTTTAACCCAATAATTTCACTCAGAGCCTGCCAAAGAACGTGGCGAGCATAATCCAGCAGCGGGTGTATTGATGATAACTAGAGAGACCGACGGGAACGGTCAAAGAACAGGTGGGCACTACATGTCTTGCTGGATTCTAATGAGCTGACATGGGTGTGAAGCGCGTGCATGGTGTGGCTTTACAACGGCCAGCATGGCGATTGCATTTGCATCCAGTAAAGACCCACGACCAAAGGTAAGACAGGTACATGCGCACTGACCAAGATGATTAACACTATTTCTAAGGCGTACATATTGCGACGGCCGGAGCCCCGTTACACGGGAAGCGAGGGACATGTGTACATCACGGCGTTCGGCGTCTGACATCGGCGTAGGACCGTCCGAGGAGATAGGGACAACGTCGGGAGAGTGGGCTTGGCGGCGTTGTTATCTGGGGTGGGGATTATCATCATCTTGCGGTTCCATTGGGACCTGTGTTTGTCACAGGAGTGCCCATACTAAGGCTTCTGCCCGCAGTGCCGTTTTGGGTTCCCAGGCTGATCGTCGATGAGTGGGGCAGTTCGCCGGAGGCGATGTTACTCTGCGGCGTGGCTGATGTTGAGATGCTTCGGGCTACGGCCGAACCGTTAGTACCCGTGGGCATACGGGGGGTGCCAGGGTTGCTTCGTGGAGTAGAGGCTCCTGGACCATTGGGGGTGGAGGGGAGATGGGGTCGTGACTGGTTGAGACGCTGAAGAGTCTTGATTGGGAATTTGGTGCTGAGGACCATGATGAGCACATGGCATGAAATGAAGACGTGCAGAACGTACCGGCAAGTCGAGCAAACCGGTACAGGTTGACAGAAGACTGCGTAAAATTAAAAGTGCGAACTGAGGAATGGACAAAAGAGGGCTTACTGGAGAGACAGACGGAGCAGACGAAGCCGATGTCGATGATATTTTTGTGGCAGAAGCAGGCTGCGCGGAAATCGACCTTGTCTTGTGTGGGGACAGCAAGGACCTTGCGGATAGAGGGTGGCGGGAGGAAAGCCATCTTGGTGGGGTTGAGTAGGCTGTATAGATAATTGGAATAAACGCACAATGAGATATTGGAGGAGGGCATCTCGTCGCTCAAGGTGAATGTATGAACCACCAGTGAGATGGGCGGCTTGCTGGAGAAATACAGTATCTGGGCCGAAGACCTGACAGACGTCGATTGTGACTTTCTAGCGTATGGGTGAGGCGGTGTAGAGGCCGGGAGAAGGAAGTGCTTACGAGCTTCTGGGCGGAAAAGACCGAGTTCATGATCGGGATATACGAGGTGGCAAGGTCCGGGGAGACAGAGAGGACAAGGAGACGGGGGTCCGGAAGGATGGATAGATCGCGTTCGGCAGTGCCGGCAGGCTTTGCGGCATTGGTAGTTGAGAGGCGGTTGACGTCTGGGGGGGTGATCAGTTGGAGCGGAGCGGGAATGATGAGGGAAGAGAGGACGGACAACAAAGGGCTTTTGTGATGGCGGCAACAAGGGCGGAGGGTTGTGCCGAGGTGTCAGAGTCGAGGGCATCAAGGTGGGCGTGGATGCGACGCGAGATGGCGTGGTCGAGGTGGACAAAGGGAGGATAGGAGTCCGGGTCGATCGGGAGATGTTCGGGGACTGGGTCGGCGGAGGAGTACAGCATGAGGGAGTTGCCGGGGAAGGCGCCGAAGACGGCGAGGGAGTTTTCGGCACAGTTAGCAATGTGGGCATTGAGGAAGACAAGCACGTGAGAGAGAAAGGAGGGCAGGTCGAGGGGCTGGGTGTGGTGGGCTGAGCGGTGCCATTGGGCCGGGGGCAGGTCGAGGACGACTGAAAGGTGGGAGGAGGCGTCCATAACCCTAACCTGGATGGAGGACCGAGTAAGAGATTGAAATGTCTGAATAAGCAGCCACCCCAACCTTATCCTCCACAATCCCAGCTTTCGGAGTCCCCGTCACGAGCGCCGGTGACGAAGGCCCTTCCGGCGTTGGCCGTGACGATGGGGTAGCGACGCTGCCCGTGTGAATTCTATCCGTTGGCGATGGCTGGCGCCCAGGTCCTCAACATTCTTCTTCCCCACCACCACACTCCCTCCCTCCCATGCTCCCCTCCCTCAATATCCACTACGACTCCGACGACGATATGCACGTCGACGACGACCCCGACTCTTACACCAGAGGTCCCGACGCAGATGCAGATGGAGAGTCTGTCGATGACGACGCCACTGTCTCCCCCGCTAATTCTTCCACCCTCAACACGAACACTACCACAACCAGCGTCGCCCGCCTCTCTATCTCCCGCTCCCGCCCAAGCTCGGTCCGTCGCTTTCCTCTTTTGCTCTTTCTTTCTCCTTCTTACTCTTATAATAATAATAGGATATTGAGGATTCTGTTTGTCCCTCCGTACGATCGCATGTCTACTCTTGTTTACCAGTGCCTCTCCAGGGCTATGAGGACCAGCACGATGATGATGACAATGACCATGACGACGATGAAGACGACGGCACTTACGCAGACGAAGAGTATGGCGCCAAGAAAAAGCCTGTAAAGAAGAAAAAACCTCGCATGCCTTCTGCCAGTGCGCCCAGACCCAGAGGTCTGTCCCCGTCGTCGTCATCTCCCGCAGCAGGCGCTCACTTCCCCTTTCAGCGTCCACCCGCCACGCATCCTCCTCCGACTCTGATTCAGAATATGGCTCTCGTGCGCACAAGCGTAAGAAAAAGCCCCGTCAGTCCACTGAAGAAATCAGAGTTTCCAGTCGTGGCGGCAGGATACCCAACTACGTCGACGACGTCCAAGATTTTGAAAAGTTTGACGAGGATGAGCCAGGCGAGGCCACCTATTATGCTGATGCCAACGCCCCGTACCAGGAGGAAGATGAGATCGAGGCTGTTCTCAGTCACAGCAGGGACGAAGGCCACGAGAATGACCCCGAGGACCTCTGGTTCGAGAACATTGTACGCCGCCTGCCATGGCTTTTCCCAAGCCGAGCTAATTGAACGCATCACAGCGCTTCCATATCAAATGGAAAAACTTTTCCCATCTCCACAACACCGATGAGACCTACGAATTCCTCAAGCGTTTCAGGGGCCTCAAGCGGGTTGACAACTATATCAAGGCGTACAAGCAGTGGCAGGCTCGCTTGGCTGCTCCTGGAATTTCCCGTGAAGACGCAGAAGCCCTCCTGTTGGACAAAGAACGTGAGCGGGAGGAACTCGAAAACTTTCGCAACGTTGAGCGAATCGTTTCTCACCGAGAAGGCGCTGATGGCGAGATGGAGTACTTCTCTAAATGGCAGGGGCTCAATTACGAGCACTGTACATGGGAACTCTCCAAGGACGTGAAGCCTATTGCGCAGGAACAAATCGAGGCGTACAGGCAACGTGAAGCAGAGGCCAAGTTCCCCTACAAGAGCGCGTCCTACTCGAGGCAGAGCAGGCCGCAGTTTAAAAAGATCATCCAGGATCCTGATTACATAAAGGCGACAGGGGGTGAGCTCAAGGACTTCCAGCTCACTGGTCTGAACTGGCTCGCCTATCTCTGGAGCAAGGGTGATAATGGTATCCTCGCGGATGAGATGGGCCTCGGAAAGGTACGTTGTTGTTTTGCGCCGTGATCGGTTCTTTGCTCATACTCGATCATTAGACCGTGCAGACAGTAGCCTTCATTTCCTATCTCTTCCATGAGCTGCAAGTGTACGGTCCCTTCTTGGTGATTGTTCCTCTGTCCACCATTACTGCCTGGCAGACCCAGTTTGCTGCATGGGCACCGGATATGAACGTTATCACCTATATCGGAACTGCCGCTGCTCGTGAGGTTATCCGCGCCTACGAGTTTGGTCCTTCGAACAAGAAGCTCAAGATGAATGTGTTGCTTACGACCTACGAGCTTACATTGCGAGATGCCAAGGAACTTGGTGATATCAAATGGCAATTGTTGTCTGTTGACGAGGTCGGTTTTATTTCCATCCTACTAGTCCAGAAGTAGAGAAGTGAACTTTAATTTCGTAGGCGCATCGCTTGAAGAATTCGGAAAGTCAGCTATACGAGGCACTGAGGTCTTTCTCTGCAGCTTCAAAGCTCTTGATCACAGGAACTCCTCTTCAGAACAATGTCAAGGGTACGGTGTGTCTATCTTGTCTACGGTAACGGCAACTCATTGTCAGCCCAGAACTTTTGTCCCTGATGCATTTCTTGATGCCTGACAAGTGTGAGCGCCTGTACTTTGTTCTCCATAGTCTCATATTGACTTGGCTTCAATTCAGTCGCCCTGACCAACGAGTTTGACCTTAACGACGCTGATCATGAAGAAAAGATCAAGGAGCTCCATGAACAGCTTGAATCGCTCATGCTTCGGCGCTTAAAGCGCGATGTGCTTACCTCGCTTCCCACCAAGAGCGAACGCATCCTCCGTGTTGAAATGAGTGCCCTCCAAACACACTTCTACAAGAACATCTTGACCAAGGTATGGTGAACAAGGTTTATGACACTGCAGTGGGGCGAGATCTGATTTGAAAATAATCCAGAACTTTGCGGGTCTTATCAAGAGTGCAAATGGCAACAACAACATCAGCTTGCTCAACATCGCCATGGAGCTCAAAAAGGCCGCCAATCATCCTTATCTTTTCGACGGAGCCGAAACACGAAGCGATAGCAATGACGAGATCCTCAAAGGCCTTGTCATGAACAGTGGAAAGATGGTTCTCCTCGACAAGCTGCTTGCTCGTTTGCGTCAGGATGGCCACCGTGTTCTCATCTTCAGTCAGATGGTGAGAATGCTGGACATTCTGAGTGATTACATGTCACTCCGTGGATACGTGCATCAACGCTTGGATGGTATGGTCTCCTCCGAGCAACGCAAGAAGTCCATCGCACATTTCAATGCCCCCGGATCTCCAGACTTTGCCTTTTTGCTTTCCACTCGTGCGGGTGGTCTAGGTATAAATTTGGAGACGGCAGATACAGTTATTATATTCGATGTGAGTGTTTTATGCTTTTTTTGGTTTGTCATTTCGTTGTGTTGATTTTCATATCACAGAGTGACTGGAATCCACAAAATGACCTGCAAGCCATGGCCCGTGCTCATCGGATCGGACAAAAGTCGCATGTTAGTGTGTATCGCTTCGTCAGCAAAGATACCATGGAAGAGGACGTCCTGGAACGCGCAAAGAAAAAGATGGTTCTCGAGTATGCGAGTGAGTGATTTTAGCTACTTGTGCATTATGGGGGAAGGGTCTTTTTTTTTTAGTATGTTGACGCAATTGCTTTGGTAGTCATTAACCAGATGGATACGTCACAAGCTCATTTGGGATCTAAGGCGCAAGGGAAGGACCCCCACAAGCCGGACAACTTGAGCAAAGAGGAGTTAACTGCTGTGCTCAAGTATGGTGCTCAAAAGATGTTAGTTCATGTGTTGATTCCTCTTATTATGAACACGCTAACAAGTCTACAGGTTCGACAAGGACGACAGCACTCAGAGTAAAAAGCTCGATGACATGGATCTCGACGATATCCTGAATAGAGCTGAAGACCATGAGACAATGGGCGCTGACGGAGGGACGTCGTTGGGTGGAGAGGGATTCTTGGCACAATTTGCGGCTGTCAGCGATATAAAGAACGACATGAGCTGGGAAGAGATCATCCCTTTGGATGAACGGCAGAAGTTTGAGAGCGAAGAGGATCAGAGGAAGGCGGAGGAACTGGCCGCACAGGAGTCCCGTGATAGGAAGAGGACCCATGCCCAGGTTTCTTATGAGGGCATGGATGTCGACCATCCAGCCTCCACTAGTGCACCAAAGAAGCCCAAGATCCCTGGTGCCCAGAGGAAGACTGCAAGTCAGAAGGCCATGGAGCTGAAGGAGCGAGATGTGCGCGTGTTGATCAGGAGTTTGCAGCGGTGGGGAGATATCAGGCAACGCTATGATGTGATTGTAAGTGACCTCACTTCTTGATCATGATGGTCAGCCTCTCACGACGGATATAGGTCACGGAGTCCAAGCTACAAGATAAGAATCGGGGCATGCTGCTGGATGTTGCAGATGAAATCATTGATATCTGCGCACAAGCCGTCAGAGAGAATGAAGACGCGAAGCGTTCTCGAATTGCGTCGGGAGAAACGTTGACAAATGCCCAGAAGAGCAAGGCTGTGCTCGTAACCTGCAGGGGCGTCGGCAACATTAACGCGGAGACCGTCCTTTCGCGGCATCGTGACCTCCAAATTCTCTATAGCATCCTTTCCGAGTTGGATGATCCATACAAATGGAGCATCCCGATTGACAACATCCGTCCCACGCTCAATTGGTCTGGTCGCTGGGGTCCTCAGGATGACTCCATGCTCCTCGTCGGCGCCTTCATCTATGGGTTTGGTAATTGGGAAGCCATGCAGAAGGATCCCAAACTGGGTCTTGAAGGCAAGTTTTTCTTGGAGGAAGGCAAAAAGGGGGAAGACGCAGCTAGTCGCCCCATCCCGAACGCCATCCACCTTGTTCGTCGAGGGGATTTCTTACTAGGATTATTGCGTGAGCATGATGAGAAGCTGCGTTCATACGAGACTTCGTTACGTAGCAAAGGTCATCTCAAGGCCTCTGCTTCGCCCCCGCCACCGATTGCGTCTACGTCTTCCCACACCAATAGCTTGAAGCGCCGAGCAGAAAGCGAAGCTATGGCGACTATCGATGATACGAGTTCGAAGAAGAGGAAGCGGAGACCTACTCCGACCTTCACTGATTCCGAGTCCTCTGAAGAATGGTGCGATTTTATGCCCGCTCTGATGGCATGGTATCTCTAACTGATCACTTGTTTCTAGTCCGTCTATGGACGAAGCCGCCACGAAAGAAGAGCTGCGTCCGGTCAAGAAGCAGTTGGTACGTGCTTCCAGCCCTATCCTGCGTGATACGCATATACTGAATCAATTGTAGAAACAGCTCAAGTTGTCCGGAGAAGACATGCCAAGAGAGGACAAGGTTGCAATCTTGAAAGACTCTTTGGCTGCTATTGGCCGTCGCATCGAGTTGGTGTTACAAACAAAGGCCGCTGTTGGAGAAGACTGCGAACGGTGGAGACGGCATCTATGGACGTGAGTGGTATCTTGGTCTTCACCTCAACTTACGAAGACTGAGTATTTTCTCCTTAGGTTCGTTACCTTATTCTGGCCCAAGAAAGTGAGAGCATCGAAACTGGAAGAGATTCACGCGAAAATGGTGATGAAGGAGTCGACACCTCGAGTGCAATCGTCAGAAAGCAATACCCTGAAGAAGCCAAGAGTTGGTAGCAAAACCAATGGCTCATCATCATCCGCTCCCTCCGCTACTTCTACCAGGACCAATGGGAAATCATTTCGATAACCAAGTACTTTTAAGATTTGACCTGCTTGCCCTTCTTGCTTATTCCTTTTTCCTTTTTCGTTTACATTTATTCGATTTCCTTGTCTCTTGTTTCCATTCGCACACCTGCCTGTATTCTATTCCACTCCTTTGTCGTAGTCATACTTGACGTGTACTAGTCCCTTTGCACTACATAGTAGTAATGGCAGATACCGTTCCTTCCCCCGGACAAGTTTGCCTGGACGGGCAGCTAGTATCTAACTACAGACAGACGGAGCGTGGAGCTCGGTGCTGTGATGGTCGACAAAAAATTATCAATCGTATAGATAAAATATATTGCGAATGTCACTCAACGCGTCGGGTCACGAAGAATGCTAGTTGTAGCAACTGCAGCTGTGCCGTTGCGTCTAGAAGGTCCTGGTTTTGGGTCCCGGGTCGTGGAAGAAGCTTGGCCATTGCCGAGACTACTCCTTCGAATACGTGGATGGCGTTCCTGTGTTGGGGAGGTACTTGATCGTCGACCGTCCGCGACAGCTCCGTTTGTTAGTAGGGTTGGAATTTGAATCCCTATGAATACATTGAGCTTGAAGTCGAGGGAACAAAGAAAACATGAAGTACCTGAGAGCATTTTGACATCTGCTTCACGATGAAAACTTTGCATTAATGTGGTATAGCGTTTGACTTGTTGCTTTAATTGCGTAGCACGGTCCATATTTCCCTCTGAAATAGCCCATTTACGCTCTTCTCGATACCGCCGGCGCTCGCTGTCGGCTAACGAGGCGCGAGCTCTGAGAGCAGCCACCTCTCGTTCGAGTGGTGTCATGCTTTCTTTGGCACGTATGAGATCGGAGTTGGAGTCGACAGAAGTGATATCGGAAACGGGGTTGTATTTGTGGTGTTGTTCACTTTCGCTGCCTCCCTGAACGCTGGCACGGAATTGGACAAGACGCTGCCGCTTCTTGTCTGCCCTGACACCACTGGGCGGCTCTGGTACCGAATGGCTCATCTTTCTCCGCCTCCGTTCAGAGGAAGGCGGGATAGGACGGCTGAAGGTAGAATCGATAAATTGAGTGATGAGATCCGTCCCAAGGAATCCGAGCACAACACCAATGACGGTCGTCGCACATCTGTTAATGTCGGGGTATATGTTGAATTCAACGAGTAGTTTTCCGGCGATGGCAACGGCAACTAGGAGACCAAAATTGGAGTTCTTGACAGCGTAGTGGAGCGCGACTCCTTGCCAAACTCCAAGGAGGATGTGATCCTTCACGGAGGCAGGCTCCTCAGAGCGGCGGAGTAAATCAAGAAAGATGCGGGCACCAAGGCCAACGAGAAGGGCAGGAGCAGGTTGAATAGGTATGGGCATTCTGAGAGTTGGAGGGGTGTCATAGGCACATAGTCGTCAAGATCATTACGAGGAGCCTCCTTTGTTCGTTTGAGGATCGCGCTGCCATTATTCTCCATTATTCTCCAACACGTGTAGTATCACGTGAACACTAATATTACACTACGAAAAAAAAAACAAGTTACAAATCGTATCCAAAGAAATGCAATATTAATATTCCTCGTCGACATAGTTCGCCATCGGGTCCTCTGCCATGCGCCTATTCATCCGATAAGCCTCTGTGAGGGAGTAAGTAACAATCAAAGCCCTGAATGGATATTTTACTCACCAAGCTGCTCCTCGGTCACGTCATGCGTGCCAGTTTCTAGTACCCCTTTCCGTCGCTTTCCATATCTATCCTCATCATCAGCCCTACCCTTCCGCTTTTTCTCTTCGGCTAGAGCATATGCTAGTCTATCCTTGTCCAACTTTACATCCCCTTCCCCAACACGTTTCTTTGAGTAATTTTGCTCAACCTTTTCCACTGGATCCTCATCTGGCATCTCTTCGTTGGACGCCGGTGGTGGAGGTGCAGTAAGAAGGTTTTGAGCTGACGATGCCTCCGCAGCTGCAATACCAGCTCTCCCAGCACAATATGACACATGGACAATCGAATGGCAACAGGCATAACCCCACGTTCCGGTCGATGCGTCGTACCAGGAACCCCAAACCGAAGTGTGGTTGTTGACGTAGACTGTTTGCGAGGTCAGTAGAAACAATATGTAGAGCAATGAATGTCACTTGCCATCCTCCGGGTATTTGGACCTGGTTTTTGCACGCTCCCTCCCCTTAATGACTTGCCCTGTCCGCGAATACTCGACATAATCTTCCGTTTGTCCTTGCCGCAGCTCACGCGGTGCTGCGTGAAGGAATTCTTCGCCACCGTATTTAGCAAGAATGCTGACTTTCGTCGAATCCTTCAACTCGGCCTTCTTTTCCCTGAACTCGCGATGTAGAAGTTCCCCAGCAGTAGGATTCGCATTCAAGTGTACATCATTTCCACGTGCAGCAGCATTCCATGCAAAGAGTTGCAGGCTCTGGACATCTTGGGCCTCACCCGAGTAACGAAAGAAGTTTTCACCAGCAAATTTGGCCTAGAAAAAGATATGAGCACAGAGCAAAGTAATGTTTTTTCGGAGGCTCACTTCTTCCGCCGGAACGTTCTTGACGGGTGCATCACGCATGGAGCGCGTCTTTGGGTCATAATACGCGCTTTCGGGATCAAGATTGAGGAGGTACTTGGCCGTATCCTCACGAATACGCAGGTTGCGCACAGTAATACGTGTCTTCGTATCAAGCTTCTGTCCCACAGCGTCGGCCGCATCCGCATACTTGTCCTCATCTGCATCCTCCTCGTCACTTGACCCAAAGTCAGGATCCCCTTGCTTTCCCTCTGCCTTCCCTGCCTTGGCCACCTTTCGTACCACTGCCAGGTCCGTAGTTGTCTGCTTGTCGATTTCTTCCTCCCTCAACTTCTGCCTTGCCGCCTCCATTGCAGCATATTGCTCATACACCCTCCCATGCTCCACTGGATCATAACCATTATATCTGTCTCGTTTCGCATCGTATCCGACGGCAATATTTTGCACGACGTCGTCCGCTTGAATATTCTTGTTGGTATACTTTGCACCCTTCTTTCGCGGTCGCTCCAGACAATCCTTCTTCGAGTGTGTCATCGAACCGCAGTTTTCGCATGCGCCTTTGCGATACTTTTTCGCTGCCGGTCCTGCCTTCGCTCCTCGATCATACCAGTTTTCCAACTTTGATTGTTCTTGCTCCGGACGACGCTGATGGCTCAAGGAAGGCGCACCGGTGTCGAGATACCATGGTGCTTGTGAGATGTACTCTGGTGAAAAGTATGTCAGAGCGGCTCATTCGTAGACATATAACTATACATACGAGGGATATGGGGATTGATAGGTTTTCCCTCCTCGTCAAGGGCAGCTGGTGCTGTACCAGCCTTCCGGGCTGCGTCGAGGTCCTTTTGTCTTCGGAACTCTTCGCGAGATAGTTTTCCAATAGCTACGGAGAAAACACGTTGAGCTTCTTCATCTCATCGAGAGGTAAAAACATACACACTGGCTGAAGCCATGGTAATGGGTTGGTGAAGCAGGAGCGGGTCGAAAAGTGACGTTCTGCACCAAGTCCACTCTTGATTAGGTAACCCTATTTACTCATGTGTATGTACCGAGTCCCCGCAGCCGAGCTACTTCAACAAGAATAAGGTCCGTATTCTCCTTTTCTTTTAGTTTTTTCTTTATATCCTCTCCATCCATCTCTACACACAACCTCCATTTCTCCAGGGCCTCAGATTCCACGTTGAGGGCACGCACAATGTTCGTCAGATATTCTAGATCAGACGCAAGTTGTGCCCCACCAGCGAGCGACAAAGAACTGATCGTTGGCAAAACCTCTCGTATAATATAGTCCAAGAAAGTATGTCCGAGTGAAATGAGCCATGCCGAGGAAACAGCTTCCGGGTCGACGACACTGGTTTTGGTTGCAAATGACATGGAGGCCCGTCGAACATGACCTCCAGTAGGAGCGGGTACTCCCTCTGGAGCCAGAGGCTCAGTGAAGCCCTTAAGCATCTCAAAATCCAGGTGAGGGAGCGTTGGAAGTGAAAAGGAGAGCGCGTCGTCGTCCGCATAGACTTCAAACAGTCTTGGCAAGTTGAGCAGTCCCTCTGCAACCTTCTGCATCGTTTCGCTCGGTGGCAATGAGAAAGCTGGCACCTTTAGCTCGTATCCATCTGTGGATGACCTCGACCTGGCATCTCCATCTCCGGACCACATCGTCAATGAGGAATAGGCACCGAGATGTCGCCGGAGAGGAGAGAGGATCGTCTTTTGCAGGGTCGCCTGACATGTCTGTGCGAACAAAGACAAAGATCTGCGAGCATTGACGAGTAAAGGTTCTAGGAGTTGTTGGGGATACTGTCCGGAACGGTTGTGCATTGGATCATTCTCAACGCTCTCTAGTAGTGTCTGGAGCTCCGTCGAGTTTAACGTCGACTGTTCCAACAACTGATTCTCGCCTCGCGCTGGTCCGATACTGAAATTAATGGGATCGTTCCGAGCTATGCTGAACTGCGACGCAGTTTGGACCAAGTAGCTCCGTAGTTTTGTTTCAAAGCCACTCAGTCGCTCTGAAACGGTGCGGGCGGATGACAAAAAATGGAGATATAACTGAATGTTGGACCAGTCATGAGCCGTATAGTCCATGTCCGCCAAGTCCTCATCGCCCACAGGGGTCCTTCCAGTGGAAGTGGATTGAGACATCTCCGTTTGCAAATTGGTTGTCCATAATTCCATGAACGACTTGAAAAAGCTGTCTAGCGCCCAGACAAGACCCACAGCTCCGTAGCCGTGTGTAAATGCATTACATCGTCCCATGCTGCCCTCTGCAAGTCCAAAAATGTCAACAGCTCGTTCTCGTAACAGTCGGGGACGATCAATTTCGCCCATCTCTCGCGTGTCGCTAGTAGCAATCTCTGCTAATGAGTGTTCTAGGAATCGCTTTTCCAACGACCCGTAGTCGATTTGGAAGTCCAGGAAGGGTTGAAACAACTCCTGCTCCCACTCCATGACCTCCAGTGCTTGAGAGAGCACTGGGATTGCGCCTGATGAGCCTGAGACCGATCGGATTTGTCCTGGTCGCCACGAGATTGACATCCTACTCGAACGTCGCCGCACATGCGTATGCGTATCGGCGTTGCTCGGTCGCCGGGGAAGCGGTGCGCTCATCGCGAATTTGACCTTTTCCATGATTTTATCTATGGAAACTGCAAAATCCTCTGTGAGGCGGAGCGCAGTTATAAGGTCTGTGAGAGAAGATTCATTTTTCTTGCTGACGAGGGAGGACAGTCGTTGAGGGTAGGTGGGCTGGAGCGCCGATAAAGTGGATGCGATGAAAGAGGAGAGTGTGGCGTGTGGGTCAGGAAAGATGGAACATATTGGAGTGCGCTCGAGATTGAGAACGGAAGAGAATGAGTTGTAGAATTTGCTGAGGAATTCCGTGAATTGCTGGCGAAGTTCCTGGTCTATGGCCAGCTCGTCACAATCGCTTAGCCGAGCTGACTGCCATAAACCGACTACACTGGACCTCCGAGCAGCATAATAGTAGTTTCGGAACTCGGACTCGCGCTGTATGACGGAGAAAATGGTAAAATATGCTTTGCAATTGGCAACATCCTGCGCGTTGATAGCGGATACCAACGCGGAGCTGAGAGAAGCCTCGAGTTGATTTTGTAGGTTCACCATAAGATTCCGCCTGGGATCATATTCCGCGGTGTTTTGAAAGACCACCATACTTTTACTGGCCTCCGAAAGTCGTTCCGCCGCTTTGGCATAGTTCTTCTCCGCAATGAGAGAGGTCACTTCTAACTCGAGCGTGCTCCAGCTCTCAGCCTCCCGCAAGACTTCCCTCGCAGACTCCATCCTGCTCTTGATCAAGTCTAAGTCGTGTAGGTGTTGCAGCACAGTATCGGTGGCAGGTGGTACTGATACACGAGTCTCGTGGAGGACATCCGTCAGATTGCTTTGCAGCGCCAACGCTCCATCCTTCATGAAGTGCAAGTCGTAGGCTAGGCGAGGGATGCCGCGTGACACATCGCCAATGATATGTTCCAGTTGCGTCGATGAATCCTCTGACGCAATATCCAGGTTGGTCAGAAGCTGCGTGATCTGTTGGTCGAGCTGAATGAGGTTGGCAGCACTAAGATCATCGATATCATCGGGAAAGAGGATTGTGTCGTTGATCCAGGAGACGACATCGTCGTATTGCTCGATAGAGTCAACCACTTGCGTGGTCGAAGTTGACATCACGAATGAAATGATCGCGTCGGCTGTGCCATATACATATACTTCTAATTGGCTGCCATCACTCTAAGGATGATCAGCACTACTATTAAGTCTATTGGTACTATGTTTGTACATGAGCGAGCAGCGGTATAATTTCGATAGGATTACTCTCCGAAGGGTCCGGAAACCCCATGTTTTCCCAGCAAGGCGCACACAAAAAAGACGGACTCTCTCCGAGTCTAATATCATTGACAATGGACCACACTGCCGGAGATTTTCCGCAGGCCCTACAAATGTCAAGTATCTGTGGCGTTTGGTGTAGTGTGAGTGGATACCCTGAGCGAGGATCGGACGGGTGGAGGGCCCTATGATACCTGAGCTTGAGCAACCCTTCAGTCGCTGGTTAAGTCACAACTTACCGTATCTGCTCTATGACGATGAAGTGTTCACAATTTCCGCGATGCAGCATCCAGTAGGGCTCATTGATGCGAAAGCACAGGGAAGACAACACAGTCTCACTCAGGGACTTGGGGGCTTTCTGGACGGAGACTGTTGGCTTGGACGTCGCCTCAAGATGGTCCACAAGTTTTCTGTATCATCATGAGTAAGAGACGTCGCGAGTCGGTAGTTCACCATACTGAACATAGCTGTCATCCCCACCATCTCCATATACCAGTCCTTCAATGCAAATGATGCGACCGGACGTGTGATCGTCCTTGATTCCGTAATTTTGGAAAGAATTATTCCCGCTGCACGCGATTTTGGCTGCGTATGGCGTGCAGGGAATAGCTTTGCACAGGTCATGCAGCGTTTGCGACGATAGAAAGGCATGTTGTGACAAGCGAGAAACATAGCAGGGACTCCAAGGAATCTTGTCAAATACGGTCATGATCATGACCCCTTCGTCTTTTTCCCGCAGACTCGCTCCTTGGCCCGATTCGTCAAGTTTCTGGGTAGGCGATGAGAACCGACTGGCTTATTCTTGGAAAGGTATGATTACTAGGATATCGAACGCGTTCTGGTCGGAGCTCCTAGATGTCCTGATGAAAACACCTGTGTTCAATGGAAGTCTGTTTTCACTCAGTTAGGCGCGCGTTCTGATCCCCAAAGAGCCTTGCGACTTACGTCCAGCTTGAGAGCTTGATATCATTGAGACTTTTGTGCAACACTCCGACTTCAGGCGGCAAAGTGTCCGGAGGAGGAAAATGCGCTCTGCGGACAGATCGTCCGGATTTGCTCTGTCTAGGACTTAACATGACCGTCATCCGCTCATGCTCTTTGAGTAGAAACGATGAAAGGGACGGGTTGTTCCATGTATGTTGAAGTGCAGATTTGACATCTTGAACGCTGTTTGCTGCATTAGAGAATACTTTCATGAGGCTACATGCGTGAGTATCTTGCCTGCACTCGTTTGCGAGGCCAGTTTTCTTCTCCTCGGAGAGGGCAGCCCATTGCCTCTCCAGCGCCTCTACAGCCGCATTCCGCTCTTCACCTGCACGCTGCACAAATTGGGATATATCAATGGGATCCGATTCTGGACCAAAATGCGACTCGAGTAGTTTCGGAATTCCAGCATCCATGGTGGATCAAGGAAAAGAGTGTCGTGACTGCAACATCCCAATTAGGCAGGCAGTATCCCAAAAAAGTACTCATGCCTGCCCACCTCTCTCGTAGTCTTCATCCTAGCCACGCGATTCTGTCTTCCTCCGCGGTAGTAGGATATAGTGCGTCATAAGGCGCGTCATAATGGTGGAGGACTGAAACATGTTTGCCTCTCCCTTTGGGTATATAAAGCCCTTCTTCCCCGACGTTCAAAGTTATCCTTCCTGAGGACGTCTCTCATTATACTATACCCACATATACTATCCCACGCATAATCATTCTTTAAAGTGTTTCTCCAATCCGTCACCATGATATCCTTGAAGCTCGTCCTGCCCCTTGCCTGTCTCGTTATTACATCTTTCGCCCTTCCCCTGGGAGACACCTCTTCTGACGAAGTAGCTGTGTGTTACGTTGTTTATGCTACGCAACTATCGACTAACCCCGAACATTCAGATGGATAGGGAGTCTAAATGTGGCTCGTCGTGTGACAACTACATGAAGGACGCAGCGACCAAGCCTCTACCCTGTGCTTCCGGCTCGACCAAGGCTGAGGTACTTTTCCACCGTCTGAAGTGTTCCCCAGAGCTTGATCACCCAGTATCTGCACATTCAGTGCATCTCCAAGGGTGTAGGTGGTACAGGCGGCGGCCTTGGTTCCACAAAGAAAGGGTTAAACGAGGGGGCCCAATCAAAATCGTCAGATGTTCACGCTGGCGCCTCCAATTTAGCCACCAACACGGCCAACGACGCCCCCGAGAAATTCGAGTTCCTCGGTGCCAAGGGCTCGCGGGGTGACTCCCGCGACGACACAGACTCCCGCAACGACACAGACTCCCGCGAGGACGCGAACGATAGGTCTACCTCTGCCGGATCTGGTCACTCGGGCTCTCAGCCATCTATCGTCTCGCATCTCCCCTCGTATTCTACTGGTCCGGGGAACGGGGATTGATACGAAAGGTCGCATACTCGCCGGCGAATTTCTGTTGAAGTTGTGATTATCGGGTTCATTGGGGATTAATACACATAATACATTCATTATCATCATAAGAATATCACCCGTTAACATTCGCGCCTATCCAAAGTCCACCGGACCCGTTGAGACTGGCCACAAACCGATCCCATTCCTCAATACTATCCCAGTATCAGCAACATGTTCAGCAAAGCCGGAATGTGCTCTTACTTGAAGTTACTTGGGGCATCTGACCATAGTGTCATGTCCTGATTCATGTCAAAAACCTGATTTTGTGTCGAAATGGGCGATACTGGTATCTGCCCGCTAACAGCCCCAGGCGTGTTGGTGGTGCCATCGTGATTATTGGATGGTGTGGCGGCGAGATGTGACGGGTGGCCAAGTGGACCACCAGAAAGCGGAGCCGCGCCAAAGTTCATCTGTGCCAGGAGAAGGTCACTCAAGCCCCAACCGGACCCCGTCGGACTCGGATCCAATTGTGGAAACCGCGATTCCGAGAGCTGGTAGCTGCTGAGGGAAGTTGGTGGCATTGATGCCGTTGGGTTGTGGGGTATCGTGTCTAGATCTGATGATAGGAATGTGAGATGGTCAGTGTTGCTCGTCGCTGCTGGCTGATACCCTGGTGTTGGTGATGTTGGTGGCCAGCCTTTGGGTTGTCGTATAGGCTTTACTAGTTGAGGTGGGCTCAGACCTGAGTTACTGGGTTGCTCATGTTCGACGGTATCATCCCTTGGCCGCTTATTGGAGACAGATTTGGCCTCGGGAAGCTGTCCTTCGTGCATGGTCGCAATGTCTGACAAAATATCGCTGAAAATAAGCCGAGATGAGCAATGTTTATAGTTAGTGACGCGTAAACTTACAAGAATCTCCCAGCGATATGCCATCTAGCGGTTGGTTAGTTAATGGTACTGTCGCAGGCAAATGTCTCATTACTGTTTCTCAGTGGCTTGTAGGCTGTCTATGCATCGTTGAACGTCTTTCATTTCTTTCTCTCTGTCCGTATTGAGCCCTGCCCTGCGGCCGCTATAGGTGTGTAGCAGTAACACAATCCCCGAGGCGAAGGCGGAGATCTTGAGGTCCAGTCGGTGTCAGTCTACGGAAACATTAAGAAACATTGGGCACTCAACGAAAACGATGGGGTGTGGGTATATCCATCCAGGTCCTTTCGCATCCACGAGGTGACTGCATGCGCGTGCGGCGTTTGTACAGATTGCAAGTGATGGAAACGATAGGGGTGTGGATTTCTGGATGAATGGGCGATGGATTTGTATCTGTAGGTAGTAGAATGTGGCGTGTAGCATGGCTGATTGATGAAGGAAGGTGACGTTGCGTTGGTTAGGATCCCATCGTACTGGAAGAGGGAGTCAGTGAACAGGAACGAAGCTTGCAGTTCATGACGCACGATGGTCAGGGAGAGTGTCTTTCCAGAGATTCATGGAGGAATCCAGTTCCGTGACTACTCGCTGCTCCCATTCATCTCCAATCAATCCGGTGAGTACCTTCGACTTCTTGATAGAGTACAGGGTTCGTAGTGTAAAGGCAAGAATCTCGCATAACCGCAAAAACAGGTTAAATGCAGTCACTTTAGAAGGCTTCCCGAGCGGTTGTTTCCAGTTCTGCGCCGGGTCTTCGCACTCCCAGTATTCATCATCACACTCGATGAGAAGATCTGCGTCAAAACTAGCGGATGTTCAATATGAATATGGTGGTTGAGAGCGGACAGACGCACTCTTCATCTTGCATTGCAGAGGGACGACCAACAACCGAACTAGACAGTCGATCGTAAGATACCAGGCACCTCAATCATTGTGTAAGGAGTGAGAACGAAACTCAAGCAGAGCGGTCATACCAGAAGCATCGCTTCCAGAGTTCATCAACAACGGTAGGTTTGTAGCCTTCACCACGGCGGCGATGCGCGCCACGTTCTTGGGCTATCCTCAAAGCAAAACCTACTAGATTCCACGCTGCCTGAGGCAGGGATGCCATGAGGTAAGGAATTACCAGCTGGAAGGAGAGTGAGCTATGGGAGAAATCACGAATAAGGACTTACACAATAATACTGGAGATCGTACAGACTGGGTTTCTCCAGGAGCTTGTTCCTTAACAATTGCGTTTGGGAGAAATATTTGAAACCACTCGAGAGGCATGTCTTGTCGCCCGGTAGCATGACTCTTGGGTTGTCCGTGGACCGGGAAGCTAGAGCGCACACCATCAGAACAACTTGCCCAAATCCGGTGTCGTGCAGGTGCAAGTCGTTGGCGAGGTCCCGTTCGAATGTGGGTCGGTGAAGCAGGGGGACATGAACATCGAAGCGTTCGAAGTAGAGGGCCACCAATTCCCCCAGGAGGTCCGTTTCTGGAAAAACAAACTTGGGGTGGTCGGAATTGACATATTCAAACTCCCACTGGGGATTGTCAGACAGTGTAGAGGCAAAGCCGAGCATACGTACACTCCGAAGATACCAAAACAAAGGGCGACGTAGGTATCGGCCCCGAGGGATCTCGACACCAGTAATTTCCTGCTTGACGTTGGTTGCATGCCTTACAAACATGAAGGCGCTATTATGATATAAATTTATTGAATCTGATAGTCGTAGCCCAGAGATAGCATACCTTGACTTTCCAAAGAACCTGTCCCCAAGCCCATCGATCGCTAGATGATTTAGGTGCTTTGAAAGCGAGATATGAGCTAGGTCCTCCTCGTCCGACGAGTCGTTGGTTGCGGCCGCAGGTGATGAATGGAATGCGGCAGAGTCGGGCAGGGTCTGTGGTGTGGGGTATGGAAGGTCGGCGACAGGAGTGTTATGGGAACGAGAGGGTGTTGGTACACTATGTGCGCTTTCGGGTGAGTTGACGGCCGGGACTGGCTGTTCAGGATCGAGTTCCGGACGAACCTTGTGAATTATATAGATGAGCCTTTGCAGTGGGGGTGGGGAAACATTCACGTACTTGACGGAGTAGCTGTTCCATTTTGTCAAGACGCTCCTCTAGAGCTTGGATGTACCTGGTACCATCATCAGCAGGGGGCGACCAGGGGGAAAATATAAGCTTACCCTTTTTCTGTTTCCTTCTGCAATAAGGCTAGTGCGTTAGTGGCTAATGAAAATAGCCTGGTATAAGTATGAGGAACCGACCTTGCTGGCGTGTCGAGGCACGTCATGGGTGCATTCAAGATTGTACGCAATACAATTAGAGCATATTTTGTTGGGCATCTCAGCACTGTCGCCTGGGGTATTTTGTCAAGACTGAGTAGCGCAGGTCATTTTAAAATCTTACACTTGACTGTAGATATACGGTCAACATTACATCACGGGGTACAAAGGAAGTAACACACTCTTCTTCCTTCGACAGGTGTCGCAAGCACCGTGGAGACGCCTTCGCTTTACCTGATGCTCTTGCGTCTGCGTTGGGCTGGAACCAGGCTCGTCGTCGGGTTGCATGATGTGCGGAATGAGAGAGGAGGAGAAGCGCTTATGCCAATGAAGTTAAGATGATGTAATGCCGATCACAGATCGGCAATGCACCTGAAATGAGTAAGGGTCGCGCGTCAAAGCGGCGAGCTAGCAGGCCAGGTCCGGCAGTGTTCTACGGGCCACGTCGGGGGAAACTGCACATGACCGAACCGGATCATCCTCACGTGTTTTCGCGCCTTGTATTTAATTCCAGTTGTGGGGAAGAAGACTGTAGAGGTTGGGGCAGAAATGTTGGCAGCAGCGACACGCACGACGATTGCAGCGAGTCCTCGCAGACTGCTTCGACAAAATTCGTCGTTGCTCCGTTCTGTTATCATTCCATCAGCTCGTCCTTACAGTCTTTCCGTCCCGGCTCTCCGGTCATCGATTATACCTGTTTCAGCATTCTCCACTACTCTCTCTCGCCCCATGTCGACACACCACGGGGGTGAATCAACTTTGCGTCCAGAACCTGATAAGGTTCTCCAGGACATTGCCGACTACGTTCACAGCTACAAGATCGACTCGGACCTCGCTTTCGAGACTGCAAGGCTCTGCCTCATTGACACCATTGGATGCGGTCTTGAGGCCCTTCGTTTCCCAGAGTGTACGAAGATTCTGGGCCCTGTTGTCGAAGGAACCATCGTACCGAACGGTCTGTTCTTTCCTTCCATCACTCGCAAACAAATTTTGATTCTGATTGCATTTAACGACAGGCACCCGTGTCCCCGGAACCAATTACCAACTTGACCCTGTTCGAGGTGCTTTCAATATTGGTGCTCAAATTCGCTGGCTGGATTACAATGACTGTTTCCTCGCTGCTGAATGTCAGTAAATCGACCCTTAGTACTTATCGGCTTGAACTAACTTGATGTTTCCCATGATATAGGGGGTCACC
Organism: Macrolepiota fuliginosa MF-IS2; assembly: GCA_015584085.1. Lineage (NCBI taxonomy): Eukaryota > Fungi > Basidiomycota > Agaricomycetes > Agaricales > Agaricaceae > Macrolepiota > Macrolepiota fuliginosa. The sequence goes on along the minus strand of MU151057.1, from coordinate 311,536 downwards.
CATCCGACAATCTTGGCGCCATTCTTGCCGTCGCCGACCACCTCGCCCGTCAAGGCCAACCTCTGAACGTCCGCGACATCCTCGAAGCTATGATCAAGGCCCACGAGATCCAGGGTGGCCTCGCTCTCTTGAACTCTTTCAATCGTGTTGGTCTCGATCATGTTGTTCTTGTCAAAGTTGCATCCACCGCTGTCGTTTCCAAGCTCCTTGGTCTCAACCGCGACCAAACCATTGATGCCATTTCTCAAGCTTGGGTTGATGGTCAATCTCTTCGTACTTACCGTCATGCTCCCAACACTGGCCCTCGCAAGTCATGGGCTGCTGGAGATGCTTGCTCTCGTGCCGTCAACCTCGCTCTTCTCGTTAAGAAGGGTGAGAAGGGCCTTCCTTCGGTCTTGACTGCCAAGACCTGGGGCTTCTACGATGTCCTCTTCAAGGTCCGTTCTTTCGTCTTTTTCCGAGGTACATGGATTGAATGACACGCTATTCCAGGGAAAGCCCTTTGAATTCCAGAGGCCCTTCAGTTCCTACATCATGGAGAACGTTCTCTTCAAGATATCCTACCCTGCCGAGTTCCATGCCCAAACAGCCGTCGAAGCCGCTCACATAATTCATAACAAGCTCAAGGAACTCGGCAAAACTTCGGACGACATCAAGAGTGTCAGGATCCGCACTCAGGAGGCTGCCATCCGTATCATTGACAAGCAAGGTCCTCTCGACAACTTCGCGGACAGAGAGTACGTGATTAAACCTTTGAGCCTCTGATCCGTGTTAATGGTGTATCTAGTCACGCTATCAATTACATGGTAGCCTACCCTCTCATCTTCGGCGAGTTGACCTCCGAGAGCTAGTAAGTCCAAAATACATCACTGCAGTCATAGAAATTTGTTGACCTCCCTGTCTAGCACTGACGCCTCTGCCGCTGACCCACGCATTGACGCCCTTCGTGCCAAGATCCACTGTGTCGAGGATAAACGCTTTAGTGTCGAGTACCATCACCCCGAAATGCGTTCCATTGGCAATGCCCTCTTGGTTGAGCTCAACGATGGTACCGTTCTTGATGAGGTAGAGGTTGAATACCCCGTTGGTCACAAGAGGCGCCGCGCTGAGGGTACTCCTTTGCTCATCAACAAATTCAAGAGGCAAGAATTAATGTCATTATGTGGTGTGCGGTATTAATGGTTGGCTTTTATAGGCACATCTCTCACCACTTCGACAACGCTCAACAAAAGAAGTGCGTTATTCCCTTTGATTTACGTGCCTTCCTGCTAATCAATAAATACAGGATTTTGGACACCGTTTCTGATGCCGAGGGCCTGGCTAAGATGCCCGTTGATAAGTTCACTGATCTTTTCGTTAAGGCTTAAAGCTTAAGTATTGATAAACGTTGCGTGAAACTGTATCCCAGACATCAGCTACAAAATACAGTTTATCTTCTGCTCGTTATCCCTCTGTTCGAATTCTAAAGTGTGTGCTTAAAACGATACCACCGGCTGTTTATGGCTGCTTGTCTCCGACGACTGGGGTGTCCTGTTTCTTCATGAATTTCTTCTTCCTGGAAGACCTCTTCTGTTTTATACTTGCCTTCTGACTAACTGCATGGTTTTCCCTGTTTTCTCCAAATCTATTGGTCGGTGGGACAACTTGGTCTGCGATCGTTGTCGGCTTTGATACCTTGGGTGCTGTGCTTCGTGAGTTTGCTGGGGCCCGTCGAGAAGGATGACTGGGTGGCCTATATGCCCGCTTTGCATCGCCGATGGATAGTCTCGCCGGTGGGCTATGGATGGCATCTACCTCTCGTCTCTGGGATCGACCTTCTCTATTCTCGCTTTCCGTCGAACTGTCCATCTTAGAGGCGAGCTCCCGGTTTGACCTCCCAGCAGCGGATCCGGTAGCTCCAGGAAGCATATCATCCGTCTCAGCCTCCTCAACCACCGATGATAATCTCCGTTGAATGAGACGCGCAAGGGGAATAGATCGTGGTTGCTGCTGGGAGAGGTTTCGTCTCAAGTCAGGCGAAACAGGCGATGGTGGAGTAGGCCCCTGGAGGGCATTAAGTTTCCCTTGAGCGCAGCGGAACTTCGGTGGCGACTGGGTGACGAAGTTCTGGCTCTCGGGAGTAGTATTTATCAATAGAGAGGTATCAGATATCTGACGGGAAGCAGGCGTTCGGCTGATTTCACCGGTTCCAGCGAGTCCATTGCCTGGGCGGTAGTCAGAGACTGTCGAATGGAACATCTGCTCCTGTACTGTGTATAGTGCCGAATGGTCCCCTAGGTATTTGGGTCCTTCGGAGAAATGGGATTCCTGAGGTTGTTCATAACGAATGTCCGGCGACATAGAGGCAATATCAGGCTGGTGAAAGCGCGGAGACCATCGAGGCGAACCCGTATCGGGTGGGGTCAAAATTCCCGACCGCTGCCTATGTCTATGACTATTGTAGCCTTGAATGTCATATGCCGGCAGGCTACGAGCCAAATGTTGCCCGCGTGTATCAAGTGCCTCTAGATGACGATTGAAGACTAGTGGGGATCCCCGACTATCTATTGAGGGGAAAGTAACGTCGGAATGAAGGAAGGGGTCGCTTTCGTGAGTGCCTTGCCAGAGGTTTATACCCAGCCCTGTGTTCCAGGGATCCACTTCGGGTTGTACCAACTTGAACGAGGGGTACAGTTGGATTGGTAAATCCCTCCTGACGAATTCATAATGATTTGATTTCTTGCTCTGTGCGTCTCTTCTGGGAAGCGGGGGACCCTCAAAGGTGGTCGAGGTTCGGGAGGATCGACGGAATTGTAACCCTTCAACACGATGGGGCGCATGGAATTCGGGTCGGGAGAGGTCAATCATATCCCGTTTACGTGAACCGTGAGTAATATGATCCTGCGTGGAGGTAACCATTGGTAGGTAGGAAGAGGATGCATGACGATGGATGTTGTGTCCATGTATGCTAGTAGACTGGGATTTTGTCTGCGTTGACTGCGAGCCGAGGGTGTCCAAACCCCAGATCATGTGGGTCAAGTCCTCGCCTTCGATGACTGTACCTTCCGCACCACTGCAACAAGAATAAGCCCAGGAACCGAATCGACAAAGAAGATAACCTACGAGGGACACCTTGCATAAGGTAATGACAGCGGGCCATGTAGTGCAGGTATGGGTTTCGGAGGTGAACCCTTCCAAGGAATCCATCCTAGAAAAAAAGTATATGAGCATATGTTTCTATAGGATGTGGACCTCTACACACCCCCGTGGTCATCATCGTCGATGTTAGACTTAGGCCGCAAGAAGGCCTGGGGTACTTGTGCTTCATTCCCGATTATCATGACCGATTCGGGAGACGAAGGCGGAGAGGGTGTTTGCAACGTTCTGCCGAACAGTGTATGGTCGGCGTCAGAACACCCTGAATGAGAATGGCCGCCTGCGGGAGAAACATTGAAGGGCCCAGAATGGCCGTGATATCGGTCGGATTGGTCAATGGGGTGACGCAAAGCCTTCAGGCGTTCTGGCATTGAAACAAGCCGTACTGTGCTTTCTTGTATTTGAGCGATCCTATAGGGCGGGGAGGTTTCCGGGAGAGAAGCTACCCTGTGGTCGACAGACGGTATTCGAGGGGGTTTGTTGTAGCCCAGTTGCCCATATTTCTGTGCTCGCCTAGGATTGGTTACAGGGCGATCAGATATATAACGCGACTCGTCGAGAGACGCCTCGGAGTAGGTATATGCGCCAAATTCGTCGAGAACATGCAAAGCCGAAGAGAGTTCTGACGTTTGAGACACATCTGGGTTGCACGGAACGTCGTTTTGAAAAATAACATGAGGGCTACTGTGGAAGCCGAGGCCAGGAGAACAACCTAACGACTCGGTCTGGGTGCCTTTATCGGCGTATGCCTTGCACGAGTTCATTGGAACAGCAGAAAAAGAACAGAAGACAGAGTAGGGAAGCGAGCCTGGAATGGTAATGAAGCCTGGAGGTAGTAAGGAGAGTGGAGTGAAGAGAAAGCCGACGCACTGACAGATATACGAATGAGAGGGTATATACATACAAAAATAGCTCAGACAACTATGATGGTGCCTTCTCAGTCTTCTTGAAGAAGGTTGAGAGCTTCGCCATTCCATTCACATTCGCTTTCTTCAATGTTTCCACCCCATGTGAGCCCTTAGCGGCCTTTCTCTTCTTCCCCTCGGTCGCTACTTTGGCGGAAGTTTTGACTTTCCCGCCATTTACTGGAATTGCAGCTATGGAAGCCATGGTTTCCGCCGCCGCATTCTTCAAAAACACATCCAACTTTGTAAAGCTATCACCAAATCGTCAAATAGCATTCATTAGGGGGAAAAATAGTAGAACGCACTCATACGACGCATATAACGAGTCACGCATCGCGGGTGATAGATATTGGGCGAGAAGATCACAAGCTGCTCGTAGCTGTCCACCTGAGGATGCATAAGCCGGGTAACATCTTTCTGAAGAGAAAATCGCTCACTTTTCAGTAACTCTTCATTTCCGTCCTCCATCAGACCATCTTTAGCGAGGCTTCGAACAATGGTTTTCGAGATCTCAATAATTTTAGGGTTCGATAAGTGAACAGCCTTCTTGCGTAGGTACTCTAAAGTCCGTTCTTGGGAATATCGATATACTGTAATCTCCTCTGTGATTTCTACGGAAAGCAATCAGGAACTTTCGCAGTGCGATTGACACTCGGCCCGCTAACCTTTAACGTCACATATAAACTTGAGAGCGTTCCTTGCGCATCGAAGCCTTGTAAATTGCAAAACATCCCGACTCAGCACTTGGCCATCTTTTCGCGATTGATACTGTTGTTGGATGGCTAGGGCTGCCTCCTCAAGCATATCATCTGCTGGCTTGAACTGAGGGACAGAACCGTCTGTCTGGTTCCAGTAACTTGACATGAGGAGCATGTTGGGATGTTTCGTATGCGCTTACTGGTTGTATACAAAACAAGATAGGTAGAAGGAGAAAGACAGGATCTATGGGTGTCATTAACACGAGTTTTCCATCTGCAGTAAGTACAATTTGAGTTTTCCGATTGAATACAATCAATAAGGGTACATACCAGCAATAACTTCGTTTTCTAAAAACCACGACCGTGAATCGACCGGGTTCACAGCTTGTAGTTCGAGTATTCGACTACTGTCTTTTCCAGCATCTTCTCCGTTTTCCGCGGGTAGAAAAAGAGCCGGAACTCCTACGAGGACAACGCAGTTGGTCATTACATTGTTTTCCGTCTGCATTGGTTTAACATACCCACCTGTTCTTGGATGTGGGAGTCGGGCATAGGATATTGGGCCATCACACGTAGAGAGAGACTGGATGGCTTCTGCATATCTGTAAATACACGATTGGAAAAAATAGTTGGACACTAACCCGTAGGCAGGACACAGAAATGAGCCGGCATAATAAAAGGACTATCTGGGCACCGTCCAGGTGAGCAGCCGCAGCAAAGACGCGACCGTGGTGTTGACCCTTGTTTGTTCGATCATACCGAGTGTCCCTCACCCTCCACAAGTTTGTTCCCACAAAATAGTATTCAGTCTGGGTCCGTAATGAGTGATAATGAAGTGCTAGAATACAATGGTATTTAACAATAATGGAAATCTATCTAACGGTAAGGTATGAGGGTAATAAATATGAGGTCTACAAAATATCTAGAGTAAGGACTGGGCCTCTAGGAGAAGGAGGATACTGTGGACAATCTCGGGTACACTCTGTTTGGTCACATCTACACTAATGTCGGCCTTGCTGGGCGTTTCATATACGTCATCGACTCCGCTGAAACCAACAATCTCGCCGCGGCGGGCTTTGGCATAGAGTCCCTTCCTGTCTGTCTTCTCACAGTACTCCAGAGGGGTTGCAACATGGATGAGGAAAACATTAGCACCCGCACCACCATTCTGAAGGATAGTCTCGCGAGCAGCCTCACGAGATTCCTCATGGGGGGCAATAGGAGCAGCGATGACAGCAGCACCAGCTCTTGTCAATTCGGCAGCAACGAAAGCAATGCGTTGCAAGTTTTTGTGGCGATCTTCCCGAGTATATCCAAGCTCTGCTATACATGTTAGCTTTTCCCTCTGACTGCGCATAGAACTGACTGCGCACCTGCTGAGAGCTCTTGGCGGACGGTCTCTCCAAGGAGCAGCGTCACACTACGGCCACCTTGTTCATGAAGAGATACTTGAAGTGCCTTGGCAATTTTATCCTTTCCGGAATTATGGAGACCGGTGAAGAAAAGGACGAAGCCCTGCTTGTTCCTTGGAGGGTAACTCTCGCGAAGGACTTTGACGACGGCACTGAATACATGTTCAGCCTCCTCTACAGCCTGAGGTTTCGAAACACTCACTCGTAACTAAACCAATCAGGAATAGGAGCACCGGTGCGCAGGCGTCTTCGGAGCTCTGTGCCAGAGATATCGAGGGTCTGAACGCCCTTGGGAACTTCATCGATAGGCTGATATTCATCCGTCGACGGCAGATAGGTCATCTGCTGGAAGGGGACCATCTCGATTTGCAGCTCATCGTGATACTTGATGACCAAGTCCTGAGCATCGTAGGGACCGTAAAAGTCCTTCCCTTGGGAGTTCTTTCCGGGACCAGCGTGGTCACGGCCGACAATGAAGTGAGTTGCTCCGTAGTTCTTGCGAATGATGGCGTGCCAAACAGCTTCTCGGGGACCAGCCATACGCATAGCGAGGGGAAGGAGAGCAAGGTGACCCATTCCATTAGGATATTTTTGCATGATGGCTTCGTACACACGAACGCGGGTATAGTGGTCGACGTCGCCGGGTTTTGTGAGTCCAACAACAGGGTGAATGAGAACATTCTATAGTCTTTTCAGCAACCAGTTTTTCACCGTAAAAAGGTGTACCACTTACAGCCCGGTGTTGACGCGCGGCGCGAACAGTGAGCTCGCGGTGAGCACGATGCATAGGGTTTCTCGTCTGGAAGGCAACAACGCGGCGCCATGCAAGTTTTGTGAAATGAGCACGAAGCTCTGCTGGTGTATCTATTGAATTTCTGTCAGCGAAACGATCTAACGCTGAACCTCCATTCTCCACTCACATCGGAGAGCAACATAGTCGAAATGGATTGGAGCTTGGATAACTTGGAGTTTGCCGCCAACGTAGAATTCCTTCACACGGGTGCGGAGATAAGCAACTGAGGGATGTGCTGGGTCGTCGGCACCGTAGACCTGGATGGCCTCCTTGACTTGGTCAGGTCTATAGATATCCTCCACTGTACAGCCCTCAGCATCAGAATCGGAAATCTAGTAAGAAAGAATTATACACACCAGTGATGATGGCGAGACCTTCGTCATCGCGGGGATCGCGTAGTGTGAACCGGGCACCGGGTACGATTGAAAGACTATCGATATCCTCTCTTGAGACATCAAGGGTAATAGGCATGGGGAAGAGTGTGCCATCAGCAAGGCGGAGGTTGTCAACGACACTACAAATAAATTCTTGTGAATAACTCTGCCACCCTTTGTTAGAAGCTACGAACTTGTTATAGTCAGCCTCGTTCATGAAGCCTTCGAGGGGGCTAAATCCTCCGTTGATAATGAGTTCTAGATCGCATAGCTGACGCTAAATGGAGAAATTTGTCAAACGGCGGCAGTCATTCAAGTACATCGCTACCCACTTCAGTGAGAACAATCTCGGTGAGGGATTCTGATTCATTCCTCAAATCATTAGCGATGGGAGCGTCACGGACGGTAAGGTCCTAATCGAAGATATCAGATCACCTCTATTTAAGGAGATGAAGAAAGTACCTTCAAAGTACCACCGTGCGGAATGTTGGCCATTGTACAGAGGTGTAATAGAGAAGATTGTGAAAGGGGGGGAAGGCACTATTGAATTCATTTGGAGGTCGTAGGTACAAAGCTATAAAAGCAATTACGGTTTGCAATGGATGGTTCACAATCACGCAATCCTCGAGTACACCATCCATGGGGTAAAAATATTCAAGCCCGGTAATCAGGTCACACGCGTTTGTCAACTTGCTATTGGCCACGATGTTGCCTTCTGCGAGCTCCAGGTCCGACCGCCTCCCGGCGACTGTTTAGTAAGACCGAGATTTTGGCTTTCTAATACCAAAGATGAATCAACGAGCAGACACCTGCAGACACTGCCTAGTTGGCTAACAGGGTCGAAGAGCATTAAATAATTTATTTAAAATACAGTCCTAAAAATACAGTGTACGCCCAGAAAGTCAAAGGATGTTCTCCAAGGTATATAGGCCAAACTATGTTGGTCCAAACTCAAGGTCCACAGGACCGAGCGATGAGGTAACTTGTACATGACTCTGTTCATCATTTGGTGGTTTCTTGCCCCAACCAATCCATCCACTCGATCTTGAAGTCGATGATCCTGGATCGGCGCGCAGGGTTCGCGGTTTATTCGAGCCGGCGGGATTATACTTCGGATTTTCGATGCCTTGGTGAATTGTGGCCGGTGCTAATTTGGTCTGGGCGAGGTATGTGCCCTGAAATTTCTGGTCCATGACGACCTTGGACCTGGCCAAGTTATTCTGAAGCGAGAAATAGACTGGAAGGGGAGGTGTCGATGGGTAGTAGTTGACGGTGAGGTTGGCAGGTGCGTTAAAAGTGGTGACTTTTCCAACAAAGTGTGGGGAGGATGAAGTCTTGTAGGCTGAGACGAGCGACACATGGGCATTGATTTCTCTGAAAGGCATGAGTCAGAATGAAAGGAAGAGGTGGGCAGGATCGAGCGTACCGATCACCATTATCAATTGTCAGTGTTGTTGGAGTAGGACGAGATGTTGGCTTCACGAGCGTAATTGTAGTATTTATAGACCTGGAAGGAGTGAGTGCCCGTCGGTCAACATAGGTGAGAGACCATTACCCTTTAATCGTGTCGACACACAGGGATTCGGAGACGTTGAAGGTACCCGAAATATCTCCCAACATATTCTTGACCGAGATACGAGGAGCTCGAATACCCTGTGCCAGAGTAAGCGCAATGGAGATGTCCGAGCAGAGCCGAAGCATACCGCTACATTTATTGGTAGGACAGTTCCTTCAATAGTGACCGAGTTAAAATTAACTGCATTCAAGTCCCGGAAGGTTTGCGCGAAAACCGGAAGGTAGACGTTGAAGTTGGAAATGAGGGAGGATGGGGGGACGCTTTTGGGCAATACGACGCGGATATCCATGAAGATTGTCTCCATCTCTGACATATAACTAGGAAACTGAAAAAAAGTCAGCCAGGTAAGTGAAATTCAGGGACACACGCACGAATATCGATAATCCTCGATTTGGACCAACGTCGGCAGAGCAGACCAGAGTTGTTTTCTGTAAAGTGTGTGTCGATGTCCACATAGTGACGGATATTTGGGCGTTATTGCTCTTCAGGTTGGCGTCGTAGTCCACTGTTAGATTCCCTGTGACGTTACTGGATTGGGTGGAATCGAGGGTAGCATTGGAACGGATGGATATATCTCCCATTGCAGGTAGTTCCAGCTGAAGACTATGGGACATGTTAGGGGTAAACCTTGAAGGGTTATAGGATACGTACGTCGTCTGGTATGGCAGGGATGAATTAACAGTGTTTGTATGGTTCCACATGTTACAAGCCATGTTGTTTCCGAGGGTCACTACCCCGGACGGGGAGGGTTGTTGGCTCCCCATCACTGCATTCACCGACCATGATGAGTCGTCTGCATCTTCGTGCTTCATTTTCTGACGAGGAATGGCATTATTCCTTCGTGAGGGCAAATGATTGATAAATACTCACTGTAACAATGATTGGCACACCAATTACTGTTGTTAACAGTGCATAGGCCAGTAACAAGAACAGGACCGCCCTCCACACTTTCGTTTGATGCCACATCTTTTTGTGCTCCAGCGCAAGGCTGCGCCGGTATTGTGCCTCGGAAGCTTCGTAATCGGGGAGAGGAGACCATGAGCGTCGACGTCGCGCGACTCGTTCTGGGGCGCGGATCGTGAGGCCATTGTACGAATCTTGCTTCTGAGGTTCCTCATTGCCATTGAGGACTATCATGACTCCTCGTACATTGGCGAGGGAGAGTGAGCAGAGGGAGTTGTGGAGAGGAGGCGATCGACGCCGTTAATCACTGGTCACTGCTTCTTTCTCTCTCGTCTGACCTGCGTAACTGTAGCCGTAACACCCTATACTTCCATTCACCCACGTCAACAGGGTTAGTCATCAGTTGTTATTTCAGGACACCAAAATAGTTTCCAATTGTACTCGTTATGATTAGCCTCCTAAGCTCGGGTTGGCTACCATAGTTAACAGTTTGTCTAATTAAATATACAAAATAATGTATATACATCCTCAGAGTTCATCAAAAGTGGCAGACGGCCCATGTTCCTTGTTCAAATTCAAGTTTTGATTGAGGAAGATGGTGACCAGTCTGATCCATCTCTGAAGCCCCCGCCAAACGTATCCCACGCACCCAACGGTGCCTTCCTTGCACACCTTGAACATTGAAGAAAACCACAGTCTCACCGCAAGCAGCGGAAGAAAGGAGTGATCCTCGTCTACCCTCGGGGAGGACTTCGGCTATAGTCCCCAATTAGATCGGCGTCACACCGCTAAAACTCGGCGTAATTTCGACCTACTCTTTGACTATCAGTTTTTTTTGTTTCGATAATAATCTTCTGGGACTCTTCCGTATCAAGTCTATGCCAGTCGCGACGGAAGTCATCCACAGCTTTGAGGCTTTCGCTGAAGCGGAAAAGCGTGTTGAATAGCGCGACCACCTCGGAGCGGTGTAGGAGGTCAGGATTTGTCTGGGGGCTGTGAGATGATTAGAATTCGCGAAATTCTCGGAGATGACAGGCGGATCTTACTTCAGTGCTTTCTCATCCAGCTCGAAGAGAATTTTTAGAGCAGTTGCAAGTCCGGTTGTCTGAACTTTACCCCAAAGCTTGCACTTGTCGCACCCGACACAGTCCATTATACGGGTCACGTTCCTGAAGTGAGTCTTGAATTCCTCCTTGAGAACCTATTTCTGAATGAGTCGCAAATTTCGAGTCAGGACTGAGAATATACTGACGTTCGCATTTTCACCCCTGAACAAAACCGTCTCGTCGAATCTACCAACGTCTTCTGCAATCCCCAGAACCTTAGTCAAACGGTCCCAAGTCTCAGCATCGTCCTCGTGCTTCCCCGAAGAACAATAATCAAAGGCCGAGAGGTATGGTCTAAGACGAGAGACCGCTCGCAATAGGAGGATTGTATCGAAATAGATATATTGTAGACGTTCTGGATGGGATGCAACGCGGTGGATGAAACAATTGAGATTAGGTCCCTGGAAAACATGAATAACCGAAAACTTGATTACAAAAGGGAACAACTTACCCACTGACCAGTGGTTTGATTCATGTGTTCATGGCAGATGTGCGTAGATATTGAAGCATGAAGACCTAAGACCGATCATCGAACCCGAATACATTTTTGATGTGGATAGGAACGCACCTGAAATGACTTTATAATATACCCTTTTTTCAAGGCATTGTGCAGGAGAGTCTTTCCCGTCTTCGTGCAGTGCCTCGATCATTGTATCTGGTAGCGTTACAGGAGCCGGGGATTTTCCCTTCATAAGGCTCAACTCCGATAAGCCAAAACAATTCTCTTCGTAAATAGACCTCCACACACGACGAGCATCATGTCCTGAATAACCTGTGTATCTCTCTGGCACTAGCTGAAGGTCAAAGTAGTCACCCTCTGTTTATCTGGATAAGGGGTAGGTAAAAAATTGTCGATTGAACGGCGCACCCGTGTTGTCATCCAAGAAACAGTAGTCGGAATCACGGTAGTAGCAACCTGGTAGTTCGTGCCGCTGTGGAAATAAGCCGATTTAGCCATCGAGACATGAAGTGGGACTAAGCAGATTACCTTGTCTATCGATTTAGGGTCCACCTTGCTTAAAGCCGCTGCTCTCCATCTTTCAGGAATGTCACTCTGATTCCACATACATTAGCCATGGTTCTTCGGAGGGTGATGACATCGAGCTGACCTCATCAACAGTTGTTATGGCGCAGCCTGGGTCACTGCATAAGCCATTGCTGGGCCAAAATGGGCATTCCCGATACAGGTCAACCTGCGATCATTCGTTAGTTCAAGTAATTGAAGTGAACCAAGGTTGAAATTACTTGAAAGTATCGGAAAAATGGCATGCGGACAAGGTCCGAGAGGTTGTTGAAAAGATCGTCATTGACGCTTTCTATCGTCTCATAGTCGCAAAGCGTGGTTTCTATTGGGCCGGTTAACTGTAGGGTTCTGTAAATTAGGGTGACGCATAGGGGAACACAATCGAATCACCACTGCATTCTTGCACGAAGGGACTTTAGCCGGCTGGTACTCGAGTACATTCTGGACTTGATCCTTCCTAACAAGTGCATCCGACAAAAAAGATTTCTGGGCATATGCTTGTCCAGCAAGTACGACGTCAAGGAACAGAACGAACGGAGAGACACGAGACTTTCGCGTGAATTTCATAGGTGGAGGACGTGGGGGCTGAGATGTAGGGTCTGCAGGGTAAGCCCGTCGTTTAAACGGTGAAACGTGGCTTACGGACGAGACCAGTCTGGATAACGAACTTCCACGTCGTCACTGGCCAGACCGAAGGCGGTAAAGATGCGATACAGGAATAGATTGCCACGTGATGTGGCATTCCGCTCTGCACTAATTGATGATCTTTTCCGATCTCCCATAGGACCTCGGAATGCGACTGCGAACCATTGGGCATACTATTTCAATACACTGGCTCCATAACATGAAATGAACTTGCTGTCTTGTTTAAAGAAGCCGAAGCTGGGGCGGATGTCTTGTAACAGCCCGGGGACGTGAATCAGGCACGGTGCTGCTACGATCACAAATATATATCTAAGTACAGCTGCACCGGAGAATAATACGACACTGAAGCCCCTCGCAGACACCCTGAGTGTACAATTACGCTTGAACTACTAGAGCCTGGAGTATCCAGTGGGGGATATGTGTGTTTCCCTTGCCACGTCAATAAGTAAGGAAAGTCCCACGCACTTGACCTGAAAGCGAGGAATGGACTCGAAGTCCGATTCTCCCAACAACCACCACATTCTCTCACTCTCCTGCTTTTTTTTTGTGACGAGGTCTGATTTTTTTCGGATTTCGTCGCACTGGTACATATACTGTCAAAGGTCAATTCTTCCCGGTTAACGTTCCACGAACAACATGGCCACTCCGACTCTGACTGCCGCCGACCTTCAAGTATGTTATATGATTACATATCTTTCGAATGGATTTACATTGTTTTGTAGAAGCGACATGAACTCGAAGGAGCCCCTGATCCATTCCCCTCCCTCGGGGAGGTCACTGCTACTCCTGTCAAGTCCAAGGTCAAGCAAGCTACGAAAATGGAGTTAGATACCCTGTCGGAATCGGCCTTCCCCTCTCTCGCCCCTTCGGCCTCGGCTCCTACTGCTCCTGTCGCTTCCGCCTGGGGTGGTCCTCGCATCAGAGCCGCTGTTGTAAAGCAGCCCGTCTTTTCTGACTCCTTCACCCTCTCGGCTATCGATCTCTCGAATGCTGGAAAGGATGGCAGGCCGGCAACACTTGGTGAAGTCATGAAGCAAGTGACCATGAAGTATAAGGTTAAATTAGAGGCTTCCCCGAACCAAAAGACACGTCAGACTACATTTTACCTCAAGGCTGAATCTGAAAAGGATCTTGAAAAGGCCAAACGTAGTCTTGTCGCTTTGTTGAGTCCGGTTGTACGTAAATACTTTCTTGCCTTTTGCCTGTTTGCTGGAATTTGGTTCCGCAGATAACTTTGGTTATCAATGCCCCCGCGTCCACCATCGCTGCGATTATTGGGCCCCGAGGTTTGTCTAACCCATTGTACTTCCTATCATCGACCTGCTCAACTTGTATTTTCTCCAGGTGCCACCTTGAAGCAGATTCGTGATCAAACGAGTGTTAGGGTTGACATCCCCAAGAAGGAGGCAGTCAATGGTAATGGTCAAATCAGTGCCACCAACTCGGGTAAGGCCACTCCTTCCTTGGATGAGGATGAGGAGGAGCCTACCGTTCCCATCACTCTCATTGGTCCTCAGCCTCTCGCGTACGAGGCCCAGGGCCTTCTCAACCAGATTATTTCATCCCGGATCTCCAAGGTCACTCAACGCGTCCGTGACATCCCAACCAACATCTTGCCATTCGTCATTGCTCGCAAGGGTCTCTTCCTGTCGAATGCACAAGAGGCAGGCGTTAATCTCACCCTCAACGCTCCTAACCGCGAGATCACTGCGAGTGGCGATCGGGAAGGCGTCGTCCGCTTGGTTGAATTGATCAAGAGCACCATCGAATCCCTTAGGACCAGTCTCACCCCTCTCAAACTCGCCTTGCCAAAGCGTCAACACCGTTTGCTCGTTGGTGACGCTGTCCGACAAATCATGGATGAGAGCAAGTGTGCTGTGGTCGTCCCCAGCTCTGACGATCCTAGCGACGAGATCATTGTCTGGGGTCAAGGCGCTGATCTTTCTAACGGTCTTACGGCGGTCATGCAACATGCGAATTCCAAGTACATTCACGAGTTTCCAATCCCGGGTCCTGCTTCTATTTCTCGCAATCTGGTCACGTTCTTCAGGTACATTTCCTATGACAAAACGTTGAATGAAAAGAGTCTTGGTGTTACTGCTTTCCTGCCTATTGTCACGCCAGACAGGACATCGTACACCATTGACCTCGTTGGTGATAAAGCTGTAGTGGACTCGGCTGTTCGTCAGGTCTCTGAGGCCATTGGTAAACTCTACGGTGCGACCAAGGACATCACAATTGATTGGCTTCTGCACCGCGTCATCGCCGGCAAGAACGCTAAGAGGTATGTGAAATCTGACTTCTCCGATGTACTTGCTAACTCGCATCACTTTTGTAGGATCAAACAGTTCCACGAGGCACACAATGTCCAGGTCTTCTTCCCCCAGGAATCCGAAGAGTCTTCTTCCGTCTTGCTTGTCTACGACCCCTTCTCGCCCAATGCTTCTCCTTCTCCCGATGACAAGAAACGTCATCTAGATGACGTGGAGAAGGAGCTGTTGAAACTTGCCAAAGATGCGGCTGACGTCAAGAGTCAGACCATCACCGTCGACAGGCGTTGGCACGAGGCTATCATCGGCCAAAATGGTACAACCCTCAACGCGTAAGTTTTTACCTATCGCTCCCTCCAAGGCTTGACCTCATCCTCGTTTTGCAGTATCATTGGCGAGGATAAGACGCTTGTTGTCAAATTTGGTACTGAGGCTGGCGAAAATTCTACTGAGGAAACTATTCTTGTCCGCGGTATCAGTGCTGATGTCGACCGCACTGTCAAGGAAATCCTCCAGATCGTCGAGGATGCCAAGAATGATGAGATCGTCAATAGCTACGTGAGTTACTGTCAACATCATCCAAATCTATCTCAAGCTTTGCATATAGTCAACCGAGTTTGAGATTGACCGCGAGTATGTCGGCCGTATTGTCGGTGCTCAAGGTGTCGGCGTCAACAAGCTCAGGGATCAACTCGGTGTCAGGGTCGATGTCAATGACGAGGAAGATAAAGAAGGTGGTGGCAAGAAAAAGAAGACTACGGCGCAAAAGTCTAAGGTCAAGATTACTGGTCGCAAGGAAAATGTCGAGGAAGCCAAGAAACGTATCCTGGCTCAAGTGGAACGACTTGTGCGTTCTAATCATTATCATTCAAAAGCTGAACTGTAGCCTGACCCCTTGCTCATAGGCTGATGAGACTTCTGAGATCCTCAAGATTCCCAACCAATTCCATGCTTCCCTCATTGGTCAGAGCGGCAAGTATGCTATTCGTCTTGAAGAAAAATACGTTGTCAAGATCACCTTCCCTCGCCAAAATGCTGACCCCGAAGGCAAAACTCGCGAGCAACTCAAGCCCGATGAAGTCCTTATCAAGGGAGGCAAGAAAGGTGTTGCCAGTGCCAAGGCCGAGCTCGTTGAGGCCCTCGAGGTCGAGAAGGAATCTAATCATGTCATCAAGTTCACGGTCCCCAATCGTTCGGTCGCCCGCATCCTCGGCAAGGGAGGTGCTCAAATCAACGAAATCAAGGACCTCACTGGTGCCATCGTCGACATAGACAAGTCTTCAGATGACGGTAACCTTACCCATATTACCGTACGTGGCACAAAAACTGCTATCAACGATGCCAAGGCCTCTATCCTCGAGATCGCCGACTCCGTTGGAGAGGAGACGACGGTCACCATAACTATTGAGAACAAGTACCACGGCAACTTGATTGGTGCTGGTGGTCAAGGTCTCAGGGATCTTATTACGCGCTGTGGTGGTACGTCTGATTCCAAGGCGCAAGCTGGCCTCGTCCGATTGTGAGTACACCATTCTTTCATATACAACGCACAGCAAATAACATGTATATCGTTAAAATAGCCCTCGTCAGGGAGAGGCCTCAGATGAGGTTCGCATCCGCGGTGACCCTAAGCTTGTCAACAAGATCAAGGATGAACTGGAGAAAGCTGTTGCAACTTTCCGTGATCGGATCGTCCTCGCTGTGGAGGTTCCTGCTGCTCAGCACCGTCTCTTGATCGGACGTGGTGGCCAACACCTTAATGAGTTGCAGAACAAGACCGGCGCCCAGATTCAATTCCCCGGTTCTCGTTCGTATAATCAAGTTGGCGAGGCTGAAAACGCTGAAGATTTTGCCGAGGTTGATTCTACCGATATTGTCAAGGTTTCTGGCACTCGTGCTGCTTGTGAGGCTGCCATTGCCGAGCTCAAGGTATGTTTCTCCTGAAAGTATCATGGATTCCATTCTCACAAAGGAACAGAGCCAAATCAAACCACCTACGCCAGAGGGTGTTGTGGGAAGCGTCGACGTGCCATTGAAATATCACCATGTCATTTCTCAGCAAGGCGTTTTCTACCGCAACCTCCGCTCTATCGGCGTCCAGGTTGAACAATCTATTCAACCAACCAAATCTGCTGTTCCCGCCGGTCCCAGTTCCAAGGCCGTTCCATCTGCTCGTATTGATGAGGATGAGGAACAAGTCGGCCTTGAGGTTCAATGGGTTGTCGAAGCCAACTACCAGGATGCCGAGGAAGGCGAGTCCGTCTGGACTCTCAAGGCTCGTGACCAATCCGCTTTGGAGAAAGCCCAAGCCCTTGTCGCGGAAGCTATTCAACATGCCGAACAGATGTCCCATGTTGGTTATCTCACCTTGCCCGACAGGACCTCCTTTCCTAGGATCGTTGGTTCTAAAGGTGCTAACGTGGCTCGCCTCAGGCAAGACACTGGGGCTGACATTACTGTCAGCCGAGAGGATACGACCATTACGATCATCGGTATATATTCCTAACATTTTAATATTCGAACAATGGTTTAACTATTTTCCTGCAGGTTCTGAATCAGACATTGAGGCCGCTAAAAATGCGATCGTTACACTGGCTTCTACTCCTGGTGGCCGCCCACGTCGCAATTAAAATATGATATACTTTAAGAATGGTTATAGCCCTCGCGGATAGTCGACTGTATACATCTTGACATATGCATGGATTTATGGATTACAGCATTTAATGATAATTTTGCTATGAGTTAGTGGCTTCAATCGGGATCCCATCCATATCATCCTCGACCAGAATACCATCGACATCCTCTGTGACATCAATATCATCCATAGGTTCTCCATCAACGCTGCCCACCGGCTCACCGTCCAGGTCATCAAGTACTGGTTCTCCATCAACGTCGTCCATAGGTTCACCATCTAGGTCGTCCACAGGCTCTCCATCAACGTCAACAGGTTCTCCATCAACATCATCAACAGGCCTGCCATCGACATCACTCTCGACATCCATTGTTTCCCCTTCGATAGATGGTATGTCAGTGGCAAGCTTGAAAGAGCTTTGCTTGAACCGCGAAGTGAATGAAGCCTCGAGTTCCTCGGCCTTTTCCAGTTTCTCCTCTACTCGGGTTTCGGACGGAATGGCGGCACCCTCGAGGCGTTGGCGAAGTTCAGCTGTGAACTCCGGTGGGAAGACAATCCAATCTTCCCATACTTCGACCACAGCGAGGATTTGCTTCTTGAATGTTTCCGCCGTCATCCGACCAGGGAAAGAGTGGTAAATGTTTGCAAGATGGTCAAATGCAATCCCCAGTCGTGACTGGAACTCCTGCCTGAACTTCCAAGCACTCGGGACGGGAGCCGCTGAATTGTGGAGGATGTCGCAGATAAGATGCAATCGGGCAACCTTTCTTGGAACCGCAGTTCCATCTACTAGTAGAGAGGCAACGATGACATCGGCAACCTGAGAAATTGTAGGTCAGGGAGGAGCAGATAAGGCTGAAGATGTCCCCTACCTCGTGCGCTGCCTCGGCGTGTTCAAGACTGAATGCCATGCATCTTGCGATCTCGCCGCGTTTTCCCGACATCCCTCGGAGCATTGCTTCAAATCGCTTCCTTGCGAGCTTCCCAAGCTTGTTCTTACGGTTTCTCTCTCGTTCCGACTCTTCGGCGGAATCGGTCGAATAGACGGAGTTGTACCCCTACACATTCCGTCAGCCTTTCATAATCAGACAATTCATCGAACCCAATCACCTCGTCGTCAAATTCCGGTTTCAGAACTCGATCCGACTCAATCAATCCTCGATAAAATACGTGTCGACGGTGCTACAGATTTATTAGGGAAAGGGCAGATAACTGTAGAAAGGATTACCCACGTTTTTATGGATCAAAAAAGCGTACTTCGGGTTGTTGCGTTCGCGTTCTCGAAGGGCCTCCTCATATTTCGAATCTTGCCCCTTCACTTCCGCAGCAACAGCTCGAATGAAAGTATCAGTAACAGCTTCTTCCTCTTCCGTGTGCGCTCGACTGAGTGGACTTCGTGAATAACGACGGCGTGGGGACCGGCTGCGGGAAGGATAGCGGTGACGCGATCGACTACGAGACCTGCGTCGGGATCGTGACCGGCTTCTATCTCTACCTTGATCATAAGAGCGACTACGAGAGCGATGCGAACCGCGGTGATGCCTATCTCGCGAACGGGACCGCCGACGATCACGGGAACGACTTCGACTCCGGCTTCGTTCGTGCTCTCGATAATATGACGATACAACTACAAGGACTGAGTCTCAGTCCAAAGATGGAGTGCAGTTATGACTGACCGTATTTTGGTTTGGCTGCCAGGGGGACAGCCTTACTCCATCCAACCCGTAGAACAGAACCTCCCCAGTCATATCCATCAAACTCTCGCAATGCTTCTTCAGCGTCCCGCCGTTTCATGAATGAAACGAAACCACTCAAACCAGCCTTGCTCCTACGAGAAGCAGTCATATCGGCACCCGGCCCAATGGTACTATCAGCCCTTGGCCACATGATTTTGACCTAAAACCAATGGGTCAAATATTTAGAACAAACATGACGTTTGGTCTTACGGAGCCTACTGGCCCTGCTCTGGCAAAGAAGTTGCCTAAATTCTCTTCTGTCACATGGGGAGGCAGGTTGGCGACGAAGATGTTTGAAGTCTGAAGGAGATATACTTCAAACTGAAATGAAGCCACACGGAAACTTACTTGTGGGTCCCCACGGTCCTTGCTGCCACTTTGGCCCTCGTAGGCTGGAAAACAATCAGATTGAGAGAAGGGAGGAAGCGTCACAAAGGGCTCACCTGCAAGCGCGGTGATTGACCGACCATGGCTCTGGGCTATATAGTGTAAGCACCGTGTGGCTTCACGTATTGTCTTGAAACATACACTGTTTTGCGTATTTAGCTTCCCGTTCCGCCTGCTCTCTAAACCCTTGTGAATTAGAAAAGAAAGATGGATTGAAATTAACACACCTTTTAATCTCTTCTAAGAATGCATCCATTGCCCTTTTACCCTTGGGCTTCTGCATAAGCACAGGAGGTGACATTGACTACGCGTATGAAGCGTAAGTCACTGGACAGTAAGAACATACAACCACCTACCCTGTCCATATTCGTAGTCTTCGCAGACGAGCTCCTCTCTCCAGCCCTCACCGGGTTATATTCCGTTCCATCTGAGCCTGCCTTCACAAACATAGACTCCTTCTTTCGTGCAGCCCCATCTCCCTGGAAAGCGTCCAAAAAGTCGGCGTACGCCCGGGCTGCTTGTGCCTCTTCCTCTCGCTTCTTGGCTTCGGCAGCCTCCTGTTCCTTTTCTCTTCGTGATTTACGCACAGTTCCAGATGTATACTGTGAGAGTTTTGCCTCATCGACGGGCTTTTGCTAATTGAACGGGGGCAATTGGTGAGTATGAATGGAGAAGGAGATAACTCTGTCCATCGCACTGGGAAGGAAGAGTCTTCATCGTCATCAAAAAATGCTGCCAGTTTCGACTTTGTTTTGTCCATGGCCAATTGCACCAATGTTCAAGTATGTGTGTGCACGTCGAGCAAGAATTCCAATGCAGAGTGGGAATGACAAGTGAAGGAGTCGAAGAGTTAAACTAGGACACATTTCACACGGTACTGAGGCGCGCCAATTGATTCTGAGCGCTGAGCGCTAAACGCTAACGTTTGAACAGTTGGTACAATAACTTGGTGAAATAACAAGCAATTGACACCCTATATACAATGAAATGCAACTCGAGGTAGTGTCCTCACATCATCATGAGGCTGCCAAGACCACCCTGGACATAGGCCATTGGCTTCATCGGAGGATGTGGCTTCGCGTCAAATTGGAAGT
Organism: Macrolepiota fuliginosa MF-IS2; assembly: GCA_015584085.1. Taxonomy (NCBI): domain Eukaryota; kingdom Fungi; phylum Basidiomycota; class Agaricomycetes; order Agaricales; family Agaricaceae; genus Macrolepiota; species Macrolepiota fuliginosa. The sequence continues at coordinate 290,846 of MU151057.1, read as the reverse complement.
ACTCCCGACTTCCAGCAGAATCAATGCGGATCTGTAGAACATTAACGAGGTCGGTTAACAAAATCAAATTATCTTCACGTACATATGCACCCTTATTTCCGGCTTGATCGACGTAATTTGGGGCAGAGAAGACCTTTGACAAGATAAACAAACATGTACACCCTAGAGACTCACACCACTCACTGTAGTACATAGCCCATCGTGCTCTATCTGGTAACCATCTATTGACCGTTAAGAGACTTCCGGACGTGTATCTGTTGGTTCGCATACCTTGTCGGACCTCATGGCTTCTGATGATGCCAGAAACCTTGTTCAAAGTACACCATCGTTTTGTGACATCGGGACCAAATGAGATACCAACACCCTGAATGGCCGCGCTAATCAGAATGCGGATTTAGAAGGTAGGCATTCCAGTTACCCGTTTACTTGGTCCTCGACCTGGTGCCTCCTGTGGATCAGTCCATAGAAGCTGCTGGAGATTAGGTGGATTGCAATTTATAATATGATGAAGCATTTACCTCGCCTGTGATAATGAACCAAATCAGTATTAACAAGTACTAAGACAGTCACGTAAACTCACACATGAGCCCTTCTGTACCAGGTTGTCGGCCAACTCGAGGAAGTTGACGGATTTCATCTAACGTCACTTCGTCTCGACTGAAAAGTCCGCCGTGAACGACGAAGTATCGCTTAAACCCGTCAGCAGAAAGAATGGCACCTGCGCGTTCCTTCGCTGTTGGAGGTTTTGTTGCGCTGACCAGTGTCGCCAGGGGAACTAAGGGAGATAAGTACGAAAGCAACACTGGCAAGGATCTGATACAAACGTGCTGTGAAAATGTGTGCAAATAGCTACTAACTGGTCAGTTTCAAGATCGAATCGGTTGTTTTGCCACTCACCTTGTAGCTTTGTTCACCATGCTTGTGTTTTGCCTCGCCCTCGAAACCATACGTCCGGTTCATCTCCTTCGCTTCGTGGTTGCCACGATTGATGAACATATACTTCGGATATAGCCCTATGTGCGAAGTCAGTAAACAGGAAATGCTTGAGAATGTGATACGTACACTTGAATGCAAATGCGGTTAAGATCACCTCTATAGACCATGATCCTCTATCGACAAGATCACCATTCATGAGCAAATAGTGCTTCTCATTAGGCTCTCCTGTGAGTGAGAACAGATGTAGCATATCAAAGAATTGCCCTAATAAAATGTCAGTCACTGTCCTCCTGACTGATACGAAATGTTATACCATGAACATCTCCGATAACATCCACCGTCACGTCTTCATTAATGGGAACCTCGACTAGACTTTCTTCGGAGGAAAATGCACTGTGAGCACCTAGCGCAATTTCCCAGACATAGCGTTTCGGCAACGCCTTCCCGTCCTTAAACCACTGGATCATTTCACGGACGAAATCCAGAGTGATTCCATATTTTCCATCCTCGTATGAAAGCTGGGGTCCTGTGTACGTTTTATCCAGTTCACATCCCTCTATGAATGAGGGAGTAAGAATCGAATTCAGATCAATCATTTTGATTCCACGTACCTTCTGCGATAATTTCCATGCACCTCGTTACGGCGTCTTTCTCTTCCTCCGTCTCAATAGCCTATTAATATCTCTCTGGTTAGTACATACTAGTATCAAAACCATCACAAAAGTACTGTTCACCTTCTCAAACTCGATCTTCCGTATTAACTTTTGTGTCGAAACCATCTGTTGTCGTACCGTTTCGTTCTTCGGTTCAATCACAAGGATTTTCTTGAAATCCGCGACGGCCATCTGAGGTTTGAGTGTTTGAAGATGGCATGTCGCACGACTACGCTTGTGAAACGACCATAAGCAAACAACCAGCGAGAAACCCTCGAAACACCCACCGATAGTACGCTTTCACGTAACGGGGATCAAGCTGAATAGCTTGGGCTGAGATAAAAAAAAGCTTATTTAAGAATCAACCAGGAACAGCCGTAGTCGATTTACCGCACTTGCATCATTCAAAGCATATCCAAATTCCTCGAGCTTCATCCTCGCATACGCTCGATTACACCATAACGTCGACTCGTTTGGGTTCTTCGCAATAGCATCTGAATATAGTTTCGCTGCAAGATTGAAGTCATGACCTGAGAAATAAAATTGGTGTGAGCCCAAGCGGGAGGTGAGCACCGCGATAGAGGAAACGCGTACTCGTGAAGGCTTTATTCGCCTCCGCCTTTATTCGCGCAGCCTCCGCCTTATCTTCGTCGGATACCGGGACGGGATCAGTGAGGGTGAGATTCTGCAATTGAGGTGAGGGAACTGATGACGGTGGGGTAGATGCTGCTAAAGTAGGTGAAGACGTGTCTGAAGAGGGCGAAGCCATCCTGATGGTAGATGGTGGTCGGCGAAATGCTGTTTTTCCCCAATCTCAACTTTCACAATCGAAATCAAAACCCCAGGAACAATTCCCACGCACATAACTTTTTCGGGTGGCGAAACACTGGAGTCAAGTATAGATCAACTATGTACAACAGTGTCGAAATCTCGACTCTCGGGTGTAAGCAAACTGACATCAGAAATGGGGGGAACAAAGGGGAGCGCACAGTGAAGATCATAAATAAGCAAGCCGAAAGAAATTTAACAGGGGGTATATAGGTATCCCGTTCCCAATGCATTTTAAAAGAACACATGGATCAGAATCGTGACACAGCGGCTGAGTGCGCTTCGAATAGTTGCAATGATAGGATATAGGTTTGTCGATAAATGAGTGGAATGAGCGGCATGGTGTCCTCGGGTCGGGTGCAATAACGGTCGTCCTTTCTTACTTTAGCAAACATCGAGGTTGAAATATTTCCCAAGTTGGTCATCATAAGCATTGATGTTCTGGCACCAACCATTCAAAAACTGGTGAAGGCTATTACAGAGAATCGGTGACTGGTTCCTAAAGGGAGGCGCGAAATAACTTACTAGTCGAGGTTCTGTTGGCAGCGGCAGCAGTTACCGTATCGAGCAGCTGTGGCCTCCTTCTGTTAACGCAACATCATGAGTGGACAGTTTATAGTTTGATTATTCCTGAAGGTCAACTTACGTAGGTGAGGCCAAGGGACCAACCATTGTACCCGCCAATACTCTTTAACACATCACCCCCGTTGCTAGCCAAGGTATCTGCGAAATACTTGGCACCGGTGCGAATGTTGAAATCCTGTAAAACAAATTAACATGAGTAAATCGAAGCAATGAGAACGGGAGAGATCACAGACAGGTTCCTTGCAGTCTCCGCCAGGCGCACCACCGCATTTGTCTTTGGTAATTTGCATTAGACCTTGCTCTCCGGCGCCACCGACAGTATTAGGGTTGCAAGAACTCTCTTGCATGGCGAACGAAGCTAAAAATATGGGTGGAACGCCAAACTGGCCACCATATTTGTTGAAGATCGAGACAAAAGGTGCGCAAGCATGGAATGGGCTGCTGGAAGACTTGATCGCCTCAGACAGGGACTTTACGACGACATCATTGATGTGAATGAATGGAGGGTTCCATCCTCCGCCATCAATACCGCAATTGAGGAAATCGATGCTCCCATTAGGACCACTGGTTTTTGTCGTAGCGGCTGTGGCACAGTTTATGATGATTGTTTTTTGTATGAAGAAAATAGCCGACTCACACACTGCATCGCTTGAGCCGCACTTGCCCGAGGCCTTGAGGGTACTGTCACTGCTGCCTCCAGAATTATTGTTGCTGCTCGTCTTGGCAGATGTGGGGGGCGGAGAAGCCGTTTTCTCAGTCGAAGGAGACTTGGTTGACGAAGGCGCAGATTTCTTCGTGGAGCTTGAATTAACTGAAGGGCTCTGAGAGTCCACTATCAATATCAGTGAAACCAGGAAATAGACTGTCACCCAAATACCTGGCTGGCGTTCCTGCGAGCACAACGCCTCTGAGGGGATTTCTTCTCAAGAGCAGGCATCGCACGAGAGAGACGAGAGTGGCGAGCAACTACCGAGCGGTCATGGGGATTACTGGCGTTGGCAACGACAAGAGTGAGGAACAATGTAAGGAAAGCAGCCGGAATCTTCATTGCTCTGGTAAGGATTGACTGTTAAATGAGAGACGAGACCAGGAAGGACGAGGACGGGCGTCGATGACGAGGATCGAGCACTGGAGTTGGTTGAAAGAGAAAAAACGATGGACGGGCTCCACCACAACATGCCCTTGGTTTCTTTCTTCGGCTTGGGACTAACCGCTCAGGATCACCGTCGTCAGGCCTAACCCGGCATGTGCCCCCCAAGCCCGTCAGTTGGACAAATCCGTACCAATTGTTCATCATTTTTTCCTGACACAACAAAAGCCTCAAACACAAAGGGCAGAGAGAATGCAGCAAACAATGCCCAAAAGTGGGTATTATTGGAATATTTTTCATTCAAGCTGGGAAATTTAATTTTGTCCAATCCTGCCGTAGCTATGGAGCTTGAGAAGCCCTGACATCTCCTTCTAACGATCCACCGACACAGATACTCCATGTCCGATCCACTAGGATGTGTGGCATCAGCTACCACCTGCATTTTTCGCCGTAATGCGGGTACACACCCCATCAAGCTTTAAGGGTTTCGCCATATAAGTCCAAGCTCAAGCGTGAATGTTTGGATTTCCACAAATCGAATTCTCCTAGACCATGTGAGCGCCCAATATTCACCATTCAATATTCAATTCTGATGATGATGATGCAGTCACCAGTGATGTCACGCTCATAGTCAGCGATCACTCTAACCTTATTACGACACGTCTGATGTTCAACCCGGCTGTGTCAAAGGGGTTTCGTGGTTGACTGGTACTGTGATCTTATGTACCCCGCATTGATTACTTAATACTTAGGGGGTGGGCACAAAAGCTGTTACGAGTGGGCAATGTAAGATGTTGGTAGGGTGTATTAGACCCGGGGCCTCAGAGATCGGGTAGGTCCGATCAAAATCTTATGTTAGGCTCGGACCTTCCGTCTCAACTCCCATTAATTCCAAGCTATGCTCCGAATCTGTCCACCGACGGAATAGTTTCCTTCCGCACAGTACTATCGACGGGCTCGGTCAAGAGTCACTGATAAGCGATTATTAACGATTATTAACATTCAACGGACATCATCCCAGTGGAAGAGAGTAACCGTATGGCCCCTACTGTCTATCGGGTGCGACGCACGCGGAATACCCACATTGTCCGAATATCATGACACGTTCCTTGATCTCCACACACTCCGGCCTAGAGATGTAACCGCAGCTCTTGGTCACTCCTGGTCAAGATACGGGAAAATGACTCACAAAAGTTTAGTCTGGCGGTCACTGACGGAGTAGCTCCCATGAAGGACGTCGACGGCGATACTGCGGCATCCAATTGAGCCTGGCCCCCTAGGAAATGACGACGAGTTATCACTAGCTTGCGTTGACGCTCGGCATACACATACCAAGCTACCATACGGGCTATCAAAACTTGATGGGGAAAGTACGCTCTAGGACCACTGTACCCGACCGGTGCCTTCGAAAAGCCCAGAGCAGGTTATTGCCACATAGGCTTTTCAGCCACCAAAGGGGTTTTTCATTTGTACTATGTCGCAGATTTACATTTTGAACAGCTGATAGGCAACAAAAGGCGAGACGGAGAACTGGTGTGATACCTTCAGTTGTAAGCTTAACAATATAATTACTTGGATTCGCGCACACAGCAATGTACAATCGCCGCAGTTCCTTGGAGTCATGAAGGCGAACAGCTATTTATTTTTGACTGTTGTATATTATGAAAGGTGTGTTTAACAAAACTTAAGACAGTCCGAGCCTACACTACGTTAGTTGTTTGGGAAATGATAACCAAACTAAATCAGCGTCGATAAGCCTGGGGCAACGGGTGAGACGGTTGCCGTTTTGTGTAGATGACTCGACAGGAATGGAGGTAGTAAGCCCACGTGGTCAGGGGTCGTGAGAGTAGGCGCGAACTATAATAGCACGGAACCAAACAAAGATGGGCGGGTGATTCAGAGCGGTAGATGAACAGCATTGGGAGCCTGAATTAGAAAGTGACATGACTGATTTTCCACACTCGACAGCTGCGAAATGGAGCAGAGTGAGTGTTCCCCCCGTGTCCACTGGGTCAGGGGACGGTTAGGCAAAGAGTTAACAGCGGTGAGGCCTCGAGGACGGTGAGGAGTGGATACGGTGGCGAGGGGCCGGCGGAGAGGGAGGCTGTGAGGCGGAGTTGAGTCGGGAAGCGGGTTGTGATCAAGTCCCCACACTGTGCCACTGGGTATGACTCGGATGCGACATTGTTTGTCCATGTTAGGTACAAGGGCCTTTGTGACTCCCCCTTGGCCAGAGTCAACTTGCGTTGTCTGTTCCGTCTATAAAGCCCTCGCACCGCCCTCTCGTCCGCCTTCCCGACCGAGAATCAACCCAGACCCACTAGCCAGCCTCATCTCGTCGCTCTTCATACCCGAATATCTCCCGCAGAGTCTTCTGGACACCAGTAAGACTTTGTGATCGGATTGTCCAAGTCTCCTGACTTGGGACGTCCGCCTGCCCCCCACCAACCAAGATGTGCTATTCGCATATATCCACGATTTCTGCTGTCAACACCGTCTACCCGATTCTCGCTTCCGTTTCGTTTGTTTCCCAAGACCTTCCCATTATTACTGTCGATGCTGCCGTCCCTGCGTTTTAAATCTTGTATCTGGACTCGTTAAACCCCAACTCGATTCTCGCCTCGTTTATTGGACAACAATAATACACCCAACTCATTAGCAAATGCACGCCTTCACCCACTCTCTCGCGCATCGGGCTCCTCCCGCTACCCGCACTCGGGTGCGGTGGCAGCCCTATAACACACTCTCTGCCCAATCGTCGTCTGCCACTTTCTCTGCAAAATCTCCTTCCTCTTCCCAAATCAGCACACCATCGTCTTCCATTTCTTCTCCAAGCAACACTCCTCTCCCCGAAAACAAACTTCCAAACCCCTCAAACCCCTCCCAGAATCCGAAAGAATCCCTTCCCCGAGACTCGTCAAAGAAACAGTTCGCTTTAGGATTAGTCGGTCAGTACGCCCGCTAGTTTTTCCCCTGTGCGCAAGCTGATTGGTCGGCGCTCGCAGATCAAGCCGTCAAGACTCTCGGTGAGATCTGGCGCCCTCAGGACATCCCACTCGCATTCGCTACCTCATCCCGCCCTGGAACCATCCTTAGTGGACTTCCAGAGCCCCTCAGCAATAACCACGTACCAGGACCTGGTGCTTTACCTCCATCGCCTTCTGGCTGTGGAGCTGATGCCCGTGGCAATTTTGTCCCGATCAAAGGCTTCGTGCACGAAGTCATTAGGCGCTCCCGGACTTCCGGCTGTGTCTTACAGACAGCACTCTGCTACCTAGAGGCCATCCGCCCAAGGGTACCGGAACTTGTCCGAAAAGAACAAGCCGGTGAGGGTGTTCGCGGTGAACCCGACATCTCTGCCCGTATCCTTCCAGCTACCGAGCTTGAGCTCAAGCTGGAAGAAGAGTACCTACAACTTGAGGCAGCAGGTGCAGATCTTGACAGTTCCATTGCTCCCAGGACGGAGCTTATATCCACCGTTCGCATAGGTGATGCTCATGCTGAGCTGCCTTATTTCGACTCGTCGTCCAGTCATGACTTGAACCCATCCGCGGGGTCGATCACCCCGATCACCGCCCTACCCTCTCCCCTCCTCTGCCCTCGTCGTACTTTCCTCGCCTCGCTCATCCTGGCCTCGAAATTTACTCAAGACAAGTGTTACTCAAACCGCGCTTGGGCGAAACTCTCTGGCCTTTCAGCAAGAGAAGTCGGACGTTGTGAGCGCGCTCTTGGCGAAGCCTTGGAGTGGCGTTTGTGGGTGGGTAAGAGTCCTGCTCAGTCAAGTTTGCCTAGTGGACCCGCAGTTGCAAATCCTCCGAGTAGTCGTCCCGTTGTTCGGTCGCAAAGTGAGGGCAATATTGTTAGCTTTCCATCGACTCGATCGCCGTTCTTGGTTCGCCAGGACTCCCGACCGCTATCAGTGGCCCCTCGGCCCCATCGAGCGCTCCAACGAAGCTCGACAATGCCTGCCGAGGCATTTACCGCCAATTCTCCTGCTGATTGCATTAGAACTTCGCAATGCCGTATCTCACAGGTAAATTGGCATGGTATATATCCACTGCTGTCGCTGATCCCTGCATAGGATCTACCTCCGTCTGTGTTGGCCCAGGTTCCTGCTATGTATGCCGATGTGCTCAGTCAAAGTCCAAGCCCTGACAACCCAGGCCTGAGTTACTCCCCATCGTCGACGGAGTCTTCATCTGGTGACAGGACCATTCAAATGAGTACCTTCATCGACGAACCAATGGCGACATACTCAGGACCCCAGGCTCCTGCTGCAACAGATTTTTGGCCATGTTCTGACGGTACTGAAGTCCCTCCGGATGGCAGGAATTCTTCGCTAGTATACCTGAAGGGTAGTCAAGTCGGAAAGGCGCCCACGATGTCTGACAAATTCGGGGTCTATGTGTTCCCTCCTGGTGCCATCACAAGTGGTGATCAACTACTAGCTCCAGGATATCCTATTCCCTCGAACCCACGCTGGCTAGTGGAAAGTGAAATACTTAGATCGCTACCCGTTATGACCCAATAGCTGCGGACATTGGCGAAATATGCGACATGTCTTATGTTTCTCTCTCTCGTTTCTCTTCTCTCGATTCTGTTCCTATCCATCTCTATCCTGTATGTGTTGCTTGGACTTTATTTTCCTTCCCCCTATTATGAATCCGATGCTGATTGGGTGCTTGATGCGTGCTATTCCTTTTCTTTTACTCTTTTTCTTGTTTTTCCCTCTCGCATTGGAGCACACTGTAGACATTCACCAGCCATTCTCGGGACGCCACCAGGGACACTGCTACATCAAGATTGCTTATTGCTTATTTGCCCACGATATGGTTCTGCTAATGGAATATATCCCCCTCGCTATATTACATTACAGCTCCCATCTGGGTAAATACTGGCTGCCTGACGGGTCCGGATTGGTCTCGAGCCTCTTCGATTGCCCATGTTATTCTTCCAGCAGGTCCTTGGTGGTAATCTGATTCTGGCGCATGTAGCTAGCCACATCGTGCTTTTGTGTTGATAATACTGTTCCGCCCTGTACAATAATTATACCCATTGTTGCTCCATGTCCTTAGGTGTGAATGAGGTTATATCCCACAAGGCCTCGAAAATAGAGTGTAACACATGTCCCTTTACATTGATGACACTTCAATAACCTTATTCAGAGTTGAACGGCCGGGAACATGCCGCAATGTACAACAGATGATCTACATACGATCTTATCACTCATTGAAGAACTCCAGTGGTGTGTCCTTCGTCTGAACGGCACGCCAGGTGGTAGGTCTACCATCGGCGCCACGGGTGCCCTCATCAGTCCAGATGGAGTGGAACTTGACGTCCTCAGAGCCCTATTGATACCACCAGGTCTCCGTCAGCCTCATGTGTCACTTGAGGAACCAGAATAACGCTATGGGAAAGTACGTACACGGTTGGGTGGGTCGTGGATTCTAATGGGTTCAGGCGGCATTATAAGGGTTCGGTGAGAGATGGGTCACAGGTGGAAGATGTAAGAGGGTCATTCAACAGCGTTGTATTGCGTCATTGGAAGGTGCGGACCCGGATGATGGATCAGCGTATGTGTCGAAATAAGAAGTTGAGCATCAGAGTAAGGGATAGTGCGGTGAACAGACGGAAATGATGCGAGATTCGAAGGTTTTTGGCCAAGGTTTATTTGGTCAGAGTACGTCAGGAGACAAGAAGAATCAAGATGGAGGGCATGTAACACAACTTACCTGACGTGGACGAATCCCTCACCCAGCTCGTCATTGATCGCAGGGATTCTGATCTTCCCGAAGATAATGATTCCGTATGAAGTTGCCCCACTCCGGACCTGCATGTACGCAAAGCGTCAATGAAGAAGGGACAGCGACACAACCCGAGTCCGAGACGTCGCATTGATTAATGAGGTGGATCCAAGTAAAGGGATGATGCAATCCTACCGAAACTAGGTCGTCCTCGATAGTGAATTTCGTGAGCTCTTCATCAGTTAATCCAGCCGCCCGCGACCACATTTTAGGTTCATGCTGGTCCCAATGATGACGAGACTTGATTATTTCGAACTTGATCCTGCCAGCGACTTGATTGAATGCTTCGATAGCGTTATCACGAGGCTTGTGTAGCTCGTTCAATTGAACTTGTTCAGTAGACGCTAAAGGACATGAGTAATTGCGGAGTTTTTGACACGGAATACAATTTGGCATACCCATAACCTGGTTTGTACTTTATGCAATGAGAGTAGACGAGTGGGGAGAGCAGCAGATAGCCCAGGGTCTGTGCACACAGATGACAGATGACCGATTCGTGATCCACTTCCCAGATTAGGCTCATCATATATACGTTTGCTCCATCAGAACTGAAAACTTAAAAAAATTTCTTCCAGCGAAACATACGGACTCGACATTTTCAATCCTCAGGAGTCAGAATTGGGTGACTTGTTGACATGCTAATGGGGCTGCTGGCGATGTGTGTGATGGGAACGAGTCGGATGGTCGTTGAGCCGGACATCCTTCTATCACACCTGACTAAAACCAGGGGTGGGCTAGCACAACGTGGAAGTTCGCTGAAATAGTTGCAATTTGACTCAAGCATTCGGTGTTCGGATCGTGAGGCTAGAACTATGCCACCGATAACTCCATATGTGTAATGTCGTTAGGTTCCTCCTAACGCAAAGGGCTTCAGCTGGGTTCGATTTTTCGACGTTCAACGTTCAACGCCGACGTTCGTTCAAGTCAATGGTTCTCACGGTAGCATCCTTATCTTTCAAATTTCAACGTCAACCGCCAAAATTGATACTGGGGATTTCTGATTCAAGGCTGGTCTGTCATGGCGTCCATGCCAACCTTGCTCAATGAGCATGAAATGATCTGCCCGAAACAGGACAAGACCACAAGTCCTTGAGAATATACGTTCCATTGCTATTGGTTGGGTTGTCGCGTCTTGGGTATTCTCTCATGCTTTGGTTCATCCTCGGAATCACCAGCTGATACTCGCTGTTCTCCCCCTATTTGACCCCGGCCGAGTATCGCGTTGATTTTCACACTATTGCCCAACGGGTGGCTTCTTGAACTAATATTAGTATCCAACGCGCCATTAAACCCTAAGGATAGTGCGTGCTGGCCTTTAATGCCGTGCATCGCTCCCACCAAATCAAACGTCTTTTCTCATGGATTTACCTCATAAAAGGTCGCGCTTTCTGGAATTTTGTTGAAGGACGTCTTGGGGTGCAATTGGCGTCATCAACTCCCGTCTCACACTATGTTGCGAATCATCGCTTCAACCTTAGGCCTCCTTTGTCTTGTACAAGCCCAAGTAGCGCCTCAGACAATCAGGCTAGAATCAAGGGTGGCTCCTCGGGGCACATCTCTCAAGCGACGAGCATTAAACCCTGTAACTGTCCCCTTAGCAGACTTCTTCTTAGGCACAGATTTACAGTGAGTTGATCATCTACGTGATTGTTGGATAACTTCAATAATAACTCCTTTCGAAAGATGGTTTGGTAACATGACAGGTAGTTCTCCCCATAATCCTCAGGGACCCTTCTGAGAGCATGGAAACTCATTGTGATTTCTTCCTAGTTGGAACTCCGCCTCAAACCATCCCCGTATGCACGCATTCGTTGCCCCTTTTTGCGCTCAATTGAACGAGATCTTGAGGTCGTGTTCGATACTGGGAGCGATACGCTCGAATTTGCGAGCACGCTTTGTCCCGAATGCGTTAACCAAGTCCAATTTGACCCTACCAAGAGCTCGACGTTCCAAGACGGAGGAACGACAAGCACCATCACGTTTGCTACCGGGGGCGGTGTCGATCCCGTTGTTGGAGACAATTACCAGCTCACCCTACGGAGCGCAATCGACACAGTTTCGGTCGGCGGCCTGACAGCGCCCGGAGTCAGTCTTTTCCTTGTAACGAATCAAACCTCGCCTTTCGACATTGATCCCTACAGTGGGATACAAGGTTTGTCCCCATCAGGTATTCGTCATTGCATGGGCTTGATCATCCACATGTAAAAGGCATAAGTGCTCGTGCACAAGGCTTTTTCGCCAGTCTCGTGAACCAGGGCTTGCCATGTGAGAGTCCCATTCGGTTTTTTTTCCGTTGCATTGTCCTGACCAAATTCCTCCGAAAGCATTGTTCAGCATGTATATTACTCCCAAGGCAGTTGGAAATGCTGAGTTGACCATTGGAGGGATCGACACGACGAAATTTACCGGTAGGTTGCCGTTGCTAATTATGCTCTTGGTTTGCGATGTAGTCCTTGACTCGCTTAATGCTAATAATATCTTGAAAAAGGGACACCTATATTTGCTTCAATACTCCCTACCAGCCAACTGAATACGGCCTGGCAACTCAAGTCTCCGGCGTTGTCAGTGAATGGCAAAACGAATTCTATTTTGACACGATCGCGCAGCATCATTTTTGATAGTGGCACCAGCAACGTCCTGTTTTCGACTGATACGACAGAGGTTGGATTATGTGTTCAGGTCGTGCTTTCCACGCGCTGACAGCCTGCTGGACAGGCAATCTATGCCCTCATTTCGCCCGATATTAAACCGAACCCCAACGAACCTGGAACGTATGGGATCGCCTGCGACAGGATTTCTTCCCTTCCTGCAGTGATCGGCATCAGCTTTACCTCACAACACGGCACCCCGTTCAACTTAACGATTCCGAGCAGTGAGCTAAGTGTTGGACCGTTTGCCAACGATCCATCGACTTGTCAGACCCTTATCAATGCTTTTGATGGATTGGAACTCGTCGGTGGCAGTCTCCTGAAACATTGGTTCAGTATCTGGGATGTGGAGGGCCAGCGTATGGGTTTCGCGCCGGCCAGGCTTTGAAGTGGGTCTTGCAAAAAATGTTTTCCGATCCCACTTCACTCTTATTTAGTTAGGACAGGCGTGTGATGACTTGATCGGCGTTGTCAATAGCTATTCAAGATCCGTTTGTAGTTAAATGCCATGGAAGTGGCATGGTAAAGTAAAATAACGATGTGGATTCGTGGCTTGATCACATGGCAGTTGATTGTTCCAGCACTGGGGGATTATCGGAGCAGCAAATTATTGCAATTGCTTCCAGAAAGTTATTCCACATCAGGTAATAAACAGAGAAGAACGTTCACAGGCTCCACACGAAGAGGACAATGGCAGCATCTGTTGCACCCTATTGCACCTACCTGGGAAATCGCTTGGCGATCCCGCGGCCAGGCATGAAATCTTGGAGCACTGGCATGTGGATGATCTTGCTTTTATGTATTGACTTGCTTTCGTCAAGTGTCCAGAAATATTGTTAACACTAGAGACACAAATGGAGAAAGAATTCCATAGAAGCATGATAAGTATATTGATTGTAGCCAGGGTATTGTCAAAAACAACTATACAACGAAAGAATAATACACGGTTCTCTTAGCCTTCGTGATTAATGCACAATCTATAGCGGAACGATTAGTCAAACGACAATCCAAACATCATCATCAGGGCTACGGGATGAAGGTATTGAAACACCGACGCCGACCACCACAGCCTGTGACGATATTCCCGAAACCCATTCGTGAGATTTTAAAGTACAGCTTGTCAAAAACAGCGTCATTGGTATCTATGAGAATCACTAGCAGACGCATGATGGGCTACCATCGCACGATCCTGGAGTGTAGGATATTGCTGCGCGGAGTGTGAGCTGAGTGAAGCGGCGTATTGTTACTCTAGACTTACGTAGGGGTCCATCTGCTCTGGAGGAGGACTCCATTGATTCAAAGGTGGGTGGGGCATGGAACGGTAAGCATGTGGCATCGTTCGTTGTGCCGCGGGGTTTGAATAATGGTCGTAGCGAGGTTGGTAAGAAGCTTCAGGCATCATAGATAGCAGACTCGAGGTTGGGGTGTGCTGGGGGTATCCCTGGGGACGATCATTGGACCTAGGACTTATGGTAAGTAATGGTGAGCCGAGAAGAGCGGGATGGGACCTACAACGAGCGACGGACAGCATCCATATCCGTTTGAATAGGCTGCAATTGTAGATAGGCGTCGCTAAAATCACTGTTTAGACGAAGCCCAAAATGGAGATCAAGAATTATTTACTTTGGTCTCCTCTGTGTCGTAAGAGGCATAAGGTTCAAGTCGATCTGCTGTTGTTGCTGTCGATGTGGGGGGGAGGGCTCCCGAGTGGGAGGTGTTCCAGAGCTTTCTGAGATAGAAGAGCTTGCAGTGGATGGTCTTCCATCAATCGAGTCTTTGCGGCCGGATGGTTTCTTGCGGGCAGGGACACCCTCTGGCCAAGTACACTGAAAGAAATCAGGGTGAATATCAAGGGTAGTCAAGTATTGCACTCACATCTCTTTGACCATGAGTGCAACGCATGCAGCTGGGCTTCGTTTCATCACACTGCAATGGTCGTTTTGAGCATGCTGTCCATGTATCAGGTTGTGGCGGGACTCACTTTAATCTTCTTGACTCGACAGGTCATGCATCCCGTCTTGCTGCGAGTGTATTTGGGACGCTTTCTAGGGGCAACATCTGGACGCGGCGGAGCCGGCACTACATGATGAACATGATTGTGGCCGACGTGAGGAGCCGGATAGTACTGCGCGTGAGCGGGAAGGTAGTGATTCGTTGCGGCACTGTTATGAAAGGTTAAAGCCTATCCGAGCGTAGAATAAAAGGGGTACCGACTAGGACATGCTATCAGCCATGGCTACAGAAAGAAGGGGGAGAGTTTTCGTCCTCTGTGTACTCGCCTAGCATTTATAAAGGTTTAGGAAGGAGATCCAAGTACTTTTTGAGCCAGCGTAACGGGTCGCCAATCGGGGTGGATCACCGAATTCATCAGATCTAGGGTCGTCGGACTGTGCACGCAAAATACTCCATATCCTAGGAGATGCCATGTGTGGGGATCTTGTTTGTTTCTTGCATACATAAGCTTCTGTACATCTCTTTCCAGGAACGGCGCTCAGCCTCTATTACAGAAGATCATAAATCCATCGGATGCGAGGAGATTGAATGCATGACTTACCGCATGATGGCAGAAATAATAAACAGCTCTGTTTTCATTTCTGTTATTGGAATGTATTCTTGGGGAAAATCCACCTGTTGGTAAAGTCCATGGAACATCGTGAAGGAAATTCTTGAATCTCTGATGCTCGATTTTCCATCCGAGAAAGGAAGGACGGTCGGAGGGGCCGACTTGTTCCGATCAGTCATCTGGTGTAGCAGCTCCTCAAAGTCCGTCACCAGAGTCGAATTCATATTGCATGAGCGAATAGCGCAAAGGTCCATCTTTGTCTCTTCGTAGTACAGATTACCGCACGTAGGCAATCCAGCGCTCGTCCTGTATACGGCGAATGCCTGATTTAGTGTCGGGGCACTCCTAGGGTCAAAAACGGGACTAACTCCACCGCCGCGGTTCGGATGCAGACGTAAAGTGCAGCACCTCTCTCCGTGGAAGCTCACACAAAACGGTTGAAATTTGATCGCAACCATATTTTGGATGACCATATGTCACCCCCCCCGGGACAGATGCAACAGCACTAGGAAAGATTCACACAGGAATTTAATGACATGCGGAAGCCGCGAGCGCCCAAACGTGTTTCTTAGGCGTGGTGGCATACATAAAACATTTCTCTGTATGGGTAAATTTCGCTGCTTCTTCTTGTTTACCCCGATGAAATAGGGCCCAATGACCACATAGCAGGGTAAAGATCCCCTAGACATGTCTATGTACTCTGACTCTAGGGGAACAAGTCCCTATGACGTGGAGGGAAGACTCGAAGAGGCCTGGCAACTACCCATCGTCAAACCCTATGAAGTCATGAGCGTTATGTATGTTTTTTGGACCGAGGGAAATGATAGGGATACGATCCATATTTATCGATAGTTGTCTGTCACTTCACCGAGGAAATCACAGCATGTGGTGGCACCGAGGATTTCACCGTGAGTGCTTCTCACATCAGTCCACGTAACCCATCAGATGTTCAGCCAACGTGACCATCAGGCTGCTTGGCTGGCCACTGGATCTAATGGGTCTACGCAGGGCAGCGACATAAGCTGGAATTATCTGTTACGTCACTACAACGGGGACTTCTGCAGCGCGGAGAGCATGGCACGACGTACTGCCCCAAACCCCAGGAATTATGCTACACTCAGATTAGTACAGTCCCGAAAGGTCTGTTAGCCCTCATATTCACTTTGTGGTGCTTCTAGGAGCATCGGTGGATATGTCAGATGAGCAGGTCCGCTAGTCACTCCCACAAGCTCTCACATTGCACACAGTCTATTATCTCCCCCGAGAGCTGAGAGAACAAACTAAACTAGAGACCACGATGAACGCAGGAGAGTAATAATACCAGGTCATTTTGCGTATAATACAGCTCGATCTGTGCGGGCTTTGCTTTTCCTGGATAATCGGAGTCGGGTCTTTGAAGAGTATTGGCAGAGAAAGGTAGAATATGATTAGAAGACCGTGGTGTTTCGTAATGTCTTGGCAATATGGATTGAGAGAGAGGTTTGTATCACAGAGACTTGGCTACTCGGAGTGTTGGGTCAACTCGCCATTAATTGAGCACTTATGTATCAGGAACTGATTTCTCTTCTCCGTCCCATTAAGGGAGCCACCTGTTCAACGGAGGACCAACGTCCGGTTGTCGCTTGATGGCAAGGTAGGTATTCAAGGACGAAATGCCGCCCGCAACGGTGTCGCTTCACCATAGCCATAGCCGGTGTCCAAAGCTTGATGGCATTGCACCGCCACCGATTAAGCGCACTGACCCAGGAGTGTGACAGCTACAAATCTGTCTTTCAACTCCTGGCTGTGTTACTCTGAGAACCTCGCTAAACAACTTGATCAACTCGCTTGGTCAAACAAGTCCGTATTCCGTGATTCCCGTTAATCATCTAACCCTTGCAGAAGAAAACCTCCAGGAACAACTTGATTGGGTCGGGGCCTTCCTCTGATCGACTACCTAAGTGCTTCGTTGAGCCACCGCTCATCTCAAACCCTTCAGAGAGGCTCTTCCCCTTGCTCGTACAGTGCTCTTTCTGGAGTCTTGCGCGTGGTCTGTTTGTCTTTATTTTGACCACTTGGACTAGGGCGCTCACGTTGGCTATCCCAACTTAGCCGTAACCGAATGGTGCCTAAACGCCCCACGGGCTACAGGCCTCTTGTTTTCCGCGGAGCGGAGACAAAGATTCTCCACCAGATGCATTAATCGAGCAACTCGGGACCAGAACTGATTTGTCCTTCTCGACAGTGTTGTCAGGCCACAGCCATGGGTCGTCTGATTCTGTGCCGTGAAAAGTAGAATATTGAGAAGTTGACAAGGCGTCAACCGCGTATCTTGGGTGGCAAGCACATGTTTTCGGAATGAACAGGCCCGTGCGCAATCTCCCGTGTCTATCTACCATGAGTGTGTTCCGATTTGATCTGGAATGCAATGAATGAAAGATAGGACTGTTTCAGCGCATCGTGTTGGTCTCATGATCTTGTTCTGATGCACCCACCGCTATACAATTTCCCGAAATTCACCTCGGACTCGGAGACGGAGAAGCCCACGCTCCTTCGAAATATGTATTTTCCCTTCCCCTTGTCCGTGAGCCTACAATGCATTGCAATGCAACTACTTCTATGGCATCTTACCAAAGTGCACCAAGTTTTGTAGCTTACGGATCTAATTGAACCCTGGGGAATACAGGGTCGACGGAAAAGCATATCACCAATCAACAGTTGACCACGGATCGCAAACGCTTCCCGTTCTAACTTCTCACCAAAGGGAGGTAAGTAAAGGATGAAGCGAATATAAGTGTGCACACGAGTCTGTAGTAATAGAATACCTGTAAGTTTCCGGTTCAATGAATATTTGGGGTGTGCGATCCATCTCAAGAAACCTGATAGTCGACAGAAGCACTAGGGCTTTGATGCAACTAGGAAGGAAATAGCAAAGGGGTCAGAGTGAGATGACTGCCATCGCCCATGATGGTCCAGAACATAGACCCTCTTCACGATCGTGACCTCTGGGGTCAAGTATAAGGTCGTCATAGGAGAGGGGCCACCTTACACTCAGGGCTCACCCTATACGCCATTGCTTTCGAACGGATGGGAAGCGTCACTGAGGACGACGGGCCATAATCGCTCAGGTGCCATTGAGCTTCCTTTTCTGAGGTACTGCGGAGATGGCGTGACTGAGATCAGAGGCCTCGGAAAGGGCTTTCCTTGCATTCAAATCAAATGATATATCAAACGCTTCTTCCTGTCTGTTTGTCTTGTCTGAAAACAAAAATATCTCCACTATCTTTAGTCGGTCCGAAAGATTTCCTCGGATACGTGACAGCTTTAAATGGCTCTTTCTGGCGACAAGCTAGAGTAAAGACACCGGAATTGAGGTGATTAAGTTAGTCTGGTTTCGCACACATTGCGAGCTATTCCGCGGCGTTTTGTTACAAGCCCGTCGACACCAGGTAAATGTTCACAGCCTTGTCATATCAAGGATCAAAGGACGTAGGGAGCGAAAACCATAACACTAGAAATGTCCATGTTTGATGTACACACGAGCACCAGAAACTACATATTTCCCGTACATTCATTCTCCCGTTCACCTGACTCCCGGGCATCTCTACATATAAGAGAGCCGAATGAAGGAAGAAGTTTTATTACGTGACGAAAGTGAAGACAAGATACCAGTCACAACAACAATACGAGAAGGATTGTCCACACCGGAATGCGGGTATGTTGTAGAAGTAGATGTAACAGCAGAAGAAATCCGAAGTGATAGAGAGCGAAGAAAGAATTAACCGCACATGGGGAACACAAGATGGGGATTCGATAACATGTCGAACAGAGATGGGCGTGCCGCCGCCTAGTCACTGCGATTTGACAAGGAAGATCCAGCTCGGCTGGATGAAGGCCTAGATTGGGAACTGTAGCGATCGTTAACTTACGATAAAATAGCTGGAATAATAAGAAGCTTGCTTACTGGTCACCTGATTTCCTCTTCGGCCATCCATACACTTCTCCAATCCATCGGGCCATATGCACGTCTTGTTTCATCGTGTTAGTAATCCAAGGATGGGCCAACATATCCTTAGGGATCGGTCGCATTTGTTGATTTACGATGAGGCTAAGAGACCCAATATAAATAACGTTCGATATCACAATCGGTTAAGACACCTACGTTTGCTTGATGAAATCTTTCATTTCATCGGTCCACTGAACACCTGGTTCATCTTCAAGGCTAGGGGGCTAGGGAATACAAAATCAACAATCGGCTACAAGTAGGACGGATTGGCAGTACCTCATTCTGGGTTATGTATACCATGAGCTCAATGGGAGGAAGATCATTGGGAAAGGGGAAGCGGTTTTGAACGAGTTCAAGGAGAGTGATCCCAGTCGACCATACATCGGACCTGATTGTGTATTTATCTCCAGAAATTCTCTCCGGCTGCAAACAATACCGTCAGCGAAAGGAAGACAGGTGAGGGTCAAGCATTACTGACAGCCATGTAGAAGCTTGTACCAGTGAACGTGTTCGCGATCGACCCGATCAGCTCACCAGAAACACCAAAGTCGCACAACCTGACGATGCCCTCACTTGTTAAGAGGATATTTGAAGGTTTGATATCGCGATGTATGGTCCTTTTTGAATGAAGATAGGCGAGTCCTTGGAGTATCTGGCATCCAAGTTAATTTTTAAGTCAGCAAGAGAGGTACATGATGTACTCACTCCTTCTGCCAGACGTCCCGCAATTTTTTCGCCGACTACAGCACCATATTCCCTCAGGCGCTTTCCAACAGTTTCCAAACTACCTCCCTCGCTATATTCCATCAAGATTTTAACCTCGCTCGTCGAGGGTGAGATATAGGCACCGTAGAAGCGTATGATATTGATGTGTCGAGTGGAAGTCATAATGGACACCTCGCGCAGCAGTTGCCTCGGCGCTTGGCGCGTGGTTATAGTCTTCCTGGCCATGATCCTGCCTGATCTCTTATCTTTGACTTTGTGAACCGCACCGCCGGCACCCTCGCCTAGTCTATGAAGTTCCTCGATCACCTCATCCGACCAATTGCCTAGACTCGATGATACCTCGAGATCGGGGTCGGAATTATCTTCAGCCGGCGGAGGATTTTGGGTAATGTTTCCGAGTTCCTTGAGCATGGATATGAGGTTGAAGGGCTCATTGGATTGAGTTGGGACCTCTGTCTCTTGGTTCGGTCGGAGTGTGGGGGCTTCTTCTGGCGACATGTAATCCACCTGGGGATCGCTTGGGCCACTGTAGTATTGCATAGATTGAATTGCAGAGACATCTAGTTTCAGACCTTTCAAAGGTTTGCCGAGGGGCTTCGCGGTGGGGTTGCCACCTGGAATGAGTAGTACAGGTGGCGACGGTTTGCGGATGGGTTCCGCTTTGCTAGGCGGAGTTGGTTTGTGAGGACCACGAGGGCCGATTGGTCTTGAGATGACGGGCCTCTCCATAGTATGACCTGAAGGATGGGGTCAAGGAAACTGACAATTAGCTGAGAGACGACAGATGCGCTGATTGTTTACTTTGGTCCAATTGTCGACAAATGGGGTAACTAGCTCAGAGACGCCCAGTAATGGCAGAATATGCTGGGGTGTGGTGGTCAGTAGCACTTGTAATAGAGTATATGGTGGAAGGCAAGGGGACAACGGAGGCAAAGACTCGAGTATGATAGAACCTGGATCAAGGCCACAGGGACAAAGAAAGCACCCTAACATTGGTCATCACCGCGCTTGTTGCGCGATCTGGCGTTGCCCTTTGTCTCCCTCAGCCCTCCCTCAGCCATGGCTTCAGATGTAGCATCAGACGCTTCGTCCAGCTCCCCGTCTCTTCTGTCCTCAAACTCTACAGTCCCTTCCACACCGCCGTCCCCTACTGCCGCCCGACGCCGTCCACAGTCACTGCGGCTTAATCACATTGGGTGCGTGGGCGTCTACTAATATCTCACGCGCACGGCTCAACTCCGTTCAGTATAGATCCTAGTGAAATTATCGGCAAGGTTCTACAGAGAGCCCGGCGTTCCTCTACACACCCCACACTCACTCTCGACTTTTCTGACTACACTACCGTGCAAGTGCTTGTTGACGGCTATGATCCCGCACACCGTGGCATTCCAAAGCAACTTGAAATGGACAGTGACCTTGACGCCATGTTCTCAAAGAACGAATCTCTCAACCTCGAGGTCATCGATTGTGCCTTAATCACCCTCCAAGATGCGGCATTCGACCGCAAACACGCCAAGTCCCCTTCAAAGGCCGTCTCCTGGGACCAAAAGCATCTCGGTGTCGCCTTCAAATTCTCGGAACCAAATCCGCATTGGCACTGCGTATGGGCAAAGATGGAAGAGTATGACGAACAGCTGGGAGTGTGTGTCTTCCGCAGCTACGATGACGTTTACCTGGAAAAGTTGCATCGCACCCCGAAGAAATCCAAGTGGCGAAAATCTCTCTCACGACGTCAGGACATAACATCATAATATTTGTATAACCAGTGCGCATTCTTTCCCTGCTCAAGGACCATGCTTATTGTGTTGTCTTCCCTGTCCAGTTCACAATTTGTACTTGCTCTTGCATTATTCCATCAGTGTTGTACTACACAAAGACGCTCGGCTTATTGATACGCAGACTGATACTATATGCCACTTGAACCCTACCATCACATTTAGCCCTTCTATATTTCTATTCTCGCTGTATTCTTCGTCTTCCTATCTAATATATCTGCTTCCTCCGCCGGAGTGCTTATCGCCAAGCAGTAGACAATAGCCCAACGATTACATACCCTCCCGCCGAACCAGGACTAAACGGGTACTAGCATGTCGACACTTGGTGTCCTCACCCTTCTTGTGCCTTGACAGAAATCTCGTCATTCGTGCAAAAGTCGTGTCCGTACTAGCTTTGAATACATCATAATGAATTTCATCAATCAGTCTTACGCTAGTCGATCCACAGGCATACCATAAGGTCGCTCGACCAGAATAACTTTGTTCACGTCAAGGGCTCTCCTTTTGTGGCTTTCAGGGCTGTTGAATGACCCGTATGGCTGAATATGCGCGAGGCCAAGGTCCATGGAATTATCATACAGCGAAGCATGGGGTTCACGGCCTTCTCTGCCTTAGAAGTCGATCACAATGGAGCTACATGCTCATGACACGGATACTAGTCATCAGGCACTAGCAGAAAGTATATTAGACTGGGGTAAGCCAGCTCTGACAAGGTGTCCTCTAATTACTCTCGTAAAGATAATTTCTTGTTGTTGGGGACGACACGCCTGAGCTCGCTACCTCCACGATACAGGGCAACAGCTCGGCTCGACGTTCGTTGCGAAATGTTCGACTCCCACTGTCAACAAAATGTCGGGTGACAGCTCGAACCTCCAAATGTTAAAAGGCCGGGTTCATTATGTCATGAAATTCTCGGTTCCTAAGGCCAATGGGCGATATTGTCGGGCTATATGGTTCAGGAGCTATGAGGCTCCGACGGGTGGGCTCAGTTAGGGCAGTTGTCACTTAGCTGTCATTTCCTATCCTTGGCCCCTAGTTGCACGGGAACGTGCGGGTCGGATAACTTCGAATCTAAACTATTCCCGAGTGAAGCAAATCGGCCATTAGATGAAACTTTGATAAATAACGGAGAGAACAAGGTTAGACAGTTAAACTCCTTACATGAAACATGAACGAAATTTTGTATCGGTTCGGGGCAGGCGACCTATTCAAAGCTCGTAGCCGTTGTCTCATGGCCATACATTATGCATGCCCCATGTGTCTCGTAAGCTTCGCATGCCTTGTAGGGAAGGAACCGAAGGCAGGATAAATAGGCGACGGCGACTTCGAGCGTGCAGCACTTGTCTCACGCACTTCACGGCAAATTGCCGTTACCTTTGAGGACAAGGGGCGTATCTAAGCAGGTGCTCTCATATGACTTACCCCCCAAGCTTCTCAGAGCGCAGATTGTGAGGTCAAGATCCTCATGCATCATTTATTGTCCACTTTAGCAAAGACATATGACGGAGCTGAGATAATTCGGGTTGAAAAGAGTATGCCACGGCCGAAAACTAAATAGAAGGAGCGTAACGGTGAGCAGAGCCCCAAGTGCTGATCACATGCCATGGTCGAATGGTGATGAACGGGGAGTCGCAATTCCAACACGACTGTTCCCTGTAGACTCGGTAGTTGTAGGCAACCGGCGCACAATCGCCGGCATAAATTCATGCATTATGATCGGTCTTGAATTGACTCGCAGAGCGGGGTACGTAGGTAGAGGAGTAGCACATCCTTCCGACTGGGCAAGGGGCTAGAAGTTCAACCACCGAAAACCTTTGATGGTCCCATATATCGAGGCCATGACCCGGGTGTACGTACACAGGGGCCCACAAGGCTCTATGTTTAGTTATAGGAGACCTTATTGCACAGACTCCATGGATTTCTGAAACGTTCCCAGTGCGACCATCATCGACTTAGTGCATATCAAGAATAGCAGGGGAGAGGCGTGATCTGCGGTCGACGCCGTCGTGCTATAGCCAAGAATATGATGCGTCCAGTGGAGTGCTAGCCATCTCTCCGAAAATACGGTAAACTCTAGGGTTTAGCAGGCAGAAGCGGCGACAAAGGGATAAACACAGAAAGTTATGTCAAGTTATGTTCGCACCCTTCCGTCCGAGGTAAGCTCATCATTTCAGCACACTCCTCTCCCACGCTCCTCTACCATTTCTGGTACCTTCATCCATGTCGACACCGACAGCCAGGGCATCCCCTCGCGTCTCTTTCGCGTCAATCACGCCCAATAACCTCGGCACTGTTCGCAAATTGAATTCTGTGCTCTTCCCCATCAAGTACAGCGACAAATTCTATCAGGGTATCCTTCAACCAGAAGTAGAAGACTTCTGCAAGCTTGGTACGGAACACATATCACGGCTAGCGGCTATACTGAAACTTTTTCAGTTTATTATAATGATATCCCGGTATGTTCCAAGTCCATTTCGGTCCGGACATTTTTGTCCATCTCTCTACCGATAAGGTTGGAACGATCTGCTGTCGACTGGAAAACAAGGATGATCAAAACCACTTGTATCTCATGACCATGGGCGTCTTAGCTGTGAGTCAAATCACCCAAAGATAATGGCAAACCCCTCACGTTTCCCGTTACAGCCATACAGATCTCGAGGCCTGGGGTCACAGAGTCTTGAATTAGTCCTCAAAGCCGCGGAGGCGCGTTCCAAGCCCAAGATCAATGGAATCTACCTCCATGTGCAGGTGTCCAACGTTGGAGCCAAAGCGTTCTACGAACATCATGGATTCCAGGAAGTCAAAATCCATAAGGATTACTACAAAAAGATCGAACCTCATGACGCATGGGTGCTCGAGAAGGTGTTTGAGAAGAACGGGTCTTAGGCCGATGAACGGTACCCTTCATTATGGCGCTGTAAGTACGATCGCCCAGAATAAAGAACAGAGATGATATACAACGACCACAGGAGAACGAATAGAGTATTGGGGATATCTGAAGACCGATATGGATAGACAACGTTACAGATAGCTTGTATGTTCGAGAGTCCCTCTGTGCTTATATTAGTTCACGACTCCTTGGATTATCAAGGTAGTCAGCAGACTCACAAATAATCTATTGCTTACGAGGGTGGCCAAGGCTCGTCGGGCTTTCCGCAACCCTTGACAAGCTACGATGGATCGATTGTTAACCATGTTCCTGGCCGCGGAGAACCGCTGACCCTCACCTGATGACGCTTCAGGGCATCTTTTCTTGTGAACGTCTTTCCGCAGCCCCCGTTGCAGAAGTACGGCTTTTCACCTGTGTGGGTCTCCCGGTGTCTTTTGAGATCATGTTGACGATTGAACGACAAGGTACAGAGGTCGCACGCGAACGGGCGCGAGGGCGATGCTGGGTACTGAGACGGTGATGTCGGCGACGCCGGCGATAGGGGTATTTGGGGAGGGTATTGGCTCTGGTATGTCGCATTCGTTGGTGGGGCTATGTACGGGTGCGCTTGGGAGTGGGATCTCGCTCGCGTCTGCCCGAGTGACGAATGATGGGAATATGCATAGGATTGGGAATGATTTGGTGGCTGGGATTGAGAGTAGGTGGTGGAATAGGGGTGTGTTGATTGTGGTCGATGGATCTGTGGATGATGCGAGTGGCGTTGTCCATATAATGTGACGCTGTCATCCGAGGCTTGCCCCGGCGCGGGTGAGTAAACGTTATAACCCGCTGACGGGGGGCTCGAGTGATTGTATGAGGAATTTTGAGGGTAGTAAGGGGATGAGTAACCCCCATCACTCGTCGGTGAGTGGGTGTCATCGTTGCAGACCGATGCCATTGACTGAGGAGAGGTTGAAGGCAGACTTGACTGGTACGCCGTTGAAGAATAATCAGCAGTGGGAGAGTACGGTTGTGATGTACCGTTCCAGGAGTACTGGTATGATCGACGGTCAGTCATGGTCGAAGCCCCGAGATGTACGCGGACATACATCCAAGCTTTGGTTCATAAATGTTGCAGAATCGGGCGCTTCAGTGTCAACACCAATCCGGTTTTGTCGCATTGATTGAAATACTACAGGTTACCAAGGGTGCCGACATCTGGTTTGCAATACTTGGAAGGTATTCCATCTGGTGCCTGATTTGAAAGTGGTGACCTGAACGTCATGTCGCGACCTGTCGTATGCAATGTAAGGTCAAATTTCACGTATCTAGGCTGGCTTGCAACCTAAGTAAGTTAGTTCGAGATTCCGCAGCCGAAGTTTCGTCCGAAACCAGAGGATATAAAACGCTTGTTACAGATCGGAGATTTCCTATAAGAATATGGATAGCAGGCCGAGATCCACGTAAAGATGGTCACTCCAGTAATTCCTCTTTCGGGGAGAAAGCCGGTTCTTGGTCGATATTACTTGCCATCTAATAGCATCATCACAGTTAGGCTTGTGAACTCGCGTAAAACGTGGATGAAAAAAGTTTGAAAAAAGTTTCATACGTTAGTTAAATTCAAGGTGAAATATGTTGCAATTGTTTCTGCGGAGAATAGTATTCAGACTCGACAGGTGGCCCCATCTCAGTGAACAATACATTGCTCCTTTAGGATCATCAGACCCGGCCTTCGTGCTCAGCAGACTCATCGGTTCCTGATCACCTGCAAACGGTAGGTGTCATAAAACCCACATATTTATCAAGTTACCAAGCGGTTCCGCACTCACCATACGCTTCCAAATGCATGATCCAATTTTGGCAGAATTCGGGTAATGCCATCCAAATGAATGGAGGGGAACTCAAACGATTGGGCTGATCTTTCATTCTGGCTTACAATTGTTACCTTAGGGGTGCATCCAATTTCCGCACACCAGATAACTCGCTTTTGCTGCAGACCTGCCAGCTGGACCTTTGATGTCATTCCGTTCTCCAGACCTTCTAGTTCACACTTACCTCACATTGAGATGACTAAGTTGCGCCACCAGCATAAGTAGCCATCTTTTGGGCAGTCCTGGTTTGAGTGAACGATTCCACCTGGGCCACCGCGCGTCAGTATACAGAATCCGGCAGTGGATCGTCTACTAGCCACCCATTTATGTCTTAATTTAAACATCATTGTCAAATTCTCGCGGATGTCAGGGTTGTGCAGGGTTCTTGTCTTCGCAATAAAGTGGTGCGTCAAGGCAGGTTCAGATTTCCCTTCATCAGGTCTTTTTGTTCTGCAATTCCCGGGAATTACTGACTCCACTTCATCGATCATATTAGTGTAGGATGCTCTAACATTTATCAACTCAAATGATAATATCTGTCCGAATTGTACTTTAGCTTTCTCATGCTCAGGTCTATTCCCAACAACGCCTAAAAAGGTAAGATTGACCATCTAAGGGACAACCTCGTTTCCAATTCAATGAATTTGAGTAACTCGCAAGTTGTTTGGCATCTGAGAATTCGAAAACGAAAACAGACTACAATACATCTGAGCTTCTTCCACCACGAGGATCATAGTCCGTCGGAACTAGACCTCTTTCCGGAAATCTGGTAGTAGAAATGGTTGCTAGCACACTCCTCAACTTTCATCAGTGGAAATCTTCAGCGAGGTCCAACCCCTGCCCAGGGTTGGATTTCATAAAACAGACCGAAGGAAGTCGGTCTATCTCGGTTGGTGGCAGCGTATTTTTATCATCCTTACGTTGAATCCTATCGGTTCCTATGCGGCTCTTGATGAGTCGATATGTCAACGCTAAAGGCTGCGTTGCATAAAGTCGACGTAGTCCAGTCAGGCCTAGCTTTTCAAAGTTCTTATGGGAAGACGTTTACACCAAGCGCTAAAGGCATCCTGTCCATGATATGAACCTGTGGGCGGCCTAATAGCCCCAACCATTGTTGTTCTGGTGAATGCTCCAGAGTGGAGGGTAAGTTTCTGTGGGCCCGGGGGAGGAGAACCCTAGCCAGTCCATACTGCTAGTGCCTTGCGATCTTGAATAGTCGTCGTGAAGACCGAAAATTCCTTTCTCGCGTGCTGGGTAGACATAATGCTGTCGTTAATCAGGAACCGACCGCGAGTGCTGGAACCGCAGAAACCGCGGACGTTTCGCGCCATGCTCCAATCAAGGGTATTTCTACAGGAAGCCAAGCCATATTGGGAGAAATTGCACAACGACATTGTCAGATTCCGCATCGGATTGCGACAGTTGCATAACTGGTTATTAGCTTCCCGGAGCCAAGGGACGTTTGACGGTGGTCACATGAATGGTCCTATTAAGTTGATCTTCCTTAACTTAGGTCATGTGCAGTCTATTTTTGTGAATCCCGAAAGATAGGACCAATGCGGTGTCTAAGATTGAAGACGATCCAATGGAAAGGTCTCCTAAGTCCCAATCGCGTACGGGAGACAGGTTACCCGGATGCTAGCCGAAGGTCAAGTTGAGCAAAGAGGAATAATACGACCATGTTCTATGTAGCTGCTGGGAGGCGTAGTTGGTTTCTTAAGTGTGAACCATCAGTGACTAGTGCTGAAGCACCGACAGTGACTCCCAATCAGGGACATTGCTCCATTTGTTGTCTTTCTTAACTCCCACCGCCTTGATCTCCTCTGAGGTCCACACTTTCTATGGCGAAGCGCGATTTCACTGTCGATGACATCAAACATCCGGCTCGAAAGCGAGCAAAAACTGGAAGACAGGTTCGCCTTGACACCTTTTTCAACCAGCCTACGAAACCGCGGGCGGCCCAACCGGGAAGCAGTTCATCTGTTGAAGGACGAAATGTCGGCCACGATAAAGGAGATACGCCCTTACGCCCTTTCGTAATTGATGTTGACGCAGAAGACGTCGACGCGGAGGCTGCACAGGTGATTAAACCAACAACAGCGCCCGGAAAGGGCAAGGGGGTTCTTGGGTATACATCTTCCATGGAAACAAGGACTTTTCAGTTCATATCCTTGGATGTTGATCCAGTTTACTATCGCGCCGAGGAACAGCCTTGGTTAGGAAATGGTGCACCGTACGCGTTCTTGGCCTATGCCCTTTCCACTCTCTCCCAAACCCGTTCGCGTATCACGATCCTTAATACTCTCACAAATTGTCTTTGTACCATCATAAGCAAACATACGGAATCTCTTCTTCCTTCTCTCTATCTCCTCTCCAATACGCTTGCTCCGCCGTATGTGAATATCGAACTCGGGCTAGGACCTTCGATTATATCGCGTTCGATACAGAATGTCTCTGGGATCACACCAGCAACATTAAGGCGACTTTACAACACCCTTGGAGATCCAGGCGATGTCGCTGTCTCAGCCAAATCCAATTTACGGACTTTGATCCCACACCCCCCATTGACTATTTCCTATGTCTATGACTCCCTACTTCAAATCGCTCGCTCGAAGGGTCAGGGGGCAGCAAAACGAAAAGAAAGAATCATAGAGAAACTCCTTTTGTCGGCCAATGGTGAAGAAATCCGCTTTCTGACCCGAACACTTTGTCAGAACATTCGTGTAGGGGCAGTTAGGGCCTCTATGCTCACAGCTTTGGCGCGTGCCATTGTCCTTTCCCATGCGTCCACAGATATCCCTGGAGATGGGTGTGACTTACGAGTGTCTTCTACCTTGCTTTCCGAAATTCGGAAGTCGCCTCTGGGCGCCAAGAAGCCCACAGGCGCAGCGCGGACCCAACTAAATGAAGTTTTCTCGAGGGCTGAAGGGTTGATTAGAGGGGTGTTCGTCAGGCACCCTAACTATGACGATATTATTTCTGCAATTCTAGAGTCCGGTATACCTGGCCTAGAGGGAAGAGTTCCTCTCGCGATAGGTCGGTTCCACAACTTTTACCCACACCAAGAAACTACTATGATTGCTATTAGGTATACCGTTACACCCAACGTTAGGATCGCCCGTGCGTTCCCTGGCTGAGGTCTATGAAAGGTTAAGGGAAAAGCCATTTGTGGCAGAGTTCAAGTATGATGGGCAGAGGGCCCAAGTCCACGCGACAATGGAAAATGGGCAAATGATTGACTTCAAACTCTTTTCACGTCATTTGGAAGATATGACATCTAAGGTATTGTGCTCCGTATTGACTCAAACACTTGATTCACTACTCCTTCCTTTCTCAAGTATCCCGATATTCGAATTCTCGTGCAAACTCTGCTAAAGAAAACGCCTACGGTGGCTTCCTTCATAATGGACGCGGAAATTGTTGCTATAGACCCTCGCAGCGGTGCAATCAAGACGTTCCAGGAGTTGTCTAACCGGGCGAAAAAAGATGTCCAACTGAAAAACATACAAGTCTCAGTATGCTTGTATGGATTCGATTTAATGTACCTTAACGGAGAAGTAGGTCGTTGACTTTCGCGATCCACTCACGACATTCAATGTGATTACCCAGGTACTTCTGCAGAAGACCTTCCGCGAACGAAGATCCTTGCTGGAGAGCCTCTTTTCTCCGTACATCCCCAAGGAAACTGGTCTTGCTCGCTTCGCTCATGTGGAGAATATGGATAGCGAAACGGGTGAAACCAGTGTGGAAGAATTTTGGCAGAGATCTATCCAGAGTCAATGTGAAGGCTTGATGATCAAAGTCGGTCTTTCTTTTATTTGGTTTCTCATGAAATTGATCACAGTAGCTTCTTGATAATGACATGGCCCATGACGAAGGGGATGGTAAGGACAACTCCAGGAAGAAGCCTTTACCAGCGACTTATGAACCTGACAAGCGAACGGCTGCATGGTTGAAGCTGAAGAAAGATTATGTTACCGGAATTGGCGACAGTCTCGACTTGGTACCTATTGGCGCTTGGCACGGTAATGGCAGGAAGGTCAAATGGTGGAGTCCTATTCTGATGGGGCTGTACGACCGTAATAGCGGTCGATATGTAGCCGTCTGCAAGTGCATGTCAGGTGCGAATGGCCGCTCATCACCATTTCACTAGCTCATTTGGGTGCAGGCTTCACGGACAAATTCTATCAAGTATGTATCTCTTTGCACGCACGCAATGACGCTCCCTGACGATTGTGAAGGACTTGGGAGTCAGGTATTCTCCATCACCCGAAGGGTCTACATGTTCCATTCGTCCACTTTGGGAATGCGACTTCGGGGGTCAGCCTTCGTCTATTGCCTGACGCTCGGCCACCATCTAACACCCCTCGCTCTCCTAGGGTTCAAACCAGATGTCTACTTTCAGCCGCAAGAAGTCTGGGAAATACGAGGGGCAGAGTAAGTATTCACAACCATTCCCAATGACATTCCGTAACCCGGTAAACTCACTTATTGGTGTCGGAACTAGCATCACTTTGAGTCCGGTCTCAGTAGCCGCCAAGAATCTGGTATCCTCGCCTCGGGGCTTAAGCATTCGTTTCCCTCGTTTCATAAAGATCCGAGAAGATAAATCTATAGAGCAAGCGAGCACACCCGAATTCCTCTCTAGCATATGGAGGAAGCAACAGGGAAATAGCCGAGAAGAGGGAGATGATCTCGTTGACGTCGATTTCCATAGTTCATCTGCCGCATCGGAAGGGGATCTTTCCGCAGGCCATTTATCAGAAGATGGCTTGTAGCGTAGGCCTCGTATACTATCGCTGCTAAATTAAGGATATTTAAGGCGAATGCGCGGTGCCATGAGAACATATGCAAACAGCTGTTTATCGTGTGATTTGATGTGGTTCTTATTCGTGAATACTCGGGCTTTGTGCTCGCTTGTGACATCCCTCTTGGCCTCACACCCTTCATTGCTATCTTGTGCGATGAGGATTCTCCATACCTTATGGGGCGCATCGATCGTATTGAGTACTTCGGTCTATGCTCAAGAGACAGTGCAAGATGCTGGTGAGTGAACTCCTCGACCTGCTGAACAAGTGTAACTTATGAGTGTCATCTACCCAGCAAGAATAGCAAGGGACCTCGTCGACCGTTCATTGGACTCAGTGGGATCCATGGCAACAATATTTCCTTCAGAGGATACTAGGCTCTCAGGTGATAGCGCCAATCTACAACCGCGACGGGGCCCGTCTTATGATAGATTCATATCACAGCGCAACCATTCTCACTTCCCGAATACTACGCGAGGTCAGCAAAGTCTGTCACTGTACCCTTGGTTCTGTGCTCATATGGCCATGTCGCAGCTGCCACCAAAATGGCTCCTTAACACTTTTATTTTTACCTATCTCCCGCCACAGTCGGAACATATTGCACACACCCGGGCAGGCTACTTCAATATCAATAACTTCCCAAAGGCCATTGGCTAGTCATCCCCGGGTCGCGCTAATCGGAAACGTGACCATATTCCAAGATATCGCGAATGTTCCGGACCGTGAATTTATACAGCAGTGCTACCTTTCAAGGCACCCTGATGCTAAGGGGTGGCTGCCAGATGACGATGAAGCAGCTCATATTGTCAGTTCAACTTTTTTTAGCATTTTAAATCGACTATGAACTCTGACTTGGGCGCTGTCGACACATCAGTCGTACTGGGCTCGTTTCGACCCCCACGTCAGTGGTTATTATTTTGTGGGACTTGAACGTTGAACTTACCTTGCTGTCTTTGCGGCGATGCCCGGTCTCGATATATTTCGGTCGTGCAGACAATCTACTTCGTCGGTGGTTTCGGAGAGTACGCTTTCCCCCATGTATTGCTAGATTATCATTCACCTACGACCCGGCTTTGCAGCGAACACTACATCGGCTATATCCCGTTTCACCTTTATCAAGCGGCTGGGGCATCTAAGGCAACAGGTGTGAAGGGGGAGACCAGTTATGGCATGGAGCAACAAATATCAATGGGGACAAGAGTATAATTACATGATAAAGTTGGTGTAGTGTCTATGAATGGAATCTAGTGAACCACGCCAACCAACTGCTGCCAACCAATGATCTGGTTCTCGAGAAGCCGCTGATACACACTGGCTTCGTTCCCTTTTTGTTGGAAGACATCACGGACAATCCGAGGAAGGGTCTCAGCCAGTGTTTTGGACCATTCCGAGTCCCGGTCAGCAGGTGTTAGGCGTGCTTGAAAAGTACCATACACTGAAAGAAGCTGATATTTGCACCAAAGAGGCGTCAAAGAGGCTCCACTTTGAACTTCTTCGGGCACTGGGGCCTGAAATAATCGCAAGATTTCAGAAGTAGCGGGCACCGATGATCTGTTTGTTGTAGGGGGATCCACGGTGGTTGGTTCCTGCTTATCTACTGCCTTTGTAACGCGTGCCCGTATTCTCGGTTGCGGCTTCGGTCCGTTTCCTGTCGCCGGAGGCCCCAAACCACTGATCAGCCTGTGACATAATCCAATCCTGAATTTAAGAATCTGAGTTGCGGAGGGCTGATTGAGCAGAGATATGAGCAGAGATATTTGCTCAAGCGAATGTATGCGGGTATAGACAGCGAAAATAAGTCCTTGTAGGTCTAGTTCCACCGTTGAGGTCAGATTTATGAGCTAGAGGAATCGTGAAGTGATGTTAGTCTCGTGTGAGATATTACTCACGAGAGACAAAAGACGGCTTGCCAAGCGCTGTCGCTGCGGTTGCGTTTGTGCGAGACAGTGCATGATGATTGTAATCGGAATATCGAAGTATGCTTTATCGGTGTCATCGAGCAACTGTGCAGCAAGTAGGGACGAATGGCGAGCTAGGCCTCGGTTAGATTTTCTCAGGAGAGCCTGAAAAGAGATCGCACCATCTGGATGCGTTTCCGATAGCTCCTCGTCACGTTCAAAGAGTGAAACCAACCATTCCATCAGAGGCCAGGCATCTTCGGTTACTACCACCGGCGAAGAGGCATTTAAGTCGGTAGAATCAAGCTTGCTATATCCAATATGTTCAGATTGCCGTTTTAGCTTGACTTTGGGAGCTGATGGAACAGCACTCTGTCGCAGCAGGAAGTTGGTGTGCAACATTTCCCAGCAATCTCTGCATTGTATAATGCATGCCGCTCGCCTCGCGACCGTTGAATCTCCTTCATTATGGACAGGGGGTGGAGGGATGAGTGATCTCCTTTGAGGTAGAGCCCGACCTAGTGCAGCCGGTGTACTCGAGAGTAGGTAGGCCATCAAGAGTTTTTGGGCATCGTAAACTGCCTTTGGCGGGATCAAGTTCAAAGACATCTGGTACTGGTGTTGTTTGACAAGCTTGGACGGTGAGGCTTGAATGGAGGTATCGATTTCATGCTGTGTCGCCAGGTCTTTAGTTGATTGTAATGAGATATAGATCACTTGTCGTAGATGCGGCCTTGAATTCAAAATCAGTACCAACATTAGGTCCGAAAGAGGTGAACTTACGGCCAAGGGTTAAATTCGGAGGAACGTAATTGGTTGAGCGTCGCAATCGCTGTTTCGTACTGTCCTTCCTCAAAACAACTATCGACGAGGCCGCGCTGGAGGGTGTTTAGTTCCCATGGATGGCGACCACTATCATTCGCCATGATGTTTGACAGTCGCGAACCAAGTCGGGTCAAAGTTTAAACGGGTTGCCACATTGGGCGTCTATTGATGCGATGATCAAAAACGCCTGAGGTCACGTCGTGTCACAGTCCCCACGCCGACAGTGACTAACCCCGTATTTCTATACCGCTACAAGTCTACAAGCAAACTAGAGCTAAGAGCACATTCGAAACCCCATTTTCAGAGAGAACCGAATTGAAACTGAACCGCTCCGCACCCGAAATCTCACTGAAAACGGTTTGCGAATACACTCCACTGAGTGCTAAGAATAGTCTCTATGCAACGGTTGAACGTTGGGGTTTGAAGCCGTCTACAAGGACCAGTCACAAGCCCCCAAATATAGTACCAGTAGGGACTGCTAACGCGCACCCGTTTGTATTCGTGTACACGCTTGTAATAAATGTCGATTTTAAAAATAAATAAAAGATGTAATACCAGCACACCTTTTTATTTAGATACACAACCAGCCACGAACCATACTCGGTTGCGGGGGACACTCAACCAGCCTGAGGAAAGATAGTTTATTGAGCTCAATGCGAGCGCAGATTATCTTGAGCAGTCGTGAAATTTGTCTGTTGTATAGTTATTCCAGAACGTCGAGTACAACCGATTTCGTCCGTACGCCGGAAACACGGCTTCAAGCGAAAAAGATCAAGTGATCTTGGTGTACAACTGCATATGAATATATGAAGGGCCATTTCATTGGGCCACCGACGCAATATATCAACATTATGAATGGAAATGTTTGATGCTTGTCCGACAAGCCGAAAGAAAACAGGATAACGTGTTCGGCGTGGACATGACGCCGATGGCTAGCTGAAGGGTCTAGCAGGAGAAACCACGAACTACTTGTATTTACAGGGTGTGCATATGTTAGGATGACGAGCGATGTTAAGTACGATCTCTATTCATTCGGGTGGATTCGTTCACACAACCAAAAATGGGTATAAGGGGTGGTTTCAGTTTCATGTCACTTACAGATGATCAGCCGATCAAAGAAGAACCTCACGAGTTTCCCGGCAGGATATATAGGTAACCGGAGGTAATGCACCTCGTTTCCAGTCCTGGTTTTCTACAATGTGCTTTATCGGTCAGATTACAAGTTAGGCCAACCTGAGTGACTGCTTTCAGGATATTCGAGATATTGGTTGTGTCGCTTGTTTATTCTTATCTATTAGATTATGCAATAGTATGTGTATCTTCGGCAATCACCGACGGCCGCTCAAGCAGGTCCAAACATCGCATTCCAAGTTACAATTCCGTGTGTTGTTGATAGAAGAATGCTTTCCCGTTTGGTGAACCCACTTCGACTCTCTGGAAAAAACCGTTTAACTATGTCAACTCGGTCCATAATCCCGGGCTCGGTGGAGCTGTCTATACGCGAAAAGGTTCTACCAATTTACCAACATGCCTGAGAGATAGCACTGACAGCGCCCGGATCCAGTTAACCACACTCTTACAACCGGCTTCTCTGACGATCACGAACGACTCGTGGAAGCACCGTCATCACGCTGCCATGCGAGAGAAAGACGGAGGTAACGGGGAAACTCGTGAGTGCGGGCATAAGAAAATGGCGACGCTTCAATGTGTAAATATGACTTAGACTTCTCAATTCGGGTGGTCTCCGCTGCCTTCAAAGGGAAGGTACGTCCTTGACAATGAAGACCTGAGGGGGACTAGTTATTGACTGCCTTCAATCATGGACATTCACAGACTCCCATACAAAGGCACCGTATGATTAACTCAGCTCTATCGGAGGAATTCAATCAAGGGTTACACGCCTTGTCGCTCGAGACTAGAACAGAGGAAGAAATTACACAAGCTTCAGGTTGAAATAATATCGACATATCCCAAGATTATACTCTTGATACCATTAGTCCGTGTTGCTTCTTTACCCAAGGATGATTTTTTGTTAATCTTCCCCACAGAGCCAAATAATAGACCGCTAAGCGACGTGTCTCTATTTCACGAATGATATCCATAATATTTTTACACAAAATTAACGGTCTTTGTCCCGAGATCATGGCTAGCTCCATCGATCCCATGGATACAGTGGGTTTCCCAGTGAGAACTGGTCCTCGCGTCAGTCTGAGATCTATCTCAGATCCTGGAGGAGAAGTCGCCATCACTGCAGTCTTGTCATGTTCGTTAAAGCTCTGGACAATGAATCGGTATATGTTCAAGTACGGTTACAGGAACGCACTGCTGCAGGAGATGGCTGTGCCTTTTGGCACATCAATGCCAGTCATAAACCTGGAAACATCTCTTGGGATTGCTTACAACCCGGTCTCGAAGAAATTCCCATTCGCTCAGCTAATGCCGTCTAAAGCGGCTTGTTGAATATATACATCATATGCAACTGGATAGAGACCCTGATATTCATATCTCCCTCCACAACTCTCATGTCCAATCCGTCCGACGGGACTGGCCCAGGAAAACGGGTCACTCTCCCGCCAATAAGGGATTTATTTAGAGGTGCGATCCTTCTCTTCCGCGGTGGTCACGCTACATCGACGCTCACATGCAGCAGATGAACTCATGCACTCACCTCCCCATGATCCCCCTTCAACGACGCCTACCCGATTGAGGATGAGCGACGATGTCAATGATGTCTCCTCGTTTAGCTCGTCCATGTCTAGGGGCCCCCCTTCTCGCATGTACAGAGTAATTACATTGTCCTCGCACAACCCGAAATACTGACTCCCAGATCTCTGTAGCCCGTGTCGGAGCATCCTTCCCCTTCATTTCAGTCGCCCGCCCTCAATCGAGGGAATTTTCTACCCAGCACGCCACCATATCACGACAATTACCAACGCAGCGGACCCTCGCCGACCAGTACCTCCCAGTCTCATCTTTCAACCCCTCAACGGCTAGACGTGCAGCCTAGTCATCCACCGTCCGATTCTCCTGTCTTTCGTTCGCGTTCACACCTCCCCTTCCAGTCTTCGGATCGATTACAGAACCGGCCTACAGGCCCGACATCTAATCAACAACCGCGTCCCGTCCACATGCAGAGCTCCTATGTCGAACCTAGGGAGCCCGTGCAGTACAACAACCTTGTTCAAATGCCCCGGCTACCTACGCCTCCTAATCCAGCCAGAACTGCTCAGGCGCATAGCCTTGATTCGCCACCTGCACTCGTGCGAGCCGTAGCTCCATGGGTCATAGCAACAAATATGGACATGGGTCAAATTTATGAAGATGAGGAGAGGACGCCAATCTCCCGCCCTTTCGATGCTAGTTCGATGGCACACTCTTATACAATCCCTCTCGGAAGATGTGTCGAGGAGGGTTCACAGCCTCCCCTTGGAAAATACGATTGCAAATTCTGCGGAAAGCTTTTCAACCGCCCAAGCAGCCTAAGGGCGAGTCCCTCCCATATCATCTTAAAAAATCATCAAGCTAACAATCAAACTAGATCCACCTCAATAGCCATACGGGTGAAAAACGTGAGTCGAAGCACAACAATCGGTTCCCACCGATCTGACTGACGTGCGGCCAGCCTTTGTCTGCCCCCATGCAGATTGCGGTCGCAGTTTCAGCGTTCTTAGCAACATGAGGAGACATGCACGAGTCCACATGAATAGCCCTAAAGAACAGGATTTGGAGGAATCGAACGACGAAACAAGTAGGCAATCATCACCCACACCCCCGCCGATGCCCGGACCTTCTACGGTGACTCTAGAAATAGTGCCCACCCAGAGCTCACATCGTTCTCCAATACATAGTAGGCAAGACAATAATCCCTCGGATTCGAGCTCGGTTTCGATGCGCAGCCGAAGTCGTTCACCCGAAGATGTTCGAATGGAGAGGGTGGAAAGGCCATAAAAACGAAGTTGACATTACCCAAACCGAGAGTGGAATACATCACGAAGCACATCATTCAGATCTCTGGGAGACCCGCCCCATTATCAAGGTTTTTTTCCACGTTGCATTTTATTCATTCTTTTCCGTTCTTAGCAGTTCTTCTCCTCTCCACTGTAGTAAACGACCTTTAAATTATAGTATGATTGTCATATTGTTGCCGCGGGCCATGATATACTCAGCCCCGACCCAGTATTTTACTTGTCTACGTCCTCCGTGGCGTATAGTACTAACCCATGACTTGCATTGTCCTTGTCTAGAGCTAGCACAACTTTATACATAATTCACTGGTCATAATACTCCCTTCTTGCCTCGCCTGAATGTCCTATTATCGGACTACGCATGTACACGCCACACGTCCATCAGTCCC
Source organism: Macrolepiota fuliginosa MF-IS2 (assembly GCA_015584085.1). Lineage (NCBI taxonomy): Eukaryota > Fungi > Basidiomycota > Agaricomycetes > Agaricales > Agaricaceae > Macrolepiota > Macrolepiota fuliginosa. The sequence continues at coordinate 252,628 of MU151057.1, read as the reverse complement.
TCTCTGCCCGAGCTCCGAACCACCTGACATAGCGGCGGCGAAAGGTAAACCGGGGGCAATATCTAGTTGGAGAAAGTGGATGATGATAAAACATCATCGTGGAGCAGTGTCTCTTGGCTTATATTCGAATAGAGTCGTATATACAAAGGTATAATACAAGCTAACATCACTGCAAGAGCAATATCCTACAAGATATTGTACATGATTCTGCTTTGGGTATATGAGCTATTTAATCAAAATGTGATCGATCGATCACGGCCAATATATTACATCGAGATTGCGCGTCCCTTGCCAACAGCGCGTGCCTCTCGCACAAGCGGTCGGCCTCTCACCGTCCCTTGTTGTCTATGACCAATGTTAAGCGAGGTATCAAACGCTTGATCCACACGGGTATATTCAATCGTCCGGGGACTCTTGTGAGTGAAACCAGCGAAAGCCAACGCCTTTCTTACGTCCAAGATTTCTGCACCATGAACCTTGTCCCGAAGAAGAGGATCGCGGGTAGCATCTGGGGGTGCACCATTTGCGGGCGCCAGTGGCTGAAACAATTTGAGTTTAGTGTCCGCAGGTGCATGCTGCACAAACGATGAGAACACACCTCCGGTGGGATATCAGAGTCGAAATGTCTGGTGTCCTCAGGATGTTGTAGTTCAGGTTTGTAGGGAGCGGGATAGCGATGAATATTCTGCCAATCAATGCCTTTGAACCATGGGTGACTCTATTCCTCGTTTAGCACTTGTTCGCGAACCTCTGATACAGGGCACCGCAGTAGAGGATAGTATACCTTAATGAATTCCGCTCCGTCCATGCTGCCAGAGGATCCATAGTGAGGGATGAAACTACTCCGCCTTGCTTGCACAACATAGGCATCAGGTCTATTCACTGAAGAAGACGTTTGAGAGCCTAAGCGATCCTCGGGCTCGCAGAGGAGCTGCTGCATGAGGCTTACGCCTTCATGTGAAACGCGCGGTTTGGATGGGAAACGCAAAGATTGCTTCCAGTTAAGAATCTTCTGTCTTGTGACGTGTCGCTGCATCAAAGTACGTTGAGAAACCGATGACAACGTTGGGGTTGAAACCAAAGTAGCGGCTCACCGAGCTACTGACGAAGGGTGGAAATCTGCATATGATCAATACAGCAGCTAGCATGCGCAGAGAAAATTGGAGCATTACCCGTAAAGACATTCGAACATGATGACACCCAGACTCCACCAATCACAGGAATAGCTGTAGCCATGACCTCTGATTACTTCGGGAGACACTAGCGCCTTGATTAGATTGGGATAATTGGTCCTGAGATCGAGGAACCTCACTATATGAGTTCGTACCGCATCTAAATGATGGAGGTGAGTGATCCTAGGGCGCGTCTCTGAGGGTAGCAACGTACACTGAATAGGCGAGCTTCGTAGGAAGATTAATGATTGCGGTTATAAATGGAATGACAGAAATGAGCTGTACTAACCTTTCTTCGATGTTTGTCCCTCCACGTGAAGATACCACCTTGATCATCACCACCCATGAGCTGTTCTATTTCCTTTGAGGTCATCCGCTTCGTTTTCCTGCCATCTGTAATGGAGTCCTCGAGGTCGATCCCATGTTTATGCAACAAATGCAAACGTTGATTTTCATAGTCTGTTGGCGATCACTTAATTAACAGATGACGTAGGCGAATGTTGACTTGAAAATACCAACAGGAAGTGTCGTGGGCCCAGTGCAAATCGGTTCTGCATCATAGGGTGAAAATTTGGAATGAACAGACCACTTAAAATGCTGACGCTAGACCGAAGTCGCTCAGTTTGATGTGCCCATTGGGATCAAACAGGAAGTTCTACAATAGGTTAAGCTCAATCAAAGACGGTCACTGATGTGCTCCTCACGTCTGGTTTGATATCGCGGTGGATAAATCCGTGCTTATGGCAGGACTCGATAGCTAAAATCATCTTAACCCCGATGTCGTTAAAAACTTGTGCCACAAGAAATTCGAAGTACTCACTTCTGCGACATAGAAGCGAGTAAAATCTTCCTCGAAAACATCTCGTTCTATAAGTAAATTTAGAAGATCACCGCCGCCCATGTATTCAAGGACCTAGTTGCGATAGGTGTGGATATGAAGGTAAAATGAAATCGATATGAACTAGCGATTCACCAATGATGAACCTAGTTTGACTTACCAGATATAGATTATCACGGTCTTGGAAGCTGTAGTACATTTTTACGATCCACTCGGCACCACCCGGTGTATGTACCAGAGAGGCAGCTTTCAGAACGTCGCGCTCGGCACGTACATGTCCTTCTTGGCCTTTGCGAAGCATGTCTACCTTCCGTAACTTGAGAAAATGATGCAATTCAGTCATATTATGGTCGCGAGGGGGCAGGGAGGTTCTTTCATACCTGTTTCATAGCGTATAAACTACCTGTGTGTTTTTCTCGTACAAGAGAGACGACACCAAAAGCACCTAGAACTATTAGAACATACTAAAAGGAGATCGTGGCTTGACATACCGTGTCCAATCGTCTTAAGCTTGACAAAGGCGCTCACATCAACCTTTCTTCTCCGTTCGCGCAAATAATCCGATTCGTTCCGTCTCCATCGCGTCCTTACATGTTCCTTCTGCTCGTGTGTCAACTGCATCTCGGACATATCCTTTTCCATAGCCAATCTTCTTTGTTCCCTAGAAGGAGGGTGGCGGAGTAAGGGGAAATACAAATTCTCGAAGTAAATCCTAGCAGCTACGGCTTTTTCCAAGGTGGATAACGACGGGTTGATCGGTCTCGGGGGAGGTGGGAGCTCAGCATGGTCCTGGATTGGATCTATTGGGCCGAGCACCTCGTTCTCCTGGATCTGAGGATGTGACCGTAGGTCACCCCAGCGACCTGTCGAATACCCAGGTTTTCCAGGAAGACCATCAATGTTGGACGGGGTAACGTAGTTCTCCTTGGCGGCGGTTGTAAGGGAAGAGGACGTGTTGGTACTGATACCGTTAACCACATGTAATTCACCATACATTCCTTGGGAAGGCTCGAGCGCGTTCACGACTTCATTTACCGCTCTCGCTTGATTATTTTGTTTGACGCGTGCCTTGATAGGATTCGCCCAATGTGGGTCTGATAATTGCAAGTCAGAAGGGAAGCTGCCACGGAATAACCCAGCCCGACCTCCAAGTTTTCCCAAACCGTCCGGTCCCCAGCGTGTAAGAAGTGCTTCGAGTTGGTCCGCATCGGACGCATGGACAAGGTGCCTTATACAATGCTCAGCGAGCGGGACTAATGCAGCAGCGGCACACATACACGAAGCCTATCGGCTTGGACACCATGTCTTTGCTAATTCTTCGGCCCTTTTTGGGCGAAGCTTTGATAGCGCCCCCTGAAGGAGGTTTGATGTCCTCATAACGAGGCCCAGCCACGACAGGTTCAGGACTTGGGGTTCCCCAAAGCAGACGCGATGGGGAAGGGGTGGGTATCATCGCAAGTAGGTCATAGAAACCCTTGTGCAGAAAAGTGCCTGTGGGTATTGAACTTGTCGCTGGTTCATCACGAATTTCAGGCTGTGGTAAAGGGGCATAGCTTGGGTATGGATATGGAGCGAAATAGGGGTTGTTCATAGCAAAGGGATCTAGAGCTGGAGGCGCCTGATTTGCTCGATTGCGAGCCAACGACGGCGGGCCTGGAGAGTTTGGCTGAGGGCGACGAAGCGCCATGGTTCTGACGGTGATGATGGCAGCAAGCAACTCTTGAGTTCCCTGGATCAAGCGGACGGGCCCTAGTTGGGCACCTCAGGCAGAGAGCCGTCATAATCATTGTTGACGTTGTCGTATTAAGCACGTGCCTCGTCCCACCAGGTATTGGACGACGCGCCCACCATGGATTTACACCAACAGTCCTCTGGTCTTCAGCTTCGGGGTGCTGCCGTGGGTTCTTGACATAAAACGTCGCGTTGCACATCAACGTCCCCGGCCTTTTCCTGCCAACTACACACCGATTATCTGCTATCATACGTACTCTTCGCCACCTCGTGGTCCTTGTACCGCGATAAGAAAGCCCTCGAACGGATTGTGACTTCTTCTGTGTCTACTTTCACCTCATTGCCGCCCCGTCTGTGCCCCACAGCCGAAAAAAAACGTATTTATCCCGCTGGTTCTGGCCCCTTGCATCATCAATACAAATGTTGGATTCAGTCCCGATTCGAACTGGAAAAATGGTGGGCAAGGGTCACTTTGCTGTGAAATTTGAGTGTTCCTCATCTAGATTCATCAGTGTCTTAGTAGCTTCGATTCGACGAAAGAAGTACCGATCATATTAGCTCCCTACTTTGGCCACAAGTTAGCCATATCCTCACGTTTCTGCGCCTTGAACTTACGGCAGAGGCTGACGGCCGTCAGGATCTGTCCGCGATTGATCTGGTTAACTGGAGGCAAAAACTGATTAGGACGAAACCGAGGTCCTACTCGGTCGAGAGATCAATTGTATTGGTAAATGCTGCAACGATGCATGGGCACGAGGCTTTCATTTAATTCATGAATGACAACGCTAACAACGCGTGCCAGGCATTGGCACCGCTTTCTCAGAATATCGATTCGGAGCAGCAGTTGGAGCACCGGCCTGTTGGATTTCTCTGTGTCCTTACGCCATTGCCAAAACAACAACAACAACAACAATGATTAGCCTTTGTTTGGATCTCTTCTCCTCTTCAACTCTTCTCGCTTTACGCAGAGTTCTGCGCCTCCTGCCCCGTTTCATAACAACCCTTAGCAGCACTCGGCCACCTCCACGTTACCTCGTGCGCTCCTGGTACATGTCTTCCGCGTTGCAGGGATCGCTAACCGTTTGATCCTTCATCGCTGCAACCGACTAACCAAAGCGTTCCCAAACCAACGTGGTCTTTAATACTTATATTGAAGTTCTATCCAAATTTGTTCCGTTAATAATCACCCTCCCCTCTCTTCTTCTCTCCTACCTATTACTATTCGTTCACTAATATGTCGAGCTCAAGCAAGGAACAGTACTATACCACTGGTAGTGTTGGGAAGTCACGTAGAGGCTCCCCAGGGGAAACCAACAGCGTATTCTTTCAGGGACAGGGTGGGCGAACAGTGCTCCCTCCTATTTCTTCTGCTTTTCCAACCTCACGTTTTCCAGGTCTGTTATTCACATCGTGTCTAGAGACGCAACGCACTCAACATTTCTTCCTTACCGCGCACAGTGCCCTCGACATATACTACTCAATATACGCAACCCCGCTCCTCTCCCAGCAGGTTCATGCTCAATCAATCCGCTTTCTATGGTCAATGGACCACCGGCAACAATTGTAAGGGTTTTTATTCATGATATCCTCGTCCCCGCATGAAATCCTTCATTTCGGCAGCCCCTCCATTGCCTGAGTCTTCATTTGCCAACTATGAAGCACACGACCGGTATAATACACACGCATCGTACACGGCCTATCCTTCCGCGCGGACCTCCCCGCCGATCCCCCAGAACCCGACAGACTCTAGAAGGTTGCCTCCGCTCTCTACGACTCCAGCCGCTGGCGGTGAAAGATGGCAGCAAGGACCCTATCAGATCTCTGCCAACTACCAGACGACGAGCATCCGCTCTCCAACAGCATCCTATCCATCAGCCTATGCCCCCTACTCCACGAGCACTAGTGCGTATACTTATCTCCCAGCGACAGCGGATCAGCTCGACATGAATGCCGGTCTTTTCGATATCGAGCCCCAAGTCCGCTCAACCTCTCCCTACCGATCCCAGCTTGCGGACAATAATTTCACCCCCCCTCCTATCTCACCCACATCTGCCACCGAGGAACCCACCATCAAGAAGAAGCGCAAGCGCGCAGATGCTAACCAACTCAAGGTCCTCAACGAGGTCTACGCCAGAACCGCGTTCCCTTCGACCGAAGAGCGTAACGCCTTGGCCAAGCAGCTCGACATGTCGCCGAGGAGTGTACAGATATGGTAATAATCCATTTTGTAACTTTAAATGAAATCGGCTACATACTTACGAACGGCGGCGCCCATGCAGGTTCCAAAACAAAAGGCAATCTATGCGCCAGACCAACCGCCAGTCTACCAACACCAACACTCTATCTCAACAGTCGTTCGCCATGACTTCGCCTGGAGCTTCTCACAGCTCTTCGAGGGGACTAGGATCTGTTGGCCCGGCCGCGGAACCATCTTACATCGCTACTTCGCAAGATCACGCCCGTGGTCATCAGTCTTCCTCCCCGCACCGTCGTCTCCAGACCCAAGACGAAGCCATGGACCCCCGAAAGTGGTCTTCCCGTGGCTTCTAAAAAGAAGTCAACGTTCTACTCTGGACCCCACCAATTGACATAGCTACACCCGTTCTTTAGGTTCATTATCTTGCTTCTTATTACGGTAGAACGTCCTTCAGCTTTTAACTTAGCATCCGTTAATCAATCATTATTTCATTAATCCCCAGTAGCTAGCCTTTCGATCGCATGGTTCTATTTCCTACGTTGTTTGTATGTATTCTGACGATTTGCTATTGGCTTGTTTTGTCATTTGCGTCTATCTATTAATTTATGTCGTCTGGGGAATCCAGTTGTCCTTGACGCTATTTGCATACATTGTCCCTGAAGATCAGGTTGTTGCAGGATCTCAACGAAGATCTGGCGGAACTCAATGTACTTAGCCCAAAATTTAAGTGCTGAAATTGACACTATCTGCAAGGTTTTACCGTCAATCACGTAATATCGACTAAGATCTGTCCTAAATGATTCGGGAAAAGGTCAGATCCCCTGACGAAAGGTTCCAACCATGGATGGATAATCCACGAAACGTGACGTATATTATATACATAATATTCGTATAGATACAAAGTAATGCCCATAAGAAGTGACTAGCACTCGACATCATGACATGAAATTGAGCTCTGCTCGATAGGGGGGAGTTAGATCGACGACATAATAATAGCTTGACCGCCAGCGCTCATCATGACTCCTGAGACAACGAAAGACCAGCTTAGAAGAAGTGTCTAAAGACCCCGCCTTAGTCCCGGTTGCTATGAGAAATATTTCCAGGTACTTACTTAATGAGTATTCTTGGAAAGGCGCCTCCTGACAAGCCTCCGGGACTTAACACGACAGTGTCCAGTGCTAGCGGGGAGGGGAGCTGTGGTTGACGCGTTCGAGGGTTGTTGTCCTCCCGAAATTCCAGAACCTGTCGGAGTGGGGACAGAAGACGGTGATGCCGCAGAAGGCCGTGGAGTTGAAGGAGCTGTAGATGCTCCGGGATTGTCACCGAAGGTAACAGGTGCAGGGCCGGGGATAGTGAAGGTACCAAAATCTCCGTAGATGAAGGGCCATTGCACATTACGATAGACATCCAGAATTGCAACAAGATCGCTATCAGAAGGAGTTTTCGTTCCAGACCCGGTCACTCGAACTTGGCTGGACACACCTCATCAGGAAAGGTCACAGATGAGGACAGCATAATTGACTTACGCGCAGCTGGGGTAAAACTGGGGTGTCTGAGAGTGAAGGGCAACACTAAATCTAGGTTAGAGAGGGAAAACAGGACCGCGATAGACACGTACATCTCGTTGCGCATTAACTGAGAAGAAATGTGAGCACAAACGGTTCCGTGACACGTATTTGAACTCCACTCACATATTGGCCTGCCTGCAAACCAGCTGGAACTGTAGAGGTCCAAGTATTGTTGCCTGAGAATAACCAGTCAGAAGGGGGGTTCTTGAATTTTAAAAATCAAACACCCAACTGGCTCTAAGCTGGTCAGCAGCCCACTGTTTGGTGCTCGGATCATAACCACCGGCGTCAACCTTGAACCACTTCGCGCCGTTTGCCGAGAATTTGGTGCAGTCGCCATCACATGAGGCCATGTATGTTGACACAGGGCCTTGATGATCTTAGAGAATACAAAATGAGATCAAATGTAGAGCGGATGATGACTAGCAAACTCACCCGCGGGCCACTGTGAGCACGAAGTCTGTTAGTTACGCGGATTACAGAAGAGAAGGTGGTTCACGCACATAGTCCCACTTGAAGGCTACTTGAGCACCAGCAGCGACGTCCGCAACTACTGATGTTCCAGAGTCACCTCCAATACCACAAGCCAAATTAGGATCTGTGCCTGGGACTACTCATGTCGTTAGATGAGCTTGAATGACTACGCCAACGCTATACAAGGACTAACCAGGTCCATCACTTTGAACTTTGCGAACCAAACGAGCCGGAACGGGGTCCAGGTACCTGCCAGAAGACTGATCAGTACAAAAATAATACGATAGATAACCACAAGAACACACGGATCGTTAAACGGGTTCCATGCCGGAAGGTCCTGCCCCCCAATGTTTACCCAGTGGACAAAACCGTGACCAGCCACACCCTGTATGGTAGAAAGGAGGAAGGGAAGGATAGTGAAGAGAAAGAGAGACATTGCGAATTGGGAGAGGGAGAGGGAGGGCTCCGGAGTCGAAGAAAGGAATGATGAGGTTCCGCTACGGCGGAAGGGGTTATAAAGACCCACACGAGGCTGGTTGAAGGTTTACTCGAGGAATTTTTCACACCCAGGCTTCAATTGTGTGTGACCCTGCCGGCTGCATAATTGTACATCAATCCATTGTTTCAAATATCGAACAAACACCAGAGCCAAACACCAATCGGCAACACAATGCCCCACGTATGATGCCAAGTCAATGAATTTTCTTCTTCAATTTCTTTTGGCGATAAATACATATGGTGAATATCCGCGATTGAAAACGACCGCTATTATGTTCGGCCTGGTACAATAGTTCGAGATGAAAACCTGACATCACCAGCTACATTCATCATTGCGACAACGATGGATACTTGTGTATTGAATGTGTGGTGAACACCGTGTTTTCCGCATTGCATCCTGCCTGAAAGGTTTTATCGCGAGGCGCACTGGAGATTTATTTTTAGTCCCTTAACTAGTGATCAACTTTGAAATGTGGACACCTACAGTGTTCCCGTAATTTACCAGCAATAGTTGAGAATTTCATGGGACTCATGGCCGTGATATGGACCTTGGTGATGTTGCATCGAGGTTTTGGAGGGTTAGGCCTCAGCTCGAGTTTCAATGAACTTCAAGGTTGCATAAAGTTAAAAATAGCTCCAAGTATCAGTAATTTAGCACTTGCGTGTTGCCATCATGATGGCTCTGAGTGCGTGCATGCGACATAGAAACTGCCACGAACTCAACTGTATTTTCTCCCTACTTGTCATCATATAAAACCTGACAGAGCCTACAGACACATAATGATTAATGGTTGGTGTTGAACCTGGGGGAAAGAGGAGTCAAATGGTAGTAACGCTCCAGATTTTAGAAAGTCGACCCAGGCTTATCAAGTCGTCTCGCAGAACAAGTTCACTCCATCTGATTCGCTGTGGGGCCATCTGAATACAGGCGCAACTCGTGCAACTTGACTACTAAACCGTTCTCATTTGGACCAACCCAATCGCCCTACCTGATTACCTTTACCTACCTTCACCTCGGCCTTCGGTCCTCTCCCTGGTCTTCGTCGTGGTGGGGATACAGGCTCACCTGTCGGTCCCAGCTTTGTCTGGACAACGGTGTCCTCAGGGGTCGTCCATCAGACTAGGGTGATTGACCCCGGACCACCCATTATCACAAGACCTATTGCTGGCATCACCGCTCCAGACTTTCTCCTAGCTCTATTTTGGTGTTACCTCGCTCGAAGAAGAGGGGGTCTGGACTAAGAAGGACTTGAAGGACAATCCAGCGGCGAACACCGGAAATACGGGCTGCTAGCACTCCTCTTCCGCCACAGGTAATGATACGACCCCATCTCGAGCAGTCACCCCGGGACGCCGGGTCTGATACTGGTCAAAGGGGCTCGCGAAAGTCTCTTAACATGCCTGACTACAATAAAACGGCGGTCAGATCAGTGACGTCGCCTTTCAGAGGTCCTGCTGAAAGCGACTCCAGTGCCGTTACATTTCCTTTCTCACCATGTAAGCTCTCTCCCCCTGCGATAGGGCTTTACCCTACGGAAGGCGGTGTAGCTTAGGAGGTGCCGAATGAATCGCCCACCCCCTATACCCCCGGGGGCCTAAATGCCAGGTGTCCATTAACAGGGTCGTCGCTCCAACAGGATATTTCTGTCTTTCCAGAGCATCCGCCCCGCTTAATTCCCATGAGCGCTTCTGTGTAGCATTACGGGCGCTTGATTTGATACCCGCAACGCCGACATCACCTCGTATGTTACCCAAACCCTCTTGTTCTCCCTTCACAGTCAACACGAGATATAATCGCTAAAAGCCGGTAATATTTTATATGGGTGCGATGCAAAACAGTGGCACTTGGCCAAACGACCGAGGAAACACCAATGGTCAATTGCAATCTTGGCTCCAGCACCCCATTAAGGAAGAATTGGGTCCTAAGACATATGCGAACATTCTTCGAAAAGTTGGGTCCCAAGCACGGCCGTGGTCTCTAGAAACGCCGTCTAAACGCTGAGGCCACCAAGAAAGAGGCAGCTGCATTTAATGATGACCAAGACACCCCCAAATTAAAACCACCCTTCATCCTCGCGAAGCACCGCCAAAGATTCACTTCAATGCTCTTGTTCATCCCACACGGCCTGCTATTCGGGAATGACCTCTAGGTATTATTAGCCACATCAAACCATATGGACCCAACACCACTCTCGAGTCACCGGGAGAGTCGGTCGAATTTGCCATATCCCATGATCACTCCCGCAACACCGATAACACCACCTATACCATCTCCATTCTCTCCACATATTGTTAGTGGGCCAGTTCGGTTCTCTGTTGATCCACCCGCTCTACCTAACACAACGTGTGACATAAGGGGTAATCGAAGGAGTCAACTTCAAGTTTGCCCAGATGGGACGGCAATTGAATAAGATAATATTTAGAGATGGCGATACAACGCGTTCTACCGAGAGTCGAGTACATGAATTTGGTCATTAATATCCGTGAATAATAGCAAAAAGGAAAATCCAGAAATCCAAATTTGGAGGAACAGCCACGAAAACCGAATTCAAACGTCAGAATGAATCATCGTCCGGATAATCTACCTGATCATACAACCGTAACGTCTCGTTCCAGTCCCTCTTTCTTCTCCGTCTAATTGAAAAGTACCTCGCACTACTGTCCCAACTTCCTAGTATGCGACCCTTCTGCCGTCCTCCCACAGCACTAAAGTAGCTTTCTGGATCATCAGGTAGTGCAAGTGTATTGACGGCGAGATTCATAATCCGGCTGTGCAAATCATCTCGTTTCTCGCGCATCATTTTCAACTGTGGCTTCCCAACGCGTAATAGGCGTAAAAGGGCTGTGAACGCGCGGAATGCAGACACGGCATCTTCAAACCACCGGAGGGTCATCCACATCAGCGAGGGAACGAGGAAGACTGTAAATGGGGCGATTTGCCAAGTAAGGATGACAGCTAGCACCCAGACAAAGATGCCAGATACAAGCCCATAAGTCAGCTTGTACTGAGCGATTTCATCCCACGTATCGAAGATTGGTCCGGTCTTCTTGAAATTATGTACTGCATAAAACGTAGTCGCAAAGATAGGAAGCCAGAGCAGTAGACCAGGTAAAGAAAGCATAAAGAGGCATGTGGCCCAGATGAACCGGATAAATAGACGAAATAGGATTGTATGTCGAGGAAGTGGTCGTCGAATGCGGTCGTCCTTAATTCCCCATTGCGCAATTTGGTCTTGGTAGACCTGCAAGTTCATGAGTTCTGGGACTAGGACTAATGAAGAAGTGCTTCTTGAGCTGACCTTCAGATCACTGCGCAGCTGGTTAACTTCTAAAACCGAAAAGTCGGGCTGATCGGCGGCATCAATACCACTGGGGTCCTCGTGTTCGTATGTATCTGCGGTCTTAAAGATATCAAGGAATGCTATACTGAGGCGAACATAGTCTCCGAGTGTCATGGATGTTCCTAGTGGAGCGTAAATCCTGGCGGCAAGCTTTGCGGTACGTATTAGATCCCAGGAAGGAGCACTCCAAGTACCAGAGCTGATCTTGTGGTGGAGCTGGCTCGTAAGGTCACGAATGTTCCTAAAATCTACTGGTGCTAGCAATTCTGGATTGTCCTGTTGATGGTCACAGATCACCAACTTGGATTCAAAGATTTACATAAAATTAGCACGCACCTTTGGTGTGAAGGTCATGGGTTCATGGAACGTTACCAGAACATCAGAGCGGAAGTGTTGTCTATGCCTAAAATTCACAGCTGAGTCAATGGAGCATGTTGAAGCATAATACCACCCTTACATGTAAGTAATCGAGCAGGTCAGTACAGACATCTTAAAATTGGGCTCATCACGGTTTCTCGTCAGAACATCAGAAACGATGCGAGCAACACCTGTTTTCAGAGGTGCGATAGTAGGGTGATAACGACTCATTCCTTCAGGAAATAGACATATAGCATCTCCCAATTCGAGGGCCTGGAGATGTCCGAAGATGAAATTAAGCTGTTTATCATGCTATTGGAAACACGCACTTCCATAAGCTTTGACATAGCTTCCGTATTGTCGGCATCCTCCTCCCGTGTATAATCCTTCCTTCTCTTGATGGGTACCGTCCCGGCGGATTCAATCAACCAGCTTGTGAACGTCTTATGACCGAATTGAGTTGCTTTGGCAGTTAGGCGCAGCATGTTCCGACGCTAAGACACTCAGAATATAAAATCACGGCAAACGAAGGGATCTAACCTTAGTCGGGATTGAGGTAGTAAGGAGACTGAATATATAGTTAGAGAGGTCGAATGGCATCTAGAAGGGAGCAGACGAACAGAGCATCTGTAAGGGAATTGCTATGGTTAGAGCAGACAATACTGCTTGACGTGTCAGTCTGGGCAGATGGTAACGAGGAACTTTGACCCTGACCAAGGGTGCCCAGTCTCGGGCACAAGGTGGGCATTCTCGACGACGATTGAGCCATAGAAGATCTTGAGTACGAAGCGAAATAGGAGCCTGGTGAGCGTGCATCAGCGGCTGACGCCACAGGAAATAAAGAGAGAAGCACCGAACGAATACAAAGGACCATGGCGTCTCTGATCCCGTCCTCGTCATCTTGCCTAGCGAAGGGCGTCCGGGAGACGAAAGGTGGAAGGCTGTCGTGCAGCCTAACAAACACCGAACCAGAGCAAGTATGACGGAGGGGGACAACCCAGAATAGAAAATGCTTGATGGGAGCCTATCGCTGACTAAGCACAAATTTGAGGATTTTGGACATTGCAGATCCAGATTTCAAGATATCGCAAACCATGGAAGATGCTCTTGCAAAAATTCGGCCTCATACGTCTTCGTCACTACCACACCAGAAAACACCAGCAACTCTCTTGATAGCGATAGAGTCAACTTTTAAAGAGCAGAGCACTAATCCATCACCTACGGCTTACTTTGCTGCCTTGCTTACCACCCTTGATGGCACGCTACAGCGCAAGGACACAAGTTTGGACGAAGGAGCCGTCCTACCCGCAGAACTATATCTCCTTGCTCTTATTGCACCTTTCGTCTCCAAGCCAGTCATTCGCACGCATCTCACCACCCTGCTCAACCTTACTGCACCATTATTCCCAATCTTAACCCCTCACGCACCTCCAATACGCTCCCAACTGTCTTTATACCATGCCATTTTCCAATCGCTAGATCGGTCACAGCTCGATACGCTAGGAATTCGCCAAACCTTTGCTTCTATCTTGAGCCTATGTATTGACCCACGACCAAAAGTTCGCAGAAAGGCTGCAGATGTAGTTAAGGACGCACTCTGTAATCCGCCAAGCCCGCTTATGCGTCACCCATATGCTGAAAGAACCGCAGAATGGGTCAAAGCTGCTCTAACCGAGTCAAGTTCAGCACCTTTCGGCAAAGGAAAATCAAAGCAACAGCTGGGAGGCCCAGAAAATGCAATCCATGTCCTGACTTTCCTCCGTCCTGTTCTCTCTCATCTCCCACCTTCTGTACGTTCGTCTCGAGCATTCCACATTCCATGGAAACTGACAGTATGAACAGATGCTTCCTCAGATTACTGAGTTGCTCCTTCATCTCCCCCGCCTTGGAAATCCGTACCTCTCCCAGTCGTCATATTCTATATTATCCGATTTATTTACACTACCAGATGAAGATGGTGAAAGCAAGGCTGGCGACCAACTTCCCGAGGTGCTACGCGTCGTCCTCTCTTCACCCCCCACCAAAACCGACACCACAATTTCCCCAGTATGGGTTCAAGTTCTAGGGGATGCCATGCAGGCATACGGGGCGATCAACGCCGACGCCTGTGACAGAGAACTCAGCAAAGTCTGGAAAGCTGTATGGAACTTCCTCGATTCAAATGATGCTGCAACACGGAAAGCAGTCGTACATTCCCTCAGTATTCTCATTCATTGTTGTTCGTCTTCTCTTATCGCAACTGCGGTCACAGACCCTCACGGGTCATCGACTATACCCAAAATCATTTCCCAGGTCTCTAAAGCCCTCGAAAATATCGCGTATGCGCGTTCGATGCCTGAGCTGTTGGCCATCATCTCAGCTTTGGTCACTGGGCTGAAAAGCCGAACATCCCGAAGATCGCCCACTGCTGCGGAGGTGCTACTTCTCCCTCTCATTGCACAAGTTGGTGATCTGCGCACACGGAAAAGTTTCGAACACAAGGAAGCCGCTGACGTTACTTTGGGTATGGCGATGCAAGTGCTTGGTCCCAAAGTCCTCCTCCAAGTGCTACCCCTCAACCTCGAGCCAGAACAAAGGTATTGTCATTTTCAATGGAATGTGAACAGCAAGCTAAATCCGCCCTTCAGAAAAGCAGGCGGGGAACCACGCGCATATCTTCTCCCTCTTCTTACGCAACCGCACCCGTCACCTTTGGGCCACTTCGTTTCATACTTTGTGCCCCTTAGTGAGAGGATGTTCGACCTCCAACAGACTGCCGAAACAGAAGGCCGTCAATCAGAGGCTAAGGTCTGGAGCGTGCTTGTAGGACAAGTGTGGACGGGTTTGGCGGGGTATTGTTACGCTGCTGTTGACCTGAAAGAGGTACATACATTCGTCCTCTTTTGCTGGATACAACATTCATCGGCTTCCGTGAGTCTAGGCATTGAGCCCTGCCTTCGCGCAGCTCCTCTCACAGCTCCTCTATTCACAAACCGAGCTCCGCCCGGCGATCCTGAAAGCCCTGAAGGTACTTGTCGAGTCGAACCAAATCGTGTCACGCGATGGAGGTGATAGTCCACAACGGCCACTTGTCGAGGGCGTTGATCTCGAAGAAGTGGCAAGTAACATTGCTTTCCTAAAAACACAAGCCGAGAGTTGGTTAGCTGTTTTGTTCAACGTCTTTGGTAGTGTCAACCGCGACTCCAAGGGCATGGTGGGGGACGTAATTAGTGCTTGGGCGTCCATTGCCGATGAACAGGTAAACATCACTCCCCCCATGTTTTTGCCTCGTGATGCTCACTCATATTCTCCACCGTAGGTAATCGCAGGAGCATATAGAAAAGTCATCGATCTATTCAGGGTGAATCTCGGGAATGCGCAAAATGCACCTACGACTGCCAACTCTAGTTCCGAAGCTGGCAATGCGACTGCGATGACGCAAGACATTCTAGTCCTTCTGCTCCCCTATCTTTCTCGGGCAGACGCAAACGCTTTGTTCGAGTTTTGTTTGACGCCCGAGGTACTTAGCGGTAGGGATAATGGGGTGCAAAAACGCGGGTACAAGATCCTCGCGAAGTTAGCTGAGAGTAAGAAGGTCGACGTGGATGTTGTGGCTATCTTGAAGAAGTTGGATGAATTATTGGAGGGCTTGACCCCCGCCGCTAAGAAGGTTCGTACTCTTTTCGCGTGCCCACGACGACGGTGATTCATTTCTTTTACACAGGACCGGTTCAATCTTTTGTCTACTGTCGTTTCCCAACTCCCATCCTCCGCTCTCCACGTCATTCCTTCGATTATTCCTGAAGTAGTACTTGGTACTAAGGAGCCCTCAGAAAAGGCACGGGGATCCGCTTTCGACGTTATCTTGGTGATGGGTAGGAAGATGAGCGCCGGAGGTATTGTCAAGAGGAACCTAATTGATGGTATGGATGAAGACACCAATGATGAAGGTAATTGTTGCCACTATTCTCCTTGCTAATCCTTACTAACCCTCTCTTTAGCTGTTGCAAACATTGAAGAATTCATGACGATGGTCGCTGGTGGTCTCGCTGGCGCTAGCCCACATATGATCAGTGCCACTGTTACGGCCATCTCACGTCTCGTCTTTGAGTTCAAAGGTGCATATATCCACCAATATTGTATCACCATGGCTTATCTTATCGTCTAACTTTAGACACGATCTCTCCGAAAATGCATACCGAGATCCTCCAGACATTACTTGTTTTCTTAACGTCCGCAAATCGTGAAATCGTGAAGTCTGTGCTCGGCTTCATCAAGCTCGCGATCCATACCCTTCCCACAGAACTCCTCCGCCCATATCTCGGCGAACTTGTGCCTGCCTTGCTTAAGTGGTCACATGACCATAAAAACCATTTCAAGGTTAAAGTAAGACATATCTTCGAGAGGATGTTGAGAAGATTTAACTGGGAGGAGGTATATACATGTGCGGGTAATGACGAGACTGGGAAGGTGCTACTGAATATCAAGAAGAGGAAAGACAGGGCGAAAAGGAAGAAAACTGCTAGGGAAGAGGCAGGAGAAGATGAAGATGAGGTGAGAACTTTTCCTCGCAGTGAGACAAAGGTCGTCACTGATACCCCTCCCTCTTCCAATAGCCACAAGATCACAAGCCCACAGCAGGCGATGCGTTTGAGGATGTACTTTATGGCAGTGAGAGTGAGTTGGAAGACAGCGATGAAGATGGGCCGGCCCCAACGAAAAAACCTGGGAAGAGGAAGAATACAGAACACGGCACTCGTCTGCGACTAGACGACGAAGAGCCAATGGACTTGTTGCAAGGCGCCGCCGGCCACGTCACCAGTAAGTTTTCCACCAGAACCCACTTGAATCTACTTGTTCCTGAAACCATACCATTTTAGACGCGAAGTCCAATCGCCGGCGTAAACCGGGGCAGGACGCCGCTCACTTCAAAACAGATGATAACACGGGGAAAATGGTCATTGATGACGATTCTAATTCTGGTAACGACAACGAAGCGGCAGAAGGTGGCGACGGGGAAGAAGACGTTGCTGGAAACGCGTACAAGGAAAGTATGACATCGGTTGATGGGTTCACTCGAGGACCAGGCGGACGTATTAAGTTCAACAAGGACACCAAGAAGAGAAGGAGAGAAGATAACGATAACGATGATGATATCGAGATGGCCGACGGCGAAAATGTCAGCGCTGGAAGAAAGAAGAGTAAGAATAAGGAAAAGAACGAGCCACGGATTGGGCACGAATTCAAGGCGAAGGTGTGTGTATTCGGGTTCCTATTTTTGATTGGTTGCGTGACTGTTTTTGTAGAGGGCAGGAGGCGATGTCAAGAAGCATGGTGTAGATCCTTATGCTTACCTCTCCTTGTCTGAGGCCTCTAAGCGAGGAAAGAGCAACAAACGTATCGGGATCACTTCGAAGCGGTAATGAATCTTCACCAAAACAAGACAAACAGAACCAATTTTCGGTGTTTGATATTGTTACATACTGTAATATGAACTCATTTTTTCTGATGCTCATGATATACATATGACAAGTCCGTGCCCCTAAAACCCGACTCACTATCCATACAATGTTTGATCATGGGGTGTGCCAAAGAGACCTTCCTGCCAACTGTCAGGTTGTCGCCATTCCTGGATTTGGGAGTCGAGGTTGAGAACTTTGGCGACGACAGCTGCTAGAAGCCCCGCGTCAGCACGATTGTCGCCTTCCATTACGAATTGGAGGATCGTCGCGGTCGGAATTGGCCAGCCCGTTGGTACTGACGTGAGAAGGCGGCGAGTGAGGCCTCCTCCTGGGATGAATGGAATGGCTCCTTCGTTCTTGTTTTCTTGGTCATCTGGTTGAATATGTTGGCGGACTGGCGAAGTGTAGGTTGGTATGGGAAGGGATGATAGATTGGCAAGTGGAGTTCGGACAAGCGAAGGTCCATTTGGAGGCAGAAGCTGGTATGTCGGTGTGCTAGCAATCCACATGAGGAAAAGTTTTACCGAGGGCGCGGAAAATGACCAGGAAACTTACAGCATCTGTGCGTCCGTCCTATTCAAAACATCTACACCAGATAGAAACAAGACACTGGCAAATTTAGAGATCTTAATGAATTCGAGTAACGCCGCTACGAAATCCTCCTTCTTGGACTTCGGGAAGCTTGTTAGTCCTCTTTCCCAGAAAAAGTATAGTTGGCAACGGGGGTACAAACCTTGAGAACGGGGGAGCGTTGCTGTAAGACCAATACATCGATCTCGGGTTTACCATAAACTTTAGAACACAAGTAATATGAGGGCTTATTTCATTTTGGACCTTCACACAGAAGGACATACGTTCCAAGGGTGTTGTAATCCCAGGTTCGCCGTTCTCCCTGCCTCCAGCGATAGGCACGAAGTAGCTGGGGTCTATGACGGCGACACGTTCTAGCGTAAGAGTTGCAATAATGAGATCGACGGCCAACTGGGAGACGTTAGCCGTTGACACGATTGGCTGTTTGAGAACGTGTCAGCGAGCCAGTAGAGTACAGTTCTGATGTGAGCACGTACGACTATGAGGACTTTGCCTGCATACTGGAGCTGCTTGGTCGAGTAGCTGAACGCCATGGATGACCCTGGTGGTGTTTGTACACGAATCACAGCGATGACGTCTCCATTTAGCACATGCTCCCAGTTATCAGATCGCCTCACAGTCAATATGCTCTCCACAAACCACAATGGCAACTGAACACCGCAAAGTCTATATTCCCCTCGAATCAAACCCTGAGGTCTTCACTGAACTCATCCACAAATTGGGAGTCGCCGATAATGTCATCGTTCAGGATGTATACTCCCTCGATGATGAGGATTTGATTGCGATGACTCCCCGCCCTGTGTACGCGCTGATCTTTAATTTGATCTCGACGGAAAAGTACCAGCGGTGGCGGGACGAAGATGAAAAGAACAGACCTGTTTATAATGGCAAAGGAGAATCTGAAGAAGTCATCTGGTTTGAGCAGACCATCCACAACGCATGTGGGTTCTATGGCATCTTACACTCTATCTCAAATGGCCCCGCTGCGGATCATATAAGTGCGTGCATCCTGAAGGTTGTAATATATCTTGAGCAACTGCTAAACATTATGTCACGTACAGGACCTCACACTCCTCTAGATCACTTCCTGAGGAAAATTATACATCTCGACCGCGACGCACGAACTCTCGCACTCGAGGACAACGACGCGATCGAGAAAGCATACAGTGAGGCCGCTGTCCAAGGAGATACAGCACCTCCCGCAATCGGCGAGGAAGTCGACTATCACTACATCGCATTCGTTCCCAACAAACATAATAACAAAATATTCCTCATGGATGGTGTTCGGAAGGGACCAGTTGATACTGGAGTCGCGCTCTCCCCAGAGGAAGACTTTCTGCCGAAAGCGCTTGGGATTGTCAAGGACGCTGTTTCGCATATTGATGGGGGTGTCAAGTTCAGTCTTATGGCTTTGGTTCAGGCTCCCTAGGACGAATGAAGGCGTTTGTGTCTTGTATTCTGTCCTTATAAATAGTCTGTATGTAGCTGAATTATGTTTTTTCGGATCGTGTTTACGGAGAGTTCTGACCCCCATTGGGCGATAAAGCCCTCTCATGACCGAGTTTCAGATTTCCCAGCAATCAGCAACATGGGAGTTTATCATGCTCACTCCATGTGCGACAACACCTCTCTATTCACACCCCTCTATTTATTCCCTTGATTATTTGCAACCATCTAGCTCAAACATGAGCGAGCCGTCGAGGAAGATACGTGTTGCAATCTGGTGAGTAAGACTGCCCTGCTATCATACCCATACGTCACACGACATTGATGGGTGTAACCCCTGTCTTAGTGGCGGAGGAATAAGTGGTCTATGTCTAGGTGTTGCGCTCTCTCGCTACTCACACATTAAAGTTGATGTGTATGAAGCCGCGGGTCAATTCAAAGAAATTGGGGCTGGAGTTATGATTTGGGCTCGTACTTGGCGGATATTGGAGTTAATGGGTTTGGCAGAGGATTTTGCGAAAGTTGCACATGCGCCTCCGGATGGGTCCATGGGTACGTTTCTGCAGTCCTTTGTTGGCGAAGAAAGTGGCAAATATCCTGACGAGTTATGGACGCAGGTGTCGGGTTCGATTATAGACGGTCAGACGCGCCGAAGGAGGGGTTCAGGTTTCGACTGGTCCAGATGCCATGTATGTGTGCATTCGTGAATCGCATCTGGGTAATACTCATATCCATGAACGAACCTTTATGTTGAAAGACGGAGTGAGTTGTCAATATGAACTTGTATAATGAGCATTCGACGGTACTCACACTCAACGCACTAGTGCATTCGGTTCCACAGAGCCTCATTTCTCGATGCTTTTGTTAACCACCTCCCACCTGACCTTGCGCACTTTGGCAAGCGCCTCCTCTCCTACGCATATCCATCCAATAACACAACCCGGGGGGCCCAGTTATATTTCGCCGATGGTAGCACATCGGAATGTGACATTCTCATAGGTTGTGACGGGATTAAATCGACAATTCGAACACAAATGTATGAAAACAGGGCAGGAGAGACAAATGATTCGAGTCTGTTGAGCTATATCAAGCCATTGTGGACTGGTACAATTGCATACAGGGGACTTGTGGGGGTTGAGAACTTGAAGAAAATGGGTGGAGAGGACCATCGGGCAATTGAAAATCCTATGATGGTACCGTTTATCCTCTTTCTTTGGTGGTTGTACTAATACCATTCAATTAGTATTGTGGGAAGCGGAGGGTAAGATGTGCATACGTTTCGCTTGACCAATGCCACTGACGACAGTAAATAGCACGCTGTCAGCTACTCCATATCCCAGGGTAACATCGTCAACGTCGTTACTTTCGTTTCAGAGCCCGAGAAAAATGGATCATATTATCCAGACGATGATTGGGTAACGGAATGTCCCCAACAGGAATTGCTAGATGCGTACAAAAACTGGGAGCCCGAAGTCGAAAGACTTCTCAAAGTCAGTTCCAACAGTCTCATCAAAGAGCAGAATTGCCTCAGCTGACTTTGAATAGTGCATCGAGCGGCCAACGCGTTGGGCCATCCACCACCTCAAACCACTTCCATTCTACGTATCAAACAGAGTTGCGTTGTTGGGCGATGCGGTCAGTAGTTGAAACTTGGGCTAGACCTAGGCCTGGCACTCCCGAGCTAACTTTTGTGTGGTTGTTTCAATAGGCTCATGCAATGGCACCTCATCAGGGCGCAGGAGCTGGCCAAGCGATCGAAGTGAGTAGGATGACCTACGAAAGCACCCTGATCAGCGCAAGTTTCTCAAACCCTCATTATAATTACAGGATGCATACATTCTCGCGTGTCTTCTAGGTAAAGCAACGATCGACACGGTCGAACAGGCACTTCTCGCATACGAAAAGGTGCGGCTACCTGCAGCGAATGCAGTCCTCCAGGGTTCTTTTGAATCTGGTAAGATGTATGAGTTTGATAGTGTGCATGGGGAGGAGTATGCCGTCTTGGGCCCTGCGATCCAGGCTCAGTGGAATTGGATTAGTGCTACCACGGTGGAACAGGATGTGGGTGACGCCATAGAGTATTTCATGCGGATTGCACCTCGTAGTAGGATGTGATATTAAGTGGACAGATATCATTGCATTAGAAGCGTAATGAATATCCAATATTACTGACTGACGGAGGTATGATGTCAACTACTGCTTCAGCTTTTCGATGAGTTGAGGCACGACCTCGAAGAGATCTGCAACGAGTCCAACGTCCGCAACTTGGAAAATGGGTGCATCGGGATCCTGTGAGATGAGAATCAGCATGCTGCGGATTATCAAGTGGGCAATTTCAGGGTGGATGCCTACCTTGTTCACGGCGACAATAAGTTTGGAATCCTTCATTCCGGCAAGATGCTGAATGGCACCCGAAATTCCGAGAGCCATGTAAAGTTCCGGGGCCACGACTTTTCCAGTCTGGCCAACCTGGAGTGAATTGTCTGCGTAACCAGCATCAACAGCGGCCCGGGAAGCTCCAACGGCGGCTCCAAGGACGTCTGCGAGGGGGTACAGGGTACTAGCAAAGGTGTCGGCGTTCTTCAAAGCCCTTCCACCTGACACAACTCGGGAAGCCACACCAAGATCGGGCCGGTCAGATTTGGCAATAGTCGTCTTGACGTGCTGGGTGGGCGAGTCGGGGACATCGACAGGGTCGACGGCCTGGACTTCGGCTTCGGCACCATCTTGAACCAGAGCAGCGGAGAAAGCAGTCGATCGGACGGTGAAGAATTTGATTGGAACTGAGGAAGAGGCACGCACGGTCGCAATGGCGTTTCCGGCGTAAATGGGACGCGTGAAGGTGGTGCTGTTGTTTTCGGCATTGTGCTCAAGAGAGATGATGTCAGAAACAGCAGGGACGTCGAGTCTTGCGGCGACACGGGGCAGGAGGGATTTTGCAGCGGAAGAGGTGGCCGAAACGACGTGTGTGAAGGGCGAAGATTCTGAAAGAAGCTTCTCTAACAAGGGAGAGAGCACCTCTGGAACCGGCTCCGTATACTGCGGTGAGGTCGAGTGCAGCACAGAAGTGAGTCCCTTCAGTCTGGATGCATGTCAGTTAGATCTAAAGTTTTGTTTGGAGGTCGTAAGGTTTACGCACTTTTTCGCTTGTTCTACGACTCCTGGCACATGCTCAGATTCACCGACAACAAGTGCGGTGACCTTGCCTCCAAGCTGTTCTGCAGCAGTCAGGGCAGAGAGTGACGAAGAGTCGATGACTCCCTGACGATGTTCGAGGAAGACGAGGGCATGGGGAGACGTTGCAGTCGCATATGTGCGAGAGAAGGCCCTGTAGCACTGGATATATCTGCTGCGAAGCATTGAGGCGGTCAGGTTGTGGTCGTCGGAAAAGACGATGGGCACTGTGTTCCGAGAGCCGACCAGCCCGACCGACTGAAGATCCGCAATCACGTTCTTTTGTCGGTTCTCACGCCCAACTGTCATAGCGTTCGCCATCTGGCTATTGAGAGAAACACTTGGTTGCCGGAGCTAGGAATCCTAGAATCCAAAATTTCTGTGCCATCTTATCGAACTCGAGTAGCAACTTTATCACAACTCCAGACATATCGGAACACATATTCAACTGGGTATCATCTGACATCATTTGGGATGTCTCAGCAGATGATGGGTCCCTTCAAAAACTGAGTTCTTAATCGGGTAACCCTACTTCTGCGCGTCACTGTTGTGAAGGCTATCTTTATCTCTCCCTCGAACCGCTTAGAAGTCGGCCAACTCCTCTTAATACTGTCGAATACACACGAGCTTCGGGCTCACGACGTGGAAACGACCGCAGGACCTCTCCCGCGTTCATGGCTCTCACGAAGCGCAACAAGGCTCTACGAGCATGTCAAAGTGATGACGACGTTGTCTCCGGAACGTCCAGTGCAATAAATGGCACTTTGCAAAAAGTCAAGGATGAGATACGCAAAGGAGCAGAAACGATAAGGGAGGCCAAAAAAACTGCTCAGCGGCCATGGTGGAAGACTGGCCGATTTCTCTTTCCTCTTGGCATGCTTGGTGAGCATCTCGACGCTTGGAGTACCATTTTGCTCAGCTATGATTGAATGTAGTTGGAACACTCCTTGGATTCGCGTTCGTCGAACCTCAGGACCTTCAAGACATGCACGCACAGGTGTCGATACTCATGACTGAGTATGGGGTCAATCTTCCAGAGCTACCGGATTTCGATTTCTCTCGCGTTGAGGCTGAATGGAAACGACTACGAAATAGTATACCTGAGGTTTGGAAATTCAACAATGATGGCCGCGAGTTCCAGGTTGGGGAGGATATGAAAGCCAGAGGTTTGGACGCGAAGTATCCTGTGATTTTGATTCCCGGTATCATTTCAACGGTCCGTCTCATCTCAAGTTATCCCTTGGAAAGCAGAAGAACCTTATTCAATTTGGGTCAGGGGTTGGAGTCATGGTCTACATCACCAGATTATCGCGCATTCTTTCGCGAGAAACTCTGGGGCGGATTCAACATGATCTCACAAGTCACATTCAACAAGGAGAAATGGATAGCTGCGATGATGCTGGATCCTGTCACAGGGCTTGATCCCCCTGATGTGAAGATACGAGCTGCGGAGGGTATAGATGCCGCCAGCACTTTTATCCAAGGATACTGGATATGGTGCGTCATTGTTGACTCTCCTATTGTAACATGAACTTCTCAGCACCTACCCTCAGGTCCAAGATTGTAGAAAACCTTGCGGTTGTGAACTATGACACCAACAACCTGCATCTTGCACCCTACGATTGGAGGTTATCGCTCTATAATTTAGAGGAGAGAGATGGCTACTTTTCAAAGCTCAAGTCGACGATTGAGTTATTCAAGCACGTCTTCGATTTACGCGTTCTTCGCTTTTCCTCTAACCTTAACTCTAGGCGGCGCGAAAAGCGAAAGGTCGTGATTGCTGCACACTCGATGGGGGCAACGGCGAGTGCAAAGTCTATATCTTTTACCAATGGCTAACGATCTATCCAGGCCGTTTTGGTTGGTTTTCGTTGTTACTGCTCTTCCGTTCTCTGAGCTTACCGGGAATATATGTTATTCCAGTATTTGTAAGTTAACCCATTCCGCGAGGAATGCATGGTCCTAATTTTATTCCAGCTTCAAATGGGTGGAAGCGCCAGAGTATGGTGGCGGTGGACCAAGCTGGGTAGAGGTACTCGCTTATCCTGTGCCTATCGTCGGTGGTATCTTATATTTCCTGGGCAGAATCACGTCGAGGCGTATATACCAATAGCTGGACCGCACCTGGTAAGTGAGAACCACGACTCTATCCTTTGACGGATGCTGAAATTATACCAGGGTGTGGTAAGGTGGAATTGCTCTATCACTCGGGTAGCCTTACTAAAAAAAAGGGGGATAGCCGAAAGCCATAGCAGCATTCCTATCAGGGGAGATGAAAGATACCGTCCAGATGAATCCCGCAGGGGCATATGGTACGCCCTCTCGAGCTCTCAGACCCTCTGCTTCTCTCATCACCCTACATCCCAGTCCTGGAACGTTTTTTCTCTCGTAAAGAACGCCAGAAACTTTTCCACAGCTGGGCAGGTAGTGCAAGCATGTGGATCAAAGGCGGGAACGCCGTATGGGGTAGTGGTGTACACGCCCCAGATGACGAATGTAATGCGTCACATAGTCATGGACAACTTATTGCTTTCAGGCAACCGCAGACCGGCAGTGAAAATGGGGAGTCATCAAGGAACATGACGGCTGACGAAGCGTCAGAGTGGATTTTGGAGCACACGCCCTCGGCGTTCCAGGTGCGTTAGTGGGGCTTTTTAATATTTTTGGTGCTGAGTGGGTTGATGTAAACCCTGGTTGGCACTGACAGAAAATGATTGCTACGAATTATTCATTTGGAATTGAAAGAGATGAGAGGAAACTGAAGAATAATAATCGTGATCACACCAAATGGTCGAATCCCCTCGAAGTCCAGTGAGTATGCTTATCAATCCAGCTCCTGTGCTCGAGCTAAACCCTCACTAAGGCTTCCACGTGCGCCCTCAATGAAGATATATTGTGTCTACGGCGTTGGGAAAGAAACAGAACGATCATATTGGTAAGGATAATCCCCCCCTTTTTTATCACCGTCAAAGAATATTGACGTGTACAGGTATGCGCGTGGAGAATATGAACATGATGACACGTTCGCAGATAATGCAAGTCTAGAGTGTCACGACCCCTCTGTCGACGAGTGCACCAGCCCTCGTGCAGGTGCATTAAATCTTCCATTAGCGAGAAAGAGCCGGATAGACGCAGAATACTCGAGCGACGAGAGTATACCCAAGGTGCAGAACGGTGTTAAACTGGGTGAAGGCGATGGGACTGTTAGTTTGATCAGTCTCGGGGCGATGTGCGTTGAAGGTTGGAAACGAAAACGATGGAATCCAGCTGGTATAAAGGTTACAACTGTCGAGGTATGGTCCCCCTTCCCCGTCACTTCGCGCCGTTGACCCCAGCATGCATATACGCAGCTCCTTCATCGACCAAATCCAATAATACCTCGTGGTGGCGCTAACACAAGTGACCATGTCGATATCCTTGGTTCAACGGGCCTAAACGAGATCATTCTTCAAGTTGCTACCGGCGTCGGGGACGAGATCAAGGATAACTACGTCTCCAACATACAGGAGTATGCCAAGAAAGTGCGTTGGGATGTGGATATGGATTAAGATACGATTGTGTGGTTGAATAACGTTATTGCTTGATATTAGAATATTGTATAGACTGATGGTAATGTGATAGTGGGTTGAAAGTAGATGGGCGAGAGGCAGTGAACAATTTTGGTTTCATGAGGGTTGGTGTAGGAGAATGGTGGTAATGATGTGGTAGGTTCTAGTAATCCATTTGAGGTAGTAATGAAGGAGATCTTCGAGGCGTTCGAGACTAGTTGGTGGTTGGTGGATGTCTTCAAATCCTTTAGAGTATAGCCCATTTATCATATCACTGCAGGGGTATGACTAAACCATTCACGGAGGGGGGAATATTTGGGCGCACTTTGGATAATTTTCTTGAAGCCATCGGTGGGATGCGCGGATTGACTGGAGGCTTTCTTTGCATCTCTCTCTTATAGATTCTTGCTCATCTTCAGAAAGGAATTGGACAAAATTCCGGGGGCATGGCATGTATCCATTCGTAGGTTTAAAGCCGGAAGGGTTGTACTCAAGCAGCCGGACCATAAAATCCGAGAGGAACCAGGGATGTGAGATGAAGTGGTAATACAGGTCCTGCAACATACTATTGGTTGTCCACTCCCGAAGAAAATAAAAATGACATACCAGCGCAACCGTTCTCCTCACGATCTTCATGTATATAACCCTCCATTCGTCCCGGTGATCCAGAATTTCCTTGAGGGTCTCGGCTTCTTTATCAGTTAATGCCTGTTTTGGGTCCTCCTTCGAATAGTATGCATGCCAGACCAGTGCAGTATCTGCTTGCCCTGCGATGCTTAGACGGTATGATTCGGCGTTAGAGAGGACGTCCAGAAAATTAGCAAAGGCGTTATTCGAGAAGTCATGAGATTTTTGCGCGGCGAGCAATTTTGAGAATAACAGTCGACAGGCCTTTTCCGTCAGCACAAAGTCGACAATGGCATCATCTGGTTCTTGTGCAGCTTTAATATGGACGTAGTCTGGAGTGTACAAAATGTTTTTAGCTTGAAGTGACCGTGCGTTGAGGCAAGAAGCTTACGGATGAGCTGCTGGAAACGTTCGTCTGAGTTGTTGTTGTCTGTGGAGCACGAGCGGCTTTGTGCGTCGTCCGTGTCGCCTGGCATCTGGCAAGGTGATGGAGCACCATCCTATGTCAATCAACACCCTGAACTCAGGCGCCTGGATGAGCCTGTCACATGTGTGTCACTGTCGCGTCCCGTCACACTACGTCACAGAATAGGAACGCCAACACAAGTCTCGACTACTCCTCTTGGAATCCACTGGGAGACAGACCTGCTGCAGCCCACATCGCGAGAGCCCACGGCGATGAGACGACGGTCGCCGTGTTGCTCACAGTTAACCTCCAAACTCAGTCTTTTTGTCCTCCATATGTGCGCCCTCCACGGAATCTGACTAAATCTGCAACGACATAGGTCTTGACTGCGACTTGTCCTGTCAGTAATGGTGGACTGCTGGATTCTCGAGGACGGACTTCCGGCGTCGGCTCTTGACGTCTTGACAAGATGAATTCCCGCTGGACGAAGGACGCTGAGGGAGCGCATCTCAAAACGTCAACATCACATTTTGGCTTTCCGTTACCACACCAAGGTCGTAAGGCCTCGGTCGACCTCTGGAGGTCAATTTTTATTCTTTCAATCCTGGGAGAAGCCCAATAATCTCAAGTGTAAGTATTACTCTCGTACGACCCCAACAACGGAGCCATTCAGACAAAATTCTCCTTGAAGGAAAAGGAAGGCCGCATCACATCGCCTCATGTGTTGGAAAGCACATGGAGCTCGAACAATCGCGCAATTACTACTGAGGAACACGAGGCATTGTTCCGTCTAGTTTCTATTTCCAGGTCTGCTATCGCGTGGCTTTCATTACTCTGTTGGAATTCGCGAACACCACCTGAAAGCCTACTGCGCGGCGTGCTCATTGTCGATCCGTGGCGCATATTATTATTACCATTATAACCCCATCAGCGACAACCCTGCTAAATGGTTGGATTGAATCACATGGTTTTCCGACTCTGTAGCTCTGGAAATTCTGTTGCATTCACCCCTGGCCCCTATGCGGTGGTTGGTGCACTTGTACTTCTGTTATGAGCAGACGTATGCTCAGTATTTTTGGCTTCCGAGTTCCGATGAGCTACGCTTAGGTGGCAGAAACTGTCCGGGATGCACCACCAGACGCCAACGCCACAAACCTCACGACGGTCGGCCGTCGTGTAGCACTATGTATCTCGTGGACATCTATTCGCGCTGTCAACTTTGCGAACCACCATCTCGAGCACCAACTCCGCGGATTGCAGGTGGTACCTGCTCGTAAACGCCGTGCTTTTCTTTTTCTTCCTTTATCCTGGGCTTTGGAGCTTGGTTTCCTATGGAGCTCCTGGGAGTCTGGTCTATGACCCTGGAGTTTATTTCGTTTTGTGCTTCGACTTCGAAGAAACAGGATAGGACGTGTTTTGGGGCCGCGACAGAAAGCCTGCTTGACTACTTCGACGTGCCATGCAACTCCAAAGGGTGTAAAGTATGTAATACATCCCAGACCTGGCGCACAGTTGAAGCGGTCTCCTTGCACTAGACCCCCACGTATGCCCGTAATGTTGATTAGGGTACAATTTACTAGAAAATCTGGCAGTCTATCGAGGAGCTGTAGCCTTCACTGTTCACCATGTGGTCGTCCACCCTCCCTGTGTTTATGAAAAACTAAGAGTGCGAGTCTGGCCGGAACGACGGCGAGTTCTCGCGTGGAATTCATTTTGGGGAGACTTAGTGGACCTTCTATATTCTCGAACACGGACTGGTTGTCACTGCGTCCACGTGGGATGCGAAATGGGCTGGAAAAGCGAGGATGTCACCGAAATTACCTAGTATTTGTAACCTGGGATCACGTACAGGCGTGAATTCTAGAAGAGTTGCTTGGGAAATGAGCTTTGGGTTGCGATATCATACCTGAAATGTTTGGGTATGAGAGAGGGGAATCCGAGGAAGAGGAAGGTATTCTAGAGCATATGTATGGTGATAAAGTCATGAATGCGATGGATGGAGAGCTTTTTTGGTGATGTATATGCTTGACCACAGGACACGAAGATCGGGGAATGGAAGTGATGGAGATTGGAGGGTTCTACAGGGACAGAAGAACTGGACGCCTCGGACGGCGCCGGGCTTAGCGACAGGATGGAACGAGCAAGCTGCTTACCGTCTGCGTCACCTCTGTGCTTTCTATTCTTGAATACTAACGGCTTTCAATCATAAGTCCCCGGCGTTCTATAAATCTGATTCACTAGTCCCTTTCCGCTCTCTATCCTTCCCTCCTTCATGGCTACCTCTTCCTTGCCACCCAAGGTACGCCATCGTTTGTGTTCTCTGGTACCGTCGGCTTATCGATTTGCAGCATATACAAGTCCTTGTTATCGGTGGCGGACCAGCGGGGTCCTATGCTGCTTCTGCCCTTGCACGAGAGGGTATCAACGTCACCCTCCTAGAAGCCTCTAAATTTCCAAGGTAGTCGTGATTTCCATCGTCTTGCAACATACGACTCACGATGGAGGAGCAGGTATCACATCGGGGAGAGCCTCATCCCATCTGTACGTCACTATCTCCGGTTCATTGGTGCAGAAGACAAGTTGGCAAACTATGGATTTGTGCGCAAGGTATGTTCTTAAAACGAGGTGCAAGGGGATAAAAGATGTTGACGTCAAGCCAGCCTGGTTCTGCGATCAAATTCAATCAGTACAAGCGTGAAGGATGTGAGCGGCCCATTAATGGTACCTGAAGATAGGCTTATCCTTTGCAGATACCGATTTCGTGGCACTCGGCCATAACAACAACGCCTGGAACGTCGTAAGTTTTTCTATATTCGGAATTGAAATTGAAGAAACTGACGTTGAGTCTAGGTGCGGTCAGAGTTTGACCAACTACTGCTCAACCATGCCCGTGCATCAGGTGCAGCAGTGTACGAACAGACCAAGGTCGACGCCATACACTTTGACCCGATGAACCCAGAGCGGCCTGTCTCCGTTTCGTGGACGCATACCCCGCCGCCAGGCCTGCCTTCACCCCCGGCATCACCAACAACATCGACTTTCTCTAAATTTTTACGCAGGTTCAGTAATGCCGAACAGCCAGCTCCGAACGGACCTATCCAAGGAACTACATCATTCACCCATGTCATTGACGCCTCTGGGCGCGCAGGGTTAATATCAACGCGGTATCTGCACAACCGGCGGTTCAATGCGTCGCTGAAGAACGTCGCAGTCTGGGGTTACTGGACAGGAGCGGGAAGCTACGGAGTAGGAACAAGGCGGAGTGGGGCGCCGTGGTTTGAGGCATTGACAGGTAAGTCTCCAACTGACATCCATTTTACTCTCATTTTTTTACTCATTTATCCTTTTCCAGACGAGTCGGGCTGGGCTTGGTTCATCCCCCTCCATAATGGCACAACCTCCGTCGGCATCGTCGTCAATCAGAAGTACTACAACGCCAAGGCCGACACCTTCCCGCCCGCTCCCTTCGATGAGGCCCAGACCCTAAATGCAGCGGCTTCCGTTCTCGCTGCGCGGTATCTCTCCAACCTCGCTCTCGCGCCTGGAGTTGTGCGTCTCGTTGACCAAGGGAAGCTGGTCGAAGGCAGCGTCAAAACTGCCAGTGACTTTAGCTACTCAGCCCCTTCCTATGCCGGACCCAATTATAGAATTGTTGGAGATGCCGGTGGTAAGTGTGTCTCTACTGAACATACAGAGTTAATACTGAAGTCTCGTCTGATAGCATTTATTGACCCTTTTTTCTCGAGTGGTATTCACCTCGCTATGACCTCGGCACTCTCTGCTGCCGCGACTATCTGCGCCTCGATCCGTGGTAACTGCTCAGAAGCCCTCGCTGCTTCCTGGCACACTCAAAGAGTGGCAACAAGCTACACTAGGTCAGTGGCACATCATGCGACAGAGCCAATCAGTGCTGATGGAAGCCAAGGTTCCAAGTCGTTGTTCTTAGTGCATACAAACAGATCAGATCTCAGACCGATGACATTCTTTCTGACATTGACGAGGACAACTATGACCGTGCCTTTGCGTATCTTCGTCCAGGTTGGCATCCCCCCCAAGTTCCCGATTTCTTCATGCTAATAGTACATACTAGTTATTCAAGGTGCATCTGAAATGGGTGCCCGCCTTTCTGAAAGCGAGCTTCAGAAGTCCCTTGACTTCTGCGTCAAGCTCTTTGATCCGACGACGCCAGAGGACCATGAACGCGCTTCATTTATTCAAGGCCTTCCCCATAACCTTCTTGACGTCAGCACCCCTATCATTGACCCCGACGTCCTCGAAAAAACCATGGACGTCGAATACTTCGAATGCTTTGATGACGACTCTGGATCGGACACCGAGAAGGCCATCGAGACGAAGATGGTGCTGCACAAAGTTAATGCGAGACGCGTAATCCACTCGGAATATGCCATCAATAATATGGAGCTGGAGAATTTGGAAGGTTACGTCGTCCGCCTAGAGAAGGGAAAGCTCGGCCTCGTCAGGATAAGTTCCGCCACTGATAACTAGTGACCTCTGCAGAGAGGATACCATCGTAACGTTTTTCTTTTCACGAACCTCATGTGTTTTCTGTATTACTATCACGACCCAACTCGTACATCTTGGCTCTTCATATGGACTCAACCTGTAGCTTTGCTATCGGCACTTGTCGCTATCTTGTTTTCTAGATCGTCGCTTTCGTAGTAGTCTGACATTGTTTGTTTTCGGTCCTCAGTTTTTCTCTGTTCCTCTCATGGCGGACTAGGTTCCCGTGGTACTCAGACAGTGTATTATTAGTATCGCTCTCGTGTATTGTTACGGGTTTGGACCTAACTATACATCCACCTCTACTTAGTGGCCTTTGGGCTTTGATTAAATTTGATTATAAGTAGGTCAGCGTAGCGAACGGACCGCCGGCCCGCTTCCGACAACTCAAGCCGGCAGACATCCGCCATCTCATCAGAAATCGGTCGGAATAAGTCATCGACATGTTTGAAAAGCATATGACACTCCGAACGGTCCAATAATGCATATAAGGGTCCTCCGAAAGTAATCTTCTGTCCTGCTTCTGTCAAATTGTTACAGTGCAAGATGTCTGCCAGCGCACCCCATTTCGAGTTCAACAACGGAACGAAGATTCCTGCCATCGGCTTAGGGTGTGTGCATGTCTTGATCCACATTCAAGCACCATTAAATTATGGGTATCTCCCAGGTGTTGGATGGGAGCCGTCGGTGGGGGACAGCGCGTCTATGACATGTGTGAGAAGGCATTAAAGGTGTGGATTCCCCTCTTTGAACCTGAAATACCTCATTCCTGACCGTCAGGACAGGCTGGTTACAGACACTTCGATACTGTGAGTGTTAGGTGCCAGGCGGTGCCCCTATCTGTACATGATGACCATGATGCTCATGTGTTCATGAATTCCATCTGGCCTTATAGGCGGCGGGATATGGTGAATGCAGATTATCTCTTTCAAGCTGCCTCTTATATTAAATCCGTGCAATAAGGGAACGAGAAACAAGTGGGCGAGGCTATACGTGCTTCTGGGATCCCGAGAGAAGAGATCTACATCACTACCAAACTCGCGTATGCCAATCCTATTCCCATTCCTTCACCAGGAGCTGTTGGGCTGATTTCTTCGGTGCCGTAGGAACTCAGATCACCACCGTGTCCGTGAAGCGTTCGAAAGTTCCCTCAAGGAGTTGGATTGTGAATATATCGACTTGTATTTGATGCATTGGCCTCAAGCGTCTATATCAGGTTTGGCCCTCCCCTTTCTCCTGAATATAGGACAAGTTGTTGATTGGAATTGTAGAAGGTGAAACAGGCAACGCCAGCTTTACTCGAGTATTGAAATCGGATGAGTCTCCTACCATCATCGACACATACAAAGAGATGGAGAAACTACTCGAAACGGGAAAAGTGAAATCCATTGGCGTGTCCAATTTTTCTATCAAGACACTATCACAGCTTCTGCCCCATGTCAAGGTTATCCCTGTGACGAATCAGATTGAAATGCATCCGTGCTTGCCCAATGAAGATCTCAAGACTTTTTGTGATGAGAAGGGTATTTTGCTCACTGCATATAGTCCACTTGGTGTGTCGTTTTTATGTTATCAGGGTCTTGAAGTTGTGCTGAAAGATGTTGGTACTAGGTCGCTCAGCCACTTTCTTCGAGCACCCACTTGTGAATAGCATCGCTGTGAAGAACAACACCACAGCTGCTCAGGTGCTCCTTAGCTGGGGTGTCCAGAGGAAGACGATTGTGGTTCCCAAGAGCGAGAATGAGGACAGGCTCAAAGCCAATATTACTGTGAGTCCATTTCAGATAGAGGCTTGGGTTAGTTGTTGACTTGTGGCCCTCTCTCTCAGCCTATCACCCTCTCTTCAGAGGATTTCCAGGCTATCGATGATATACACAAGGAACCAGGCATGCACAAATCCCTGCTCAAATACCACACAGCCAGCAAGTCTGTGTTTGGGTGGACATATGAAGAACTCGGATGGAATTTCAGTGTTGGAGGTGTTGTTTCTTCAAAGACTACAGCTTAATTAGCGAACAGTACAAATAATGCCAATTTCCATGAATATCCAAAGTACAACAATCGGAAGACCGGAAAGAAGGGTAGATGAAAAATAGAAAATTACAAGTAGTGTCGTTACACACATCATATATCATTAAAGTCATGTCTGTCGTGGAATCGTGGGATATGGAGATGAAAAATGAGGAGGATATCGGGAAAGTCCATCATTGGTAGTAGGGGAGGTGGGCGATTGTGCCACGAGGAGGGAGGCGTGGTTCTGTGGAGCTGGAGCCAGATTGGCGGGTATCTGTTGAGAGAGGTTGCGCGTCGCTCGAGATTGGGTAGGTTCATCTTGACGGTACGGTCCAGGTGGAGGCAATATGTCATAAGGTTTCTTCCTTCTTGGTGATATAGGAGATGAGGGGGAAGAGTACGCGACGTCGGTGTTCAGCGAAAGCGAGTGTCTTTTGCGGGAGGGAGCCCCAGAAGTGTAATATTGCGCAGAACTCCGTCGAAGGCCCATGGTGAGACATGAAGTTGGTAATGTTGAGGGTCCTGCTCGTGATTGACGCTGCTGATGCACCGCAGTCGTAGGGCCATCTGGAGGCAACGGGAACGCATCAAGGTCGGGTGATCGAGACCCGTGATTTGCAAACTCTCTTCTATGGGACGGGACAGGAGAAGTAACAGTTGCACTACCGCTCTGTACCGGCTGATCATGAACCCCAGCGTCAATAATATCGGCGATCATAGGTACATGATTAATTCCATCGGTCAGATGGTATAGTATAGAACGTCGTTGAGCAGCCATTCTCGATTGATTGGTAGGCATGATTGCTGGTTGCGAGGGGACAAAGCAGACAGGAGGGGTTTTCTTGGCGAGTCTGTATCCTTCAACCGAAGAGACTTCGGATTGCACAATGTCGGATGGTGTATATTCCACAGGAGGGTCCCCCACAGCGTCCTTGAACATCCCTTCGAGTCGATCTTCGGATCCAGGGCTCCTCAAGAGTCTGACTTGTCTTGGGTCACGTGTGGCAGCGGCACTGGGTGTCGAGGGTCCCGAAACGGGTACGCGTTTTTCGCGGGTTCTGGGTGCGTGTCCACTTCGATATGCAACGTAATCTGGCAAAGGTACTGGGAGTGGCATCAAGACATCCTCTGTCCCATACTGGGGATCAATACTCTGCCTCCATTGATCAACACTTTGCCTCAGTTCGTGTCGGTTTTTTCGGACGATGAGACTGGGAGGAGGTTGGTCTTCCAGATCTATATCCATAGCATTTGCGAGCAATCTTCGTTCGGCATCGCTATCTCTAGAGAAATGTCTTGAGTGGGATTGTCGTCCTGTTCTGCTTCGTGAACGGGCCCAGCTCCTAGGTGCGCTCATATCAAAAGTCGCCTTGCTATCTTCGATTTGATGAACTTCGTCGTGTCCCGTTTGAGAAATGCGGTTGTAAATCGAACGCCACCAGGACTTCTGCTGAGGGTGTTGCTGATTAACGGGTTCACCACCTGTTTAATTTGGAGATAATTAGATTATACCGCTGTGTTTAAGAAGAAGGGTAGCAAAAGAGAACTCACGAAGAGTGTACCCTCGTTTCCCAAGTTCCTTCTCGATTTGTTCCTCCAAGCCTTCGCTTCTCTCCCTCCTCAAGAACTTGAGGCCATATCCATAATCGTCGCCTGTTCCTAGCCACTGTTTTTCACCGCCAATGTCAACCTCAGTGTTCTCGTCGATCTCTACCCGAATATTGGGGAGCGTAGGTTGTTTGAGGTCAGTGCCTCCGTCGTCGTGATCGTGCTGAAGTTGAGATGGCCGTTGTTTTCCAAAGATACCTTCGTAGTGAGCTGCTCGCACGGCCCCAACATCTGAAACTGGCTCTTTCCCCCGGAATCTGTGCCATATGTAGACGCAGCCAGCCCAGAGCTCTCGTAATGTTTCACGGAAATCCATCGCATGCCCCAGCGACTTCAAGCGTGCAGTGCGCTTGGGTGGAGGGAGACCTGATTTCGGGTCGTGGAAAGGTCGATAAGGTTTGTACGTGAAGGCGCTGACGTGTAAAAAGGCGAACAGCCTGGAGAAAAGGTCAACTGGGGGTGTACAAATACGCACGAAATGTACAAACATCATCTCAAAAGTCTCAAGGAGTGCTCCGATCCCGATATTAATGTCGTCCGCTGTCATATATTTGGTCTATTGAAAGTTGTGAGTCGACGATCGTTGAGATACGATACAGGCTGCATGCACTCACGTCTTTGACAACTCCAAACATGCTGAGGACTGATAGGAACGTTGCCTGCCAGAAGGTAAGGAAGACTATGCTTGGATGAGCATGAGATCATGGTTGATGATGGTTCGCCGCCTACCGACAGCCTTTATTGCAAACAGTTTGAGTAATGGTTTGTGCTTCGCTAGATCCCTCGATACGGCGACATAGAGTTGGATTAGGCAATACATGGCGATTGTTACGGATAATGATACAACGATGACGAGCTGGAAACGGCGACCAGTTAGTAAGATACCAGTCAAGTATGGAGGACGCATACGTAGATGTGCCCCCATCCCAAGCCCCAAGAAGATTCACAATATAGGCCCATGTAATCGAGAACCACCGCAATTAAGGTCGTCCTTGATACAAGTCAGACAGTGTAAACTCCAGAAAGGTTGATTGACGGACAAGGGACGCAGCACACAATATTGCAATACTCCCCATTTCATGAGTTGCAGGAAGTATAAGCCATCCTTACCATGATATGAGTAATTTATCAAGCTAAAGATTAGGAGACTCACTATGGGCTTCCATTTGATGAACCCCAAAGGGAAAACCCATCTCTGCACTGGTTCACCTTTCTTCATCCTCTCTATATCATTCTGCCGGGACAGTCCATGCTTCATGAAAATTTGTCTTTGTTCATCTGCAACAGGGGACAAATACATAAGAAGGAGATAGAAAAAGGCGGTTAGCACTGTTGATTCGTAGCCATCTCGGATCAGGATGAGGGGTGTAGCATGACTCTATGGGTTAATCAGCCACCGGAAGAGTCGCGACTATCATAAGTTAATCCGTGACTTACCCACCACAAATAGGAAGCAAGGCTGATGATAGCATAGAGCGGAACCATGAAAAGTAATCGCACGATATCTAACCGGAGCTTAATGAGCATCGTGGAATGGTATAAGCCCTGCAAACCCACAACGTTGCTCCCGTTTCTTGAGAGGAATAAGCTTATTGGACGTCATAAATCCGAGTGTACTCACATTCGTGTACCATTGCAGATGCTTATTTACTAGCCAAAATGATGTCACGGTTGCAATGATCGTGAAACATCCTGCCACAATCCACCCAACCTAGTTATAGGAATTAGCGCCCAACAGCGGGACCGTTTCACTCAGAGTCGTACATGGTGTGCTGCGTAAAGTGGAGAAGTATCAGTTCGCCCAAAAATCACAACAAAATACGCTCATATTAACCTTGGAACACTAGATTCCCATTCTGAAAGAGCGAGGGTGGCGATTCCGCTTTCTCTTTATGACATACTTCGGGGTCCGGAGATGAAGACATGCCTGAGGCACCTATCTTTGGAGGTTTGGGGTGGAATCAAATTGTGAATGGTCGTGAAATGTCGTTAGTAGAATTGATGTTAGTGAGTGGCGATGTGCGTTCCCTTAGTGCACAGTGGTGCAACGGGTATGCGAGACAGTCCGATGTTCTGTTAATCAAACGACCATGGACGAGAGGGTGTCAAAGGAGCCAGTCGACACAGGGGATGGTACGAGCCTCGTGGGACAAGGTGGAAGGGCACAATGAGGTCAATCGCCTGAAGGCCTCCAAAGATGGAAATTGAGGTTCACAACCCTGATGGTCTCCCCTCCCTCCACCTTCATTATGTTTTCAGCTCTTGGTCTCATTGAATGCACTTTCGTCTTCAACCCCTGGCCAGAACTCATGACTACACACTCGATCAAGCCCAGATTACTCTTTCGACCCCGAGGAAGCCCCCCGATAATTGCATCCAAACATTTCGTCTGCGCCTTATGCCTCGTCAACTTCTTTTCTCATGCCCCACAGTCGACTTCATCCCGGAATTTTTTTATTTATAGTCCGTGGATGTGCGATAAATGCTTCAAGCTGTGTTCGAAGGCTATCACCATGCGCAGCTGCGTTTCATGGGAACAAATGGAGAGATAAATACTTTCCTATAGAACAGTACAGACCACATGCTCTTCTAAGAAGGTAATAAAGGGACCAAAAATTATGGATGAAGATGCACCGGGGGGCTATGATGATCATTAGGAGGCTCCACAGATGCGGCCTGAGACAATCTCTCTCACAGGAGCACTGGAAATTCCCCTACATGGGGGTACCCTTTTGCACCTCCAGCCTCGGGATATTTGACTCAGCAAGAGAAGCCGCGGAAGTGCATCCGGGCTGGTTGCTCTCTGCTTCTGGGTAGAAGATCCTTGTAAAATATCAAGGTGTGCACCTCGCGGTATTGTCGATACAACTCGCTCATTGCACATATGGGATACAGTCCTGTTTTAGGTCCAGGGGGAATGATATAAGTACATACTGAGTCGTCCTCACCCCTTCCAATACTGCGCATTCCAACAAAATGCGTAACCTCCTATTATTCTCAATTGCCGCTCTCGTCTCACTTCCCAGCGTCCTCGGTTTAGGGGGCGCCCATGAAGGTCTGGAAACGGCAATGGAGATCCAACGCGAACAAGTGAATCGTATGCGTACCATGATGGGTACAAGAGCAGAGGCCATGAACAATCAGAGGCGTGCACCTCAACCGCCGCCATCTACTATTACTTTCAGTAACCCGAAAGCGAAGGAATTCCTTGTCGACGGTACAAAAATCCCTGATGTCAATTTTGATGCCGGACCTTCGTGGGCTGGTTTGATGCCCATTTCTGGAGCGAAGAATGAGACGCGCAAGCTCTTTTTCTGGTTCTGGCCCACCAATAACCCTGCTAATACTAAAGACCTCGTATTCTGGACGAATGGTATAGAAATGCACGGTTTCCTTTTGGACGTTTCTCATTGGATTGCCACACAGGTGGCCCTGGATGTTCGTCACTTGAAGGTTTCTTGCAAGAAAACGGCCCTATTTCCTGGTCGTGGGGCCAGGCTGAACCTACACCGTAAGTCGTTCCGCTCATTAAACAAGAACCAAAGTTGAATCATCTTGGGTACAGAAATGAGTTTTCCTGGACAAACTTAGCGAATGTCCTTTGGGTCGAGCAGCCTGTTGGAGTGGGTAATAGGATATCAAACGGAGACCGTAACTCATCATGGGAAATAGACCGGTTTCACCCAAGGAAATGCAAGCATCTCCAACGATGACGAACTTGCTGAGCAGCTCGTTGGATTCCTTGAACAGTTCTTAGATGTCTTTAGCGAACTCAAAGGCAAAAATTTCTACGTGACTGGGGAAAGCGTAAGCAATAATCACATCTTAATTTTGTATGGCTAAAGTTAAGGCTACTTAGTATGCTGGCTTCTGTACGTCATGGCCATCTTGACGAAGTGGTTTTCCTGATTATCTGTAGATGTCCCCTATATCGCTAACTGGATTTACGAACACCCTGGCTTGGCGTTGAACCTGAAGGGCATCTGGATTGCAGATCCTTCCCTGTCGTCTGATCTTGTCCAGGACGAGATCCCCGCTCTTCGTTTCGCTAGGGTACGATGAGTATTAGTCATATTTATTTATGTTCTTGTGCTAACTATGCTTCTCTGACGACACTGAAGGCAAATCAAAATGTTTTCCCCTTCAACAGCTCTTTCTGGGACCAACTGCAACACATATCCGATGATTGCGGGTATACTGACTATCTGGACAAGTTCGTTACTTACCCGCCCAAGGGCTTGTTGCCACTGGTTGGAACGAATGGAACCTTTACAGTCGCACCTGAATGTCGCATACATAGCCCAATTCAGCGTGCTGTTGGAGTGTAGGCCTTTCCTTCAACTCCGTTGATTGCCCCTCTAATTCCCACAATCTAGCTTGAACCCAGTATTTGATGTATACCGGTGAGCCATATACTTAAGAATAAATTGACTTGTTTTTGACAAAATGAGTTAGCGTCACTGATACCTTCCCCAATCTTTGTATGTTGAACTCTGCACATTACTGTGTGACAACACTGAGTGTCAACTAGGGAGTGTCCTTGGTTTCCCGCGATCCACTCAAGAGTTCATTTACTTCAACAGGTAAGGACAAACAGTGATAATTATATCAGTGCTAACACTTAAGACGCAGAACCGACGTATGTCACCATCACCACCATAAACCCACGAAATTCATAGTTGACGCGGCTTAGGTCCAAGACGCTATTCACGCCCCCCACATGGAATGGCAAAGTTGTTCAGACAGGAACGTATATATCGACCCCGCCACGGGTCGCGGCGGCCGAGATCAATCCGCACCTTCCATGCTCAGCAATATAATGCCAAACGTGATCGAGAAATCAGTGAGAACGGTTGTCGTCCACGGTCTTGCGGTGCGTGAGATGGTGGCAAATATATACCGTCCTATATTTAAATCAACGACATCAGGACTTCATCTTAGTTGCGGAGGGAACACGTATTGCTATCCAGTATGATGTCCGACCCCTGAATAGGTAGATTATTACTGATATGCGCACAGGAATATGACTTGGAATGGGGCACAGGGCTTCCAAACCCCCATTGAGCCCGAGAGCTTCACTGTCGATGGCTTTGGAGTATTCGGAA
The DNA here is from genome assembly GCA_015584085.1 of Macrolepiota fuliginosa MF-IS2. Taxonomy (NCBI): domain Eukaryota; kingdom Fungi; phylum Basidiomycota; class Agaricomycetes; order Agaricales; family Agaricaceae; genus Macrolepiota; species Macrolepiota fuliginosa. The sequence goes on along the minus strand of MU151057.1, from coordinate 211,972 downwards.
ATACCCATACTGAGCGTGGACTAACCTGTACGTGATCGTTCTCAATTCCGCCTGACGTGAAACTGATAGTTTATTGTACAGATGTTGAGTTCTTCTATAGTGGACATATGACCCCCCGTGAGCTCGCCACCTCCTCTCTGCATCCTGACAATCATGTTAAATTTGATCCTCGTAGAATTCGTTCCCTGGGCCGCATTTGCGACAATGGAATTCTTGCTGGGCCACCAGGATTCAGTCTCTACGTAGGGCAGTGTAGTAGTGTCCGATATGACCGCTTAACTCAGTCGAATATGATGTGTCTTATCTTTTCAAACGTCGACAAAGCGCGGACGAAGAAGGACGCGCGCGTATGGAGGGAACCGCGGCCGATGAGAATGAACAGCCTGAGTACGGTTAAACCGCCCGACTAGTATCAATCTCGGTTAGGTAAGTAACAAATGTGACAGTGGAATTGTCCTGGATCACAGGATCACTTTTTTGGTCTACGCTCGGTGGGCTGTTCCCCGCGTTATAAAACACGGCCTAGCACCCACAGATTCCCATAATCTATTCCGTCCATTCACCCATTCACAGAAATCTACTATGGCTACAACAGTTGAGGGAACCGCAACCCTTCCCTCCCACCTCGCCGGACCACTTGATGTCCTGATGATCGACAACTTTGACTCTTTCACCTGGAATCTTTACCAGCAACTCTGCCTTCTGGGTGCCAATGTCACCGTTGTCCGCAACGACGCAATCTCCGCAGAATTACTCCCCCAGCTCAGAATCAACCTGCTTATTATCTCCCCTGGACCTGGCCACCCCCAGACCGACTCCGGAATTTCGAGAGAGGCCATTCGATATTTCGCGGGCAAAGTTCCTATCCTAGGTGTTTGTATGGGGTTGGAGTGTCTTGTTGACCTGTATGGAGGTACCATTGGGTGAGTCATCCTTCTTTTGCTTCGTTTGCTTCCAAATCACTCTACATCCGTGCGTATCTCCGGGGAAAACCAGAGGATTTCCATACGCACTCATTGATGACAACATCAATCTTAAATTTCCTTGACTGGAGTAATATTTCGTTTATGCTCGGAACTAATCCCTCGGTATTTTAGATATGCGGGCGAAATTATGCATGGCAAAGTCAGTCGGATACGACACGATAATCGTGGCTGCTTTAGGAACGTCCCCCAAGGAATCAAATCCATTCGCTACCACTCCCTCAGCGCTTCCTACGAGACTCTTCCAGCAGATCTTGCTATCACGTCTGTGACGGAAGAGTCCGGCGTCATCATGGGCGTCCGTCATCGCAAATACACCCTTGAAGCCGTCCAATACCACCCGGAGAGTATTCTCAGTGAGGGGGGTGATGACCTCGTCAAAAACTTCCTTTCTTTGCGAGGCGGCCTCTGGGAACAAAATCCTGAGGTCCATGTCCTTGACCCCACCATTCCTCCCTTCGTACCTGACGAGACCGCCGACCCTGTGCCTGCTAAGGTCAATGGTTCCGGAGACAAAGTTCCCTCAATTTTGGAAAAGATTCAGAAACAACGTCTTCTCGATGTGGACCAGGCCCAGGCAACACCGGGTTCGACAATCCAGGATCTGTTGACCCTCCACTCCCTTAACGTCTCACCTACTCAAATCGACTTCCTGGCACGTATCAAGCAAAATACATCCCCAGACCGACCCGCGATGTTTGCGGAAATCAAGCGCGCCTCTCCCTCCAAGGGCCCCATCGCTGTCAATATCAATCCGGCAGCCCAAGCGTTGAAGTACGCACTCGCTGGCGCGCATACCATTTCCGTTCTCACTGAGCCTAAGTGGTTCCTCGGTTCCCTTCATGACATGCTCCATGTGCGTCAGGCGGTCGCCAACCTCCCAAATCGACCTGCTATCCTTCGCAAGGATTTCATTCTCACCAGGTACCAAGTTCTCGAATCCAGAATCTGGGGTGCAGATACCATTCTCCTTATTGTGAGCATGCTCTCTGAGCCACTTCTACGCGACCTCTACACCTATGCACGGGAATTGGGCATGGAGCCACTCGTTGAAGTCAACAACGCTCGCGAGATGGAAATTGCTCTCTCTCTATCCGCAAAGGTCATCGGCGTCAACAACCGCAATCTCCATGATTTCAATGTCGACATGAACACCACCAGTCGTCTTAGCGACATGACAAAGGGCAAAGATGTCGTGCTCTGTGCTCTTAGCGGTATCGCCTGCAGAACCGATGTCGATAGGTACAAGGGGCAAGGTGTGGGCGCCGTCTTGGTTGGTGAGAGCTTGATGCGGGCGAAGGATGCTGGTGCATTCATTCGGGAACTGGTGGGCGACACTGAACCTGAAACCAAGGACAACGAGGCCGACGAGGGTATACCACTCGTGAAGATTTGCGGTGTCAAGACACGCGAGCAGGCTCTGGCGATTGCTGATGCTGGTGCTGATCTTCTCGGACTGATGTTCGTGAAGAAGTCAAAACGATATGTCGATCGCCAAACTGCGAAGGACATCGCCGCAGCAATCAGGGAACGCCGTTTCAATTACGATTTTACCCCGGCTTCTACTTCCACTTCTTCCGCTTCCTCCTCTGAGAATACGCCTTGGTTCACGACAAGCGCAAAACGCCTTACGAAAACCACGAACCGGACACGCCCGCTTTTGGTTGGTGTGTTCCAGAACCATTCACTGGAAGAGGTATTGGAAACGGTTGCGGATGTACAATTGGATCTGGTACAGTTGCACGGGAATGAGCCGGTCGACTGGGCATCGCATATTCCGGTTCCCGTTATTCGCGTCTTTCACCTCGGGTGTAAGGACGGGAAGATTCAAGGCGTATCAGACATCACACGATCTGGCGCACATCAGTTCATCCTCTTTGATAGTATGAGGGATGACGGTTTGAGTGGAGGCTCTGGCAAGGTCGTGGACTGGGTAGTTGCGAAAAAAATCGTGGAGAGTGGCGAGATTTTAGTGAATGGTCAAAAGGCGTACCTGGGTTCAACACAAGAGGTCAACGGTACCCCCGCGACTACGAGCTCGATAGGCGATCATCGACTACCGATTATCTTGGCCGGTGGTTTGACTCCGGAGAATGTGGCAAGCGCTGTCAACCAGGTGAAACCCTGGGCTGTTGACGTGAGTGGTGGTGTCGAGCTGAAAGATGGTAGTGCGAAGGACCTGGACATGGTCAGGGAATTCATTGCTCGTGCTAAAGGGATTTTCAGCGATTCCGCTAGCGAGTGAAGGGGGATGAGTGTATACCATTATTCGTTTCGTCGCGTTTCTGAATCTCGATTCTCTATACTATAGATGTAACTGGAATGTTGTAATTTCGTCGTCTACTATGTATTTAAGGCGGTTTGTGTTCAATTATACAAAACTTATTTCCCTGCTTTAAAACCGTTAGGGAAGGAACCCCTTAAAAGCAATGAAGTATCGCAAAAGCGCGTGGCGATTCTCTACATCCTTCATCCCCGCATCTTGAAGCCCAGGAACAACCGGAACATGACGGTACACCTCGGTGACGGTATCGATGTAGGTCCCTGTCTCTATCGCTTGGCTTAACTTTGCTGCCACTTTGATACGATAAAAAGTTGGGAACGTTCCAGAGAAGACAATACCAGGAAACATCGTTTCCTCCACCGGTCGAAAACCCAACTCCTTCCTGATGTTGTTATTCCTCTGGAACGCAGCGATGGCACTCGCAATTAGTGTAGGTTCGGCATCTCCCTTTCCACCCGCTGCTCCTTTGTTTGCGTCACCAGCGGTGGCGGCGATACTACTATGAATTCCGCGTGTCTCTGGACCCCTGTGCACCGTTTCATCATCTTTCACTAACAATAATATAATCTCATTCTCGTCGCATATGCACACGTCCGTCGTGAGGCTGTACTGGATCCCGCAAAAAACGGAAGGAATAGGGTGACGGATGAGGATGAGTCTGCGGCCTTGGTCGTAGCCTAACAGGTGCATGAGCCGGTCGGCAAAGACATCTACTGCGATTCCTTCAGGTTCGTCTTGCGCGAGGTCGAGATAGTGAATCCATTTGTAGGTCCCGTCGTCTGGGGCTTGTGTATGGTCTGGTGCGATTGCAAAAGGTTCGATAGCATGCGGAAGGGGCGGGAGGTCTGTGAGTGATAGAGGGTAGAAGAAGGTTCGGAAGGGGAGGTCGGTTAATTTTATGCAATATTTGAGGAGGTCTACATGTGTCCAGTCGTTGCCTGACTTTGATGTTGCGATGAGGTTGGCCATAGAGTTATGAGAATTAGTGTGTTAGTCAATAGTGGACCATACTCATTACTGATTTTGGTGTTCTAGACATAAATGCAGTCAAGATCAGTAATGACGACATAGGCTTTATGCCCCAGGGTCGACCAATCACCTCCTTATGGATCAGATGCATGCTAGAATTTAGAAGAGGATCTAAATTGACCAAGATACGACTATTGTACAAGGGACAACCAATTCCACTATTTATCAAAGCATTCGAAACAAATGTATGACCAGAAAAATCATTCCATGTCCGTGGAGGAAAAGGTGTATCTAGCTCATGACCTGCCTAGATGAGTGCCGGCAAGCTCACGCTCAAGTTCTGCACTGGGGTCATCCATTATCGGGCTAGGAGGCCTTTGAGCAAAGTTGCCTGTGGTATAACCAGAGGTAGCTCCATGAGGGGGAGCGTGTTCCGGAATGGGAGAGTTGATGATTTCTTCGCGACTGGGAATAGGAAGGCTATGACAGTTGGGTTAAGGACTGTCAATGCTTCAGTCGTGAAAGAATAATTACCTATCTTGGCGACGAATTTGTGTAGATGCCTTGGCCTGATTGCGAACTTCTGTCCGGAAACTCCTGACTTCCTCGACAATCAGTTTCTTCATCCCCTCAATGCCATCCTCCTCCTCAAAGCCGAAATGGAATGTCTAAAAGCAATTAAGTCAAGTGAATTTATCATGATAGTCCATGCTCACCGATGGACACACAGGCTCATCTGCGAGATCGTGCCAGACAGCAAAGTAAGGGTGATTGAGCGCCTGTTCGCAGCTGATTCGTTTGATGGGGTCGAAATGAAGCATTTGAGTGAGCAGGTCAATGGCTAGAGGGTTTGCGCGAGGGAATAAGGTAGAGAAGGGCACACGGGGTTTGATCGGTAGAGATCGGATGTAATCCTGAGCCTGTAGACAATGGTAGGTAAATTGGAACCATGCTAGCTGTTGCGCCACCTACACGGGGAGAACCAACGCGTCGGAGGGTCTCTTCAGGTGGTGTACCAAGATAGTGCAAGATTTGATTGAGTTGATCGACATAGCTGCAAAAGTGTGAGGCTGAGAGTTAAATTCTGCATAATCCCATGCTTACTCTCTGCCTTTGTAGATCGGCTTTCCGCCTAACAACTCAGCGAGAATGCATCCAATCGACCACACGTCAATGGCAGTGGTCTAGATAATAACAGTCAAGACAACCCTTTAACTGAGTGACACCAACTTACGTAGTTCGCAAAGCTGAGCATGATTTCCGGCGCACGGTACCAGCGGGTGGCAACATACTCCGTCATAAAACCTTGATTTCCAGCGGCCTTAGAAGTTCCACCTCCTGGGCTGTAACCCCTGGCAAGACCAAAGTCGCAAATCTTGAGCTCACAGTCAGCGTTGACGAGCAGGTTTCCTGGCTTGAGATCACGGTGGAGGACATTTGCTGAGTGAATGTACTTCAAGCCGCACAAAGTCTGATAAATAAATGATTGAAAGTGGGCGTCTGTCAGAGGTTGCCCGGAGCGGATCTGATGGATTGTTAATTCATACACATCGTGTAACAGTTTGAGGCTTACAATGGCGTGAAGATCGGCTTCCATGAGCTCTTCCTGTACGGGTGTTGATTGAATAACCTCCGTTAGAGACGTAGACCTTACTCACATAGAGGTAGACCTCATCAAAATTGCCGTCAGGCCGGAAAACGATATCCATGTCGTAAAGACAAGTGATCTACTCAAAATCAGCCCGCTACCGAGTGTGCATAGACAGGCCACCAACGTTCTTATGCCCCCTGAAGTGGCGAAGTAGCCTATCAACAACGTCAATTGAGGTGTATCCCTGCCAACAGCTTATTCTCGTACTTAATTTCACGCAAGCATCGTTTTGTGAGAATACGCTGCGAGATTGGGGTTGATCGGTTATGGAATATTGATATAAATGAGTTGCGTACTGACCTTTGTATTAATGTTCGTGATTTTCTTAATCGCACATCCTTCCCCGGTGCTACTATGCACAGCAGCTATGACACAGCCATACGCGCCCTGGCCCAGCTCCTTGACCATTCTGTATTGGGCATCGACAACGAAGGTAGAATTGAGAGCGGTGAAAGAATGCCTTGCCATTGTCCCTGATAGCCGTAGGGAAATGAGAGTAGAAGGGGAAGTGTGTTTTGGGAGAGGATGAGGATCGGATGGGCATCGATATGATAAATAGGGATGGTGAGATCTATCTGTCAACAATTGACCCTGCCACCTGATCTGGTGCATCGCTCTCGGCGCTTGTTCTGAAATGTTGCGTCGTCCCTTGTTGCCCTCCACGTTTCTATTCGACCGAGCTACATACTTGACTCCTAGGATTCGTAAGAGCCTGGCAAGCTCACGAGGCCGAGCCGAGCAGGATGCTGAACTTCTATCCTCTGCAACCTGGGCGCTTTGTGTCCATCACTTTCGGTGTTGGGGAAGCACCGTCAAAAATAGCTTAAAGCGTGATTCCCTGTCTATTTAACACCAGTATTTCCGCCGGATTCTGATTTGCATTGGGCCATGCACACTTGATTCCTCTTACAATTACCCTCTCGGAGTCTTCCAGGTCCTCCGACACACCAGCAGCCCGCGGTCCGGAATTCAAATAACGCAGATTTCTAAAAATAGTGTTCTGACTGTACTAAAACTGCAAGGCTTCTTTTCGAGAGCCAAAGCCCAAAACCACCCCTTCATGATAGGGCGCAGTCTTATCGTTCAAACACGCTAACGCAAGTTCGGCCGCACCGCGGCACCCGAAACAAGCCATGCTCCTGCATTACGTGGTCCAAATGTTGTTCTACTTAATCTCTTGAGGTTGCTGAGAGCTTTCTGCTACGTTACGACTCTCTTCTAAACCACTCCTAATGGCAGCAAAAGTCTTGTTTTGCATCCCCGTGTACCATGGCCTACTCGTGTCCCTAGTTTTCCAGTTCGTAGTGGATGCTGCTTACGCCGGGTGGCTTTTCTGGTGGATCTCACGAAGTCATGATGATCGTTCGTTCTTTTTCTTGGCCTAACCTTGGCAGACTTACACTTACATTCTGACGAGTAGACATCAGTATACTTGAAAGTGTTGTTGGCTGTTCACTGGCCTTGGCAGTTTGGGAGCTGTACGCCACGTTTACCGCGTCTGTTGGGTACGCTCGGGTCCGGCTTGTATGGTAGAGGCGCTCATCTTTTTGCAGATTGTATGGCCTCCTACGGAAGAAGAGATTTATGAAAAGCTTTTGGAAGCCCCAAGTGTTTGTCTTGGTCTGTCATATTGCCATCTGCATATGGTATATCATCGTGTACGGGCAACTCAACAACGACAAGGAAGTGCAAGATTGCAAGGAGAAGGTGCTTGAAGGTGGCGGTGACGAGGAGTCCGAGACTTGTCAAAATTTGCTGTCATTTCGGACTGCGCCGTTGAGCTTTGTATGGCTTTCATTTCTTCTCGAAGGCTTGATTCAGATCCGTGAGTCGTATCTCCTTGTCGTTTTGTTAAGGTGGCGTTGACCTTTACGACGTAAATTAGTTGTTCTATATTTTTTGTTCCAGTACCGTCGAGTGTTGAACGATTACAAAGTCGTCGACACGGCCGAAATGGGACTCCCTCTGGCGGCAGAGTCCAATAGTCCGATAAGCCGGCCTTCGAGACCAAGACATATGCCACGGCCCAGCGATACGAGCTCACTTACACTCAATGAAACAGTCGATCTGCTTCCAGAAGGTTCGAAATCTGTACCTCATCGTGGTCGTACCCTGCCGTGACGGCGGGCTCATGTTAGAAAAGTACCACTGTCTAACGGACATCTTTCCCTCGTGACATCCTCGTGCTTATATTGTAGAACTCATGTATAAATTCCTGGACATGTTTAATAATTATACGATTATAATCAACTTGAAACACCTGTAAAGAGCATCCTCCGGAAGCAGACTCAGGCTTGCCTCACAAACGTATCGACAATTCAATACCCATTATTATAAGATCGCAATCAGTCAACAATCAAATGCGGCAGACTGGGCAGAGCGCGCCGTGTATGATGTAACTAACCGTTTGGAGAAAACTTGAAACCTGAATAGTCGGACGAAGAGGTTACATACTTACACTGGGCGGCCCTATGATGATTACCACACACACGTGGTCAGTACACCGAATAAGTCACTGGTGGCCAAGGACATAATGGCAGTGCCCCCAGCTGCGGAAAAGATAGGCCCAGTCAAGGCTGTGACAAGGGTATGCAGGCTGGTACAGGTTGTGCGCGCGCGGCAGTACTCCCCACGGTATAAAATAGGATATGGGATATTCCCAATTTCCATTCCCCTTCATCTCCTTCAATAAGCCAGAGCTATTCAGAGGTGACACTCCTCCCGCTATATCTTCATGTCTCCCAAGTTCTGTTGCTGTCTTCCCCTCCGATTGGGTGTGCTCGTGATATCCTTCATTCAGTTCCTCCTCTGTGGAGCTGCGGCTGGTGGTTTTTGGTATTTGCTATGGCTCCTCAACAACCGAGACGCTGGTGAGTATATCTCTAGATATTTATTTGGAATCGTCACTGATATCTCATCAGTGGAAAACGTACAGAATAACGTGAGGATTGCTCTCATCGTTGCTGGATCGATATATTCTTTCGCTGCAATCGTTGGTCTTTTCGGGTGAGTGAGATGATCGTCGAATCGACCACCAGCTTCAGCAGAGTATAACTATTATCTACAGATTTATGGGTGGCATATTCAAGAAGAATGGACTCGTCAGGACCTATCTTTCACTTCTTTATATAACCTTGATGCTCCAAGCCGCGTCTGGCATCTATTCCCTCGTCATGTTCTACAAATTTCGCCGTAACGACTCTGCTCGAGAGGATTGCATCAAGGGCTCGACGGATCCTAACAGGATCAACTTCTGTAATGCCCTCGATAGGTTTGGAGACACACCAACCTGGGCCGTTTGGGTATCGAGTATCGTCCCTATAGTCATCGTTGCCTGTAAGTCTCCACGCGTCCAAGCTCGTGTTTTACACGCGTTTCTGATCGTGTTTATCTTCTTTCGTAGATGCTTGCTATGTTGTACACAGCTACTCCAGACGTCTTGTTCAGCAAAAGCTTGGCCGTGATATCATTGCTACCACTGGCGCTGTGTACGCGCCTGTCAAATCGGAAGAGGCCCACCCTCTAACACAACCCACATACACCTACCCATACTCTGATGTCCCTAATTCCTTTGGTGGTAACCCAGCTCCACCACCGACCACTGGCCACGCTGCTAGTTACTACTATGATAATCAACACAAGGTGTAAGGCTAGTTGACTGTAGTAATAGCTTGCGCATCACATTTATTTCCTTTTACATCGCATTATGGACTTGTTATACCTACGCAATCCGTTGTTTTTGATGAACGATTCGTGTTATCTGATTTTTGTTCGTGGACGTTGTTACGCAGGAAAGGCATGGCGATAATTCCATATGAGAGTATGATTAGTTATGTTAGGATATTCAATGATGAATCATTATCTGTAGTAATGAAAGATCGAGAATGTTTTCCAGTCCGCTCCAAACCAGGTAGTACGGTCACAGACTGTAGTGGGATTGTATCTGTGGTGGGATTGTAGTGATATCGTAGTGATGAGGTTGTTAGATAGACGCGCTATCAGTGTTTTGCACTGCTTGGCAATGGCGTTTGGCTTGGGCTCAGAAAGGAAGCAGCGCACTGCAACCAAATAATCCCTTCACAATCCCGCAGCGACCTCTTCATCCCGGTCCGCGCAGATCTTCTCTGCGTTCACCATGGCTGACGACTTTCTAAGACTCGTGTCTTCTGCGAATCCCGCAGCTCAGCAGCAATACCAGCCAACCGCCACCAGCAGCGGTTATCCCCCGTCGGCCGGCCCGTACGACCAGACCCAGCGAGCTAACCCCCAACTTCTCGACCCATTTTTCGACGACGACGATGATATGGCACCAGATTCGGCTTTTGGACGTCCCCAGGCCATGGAGTCGCAGGAGAGTGGTCTACCTCTAAGTCGGACAGCTGCTGCGCCTGCTGGTCATTCCAAGGTTACGCTCGGAGATGGTGTTCCGCAGGGGTGGAATTTCGACGATGAGGATTTGACTCCTTCAAACCAAACACCATTTTCGGGATCTGGAACATTTCCGGGTACGAAAGCGCAGACGAAATCAACTGCAGGGCAGGGGCGCAAGAAGTGGAAATGGCCATGGGAGAAGGAGAAGGTCTTGACTGGGGAGAGGGTGATTGCGTTGAATAACAGTGCTGCGAACGGGGAATTCTCTTCGAACTTCGTTTCAACAAGCAAGTACAATCTTGCAACATTTCTACCCAAGTTTTTGTTTGGTGTGTGGTTTCTAGGTTACATCTCATGACTGTGCGCTGAACCGCACGCTAGAGCAATTCTCAAAATACGCCAACTTATTTTTCTTGTTCACCGCATGTATACAGCAAATACCCGGTGTGTCGCCAACAAACCAATACACTACCATTGTGCCGCTGGGGGTAGTTCTATTAGCTTCAGCATTCAAAGAGGTGCAGGAAGATCTGGTGAGTCCCAGCTGCCCTCCCCCCGGCCCCGCACTCATAATCTAACTTCCCAGAAACGCCACCAATCTGATGCCGAGCTCAATTCACGGACAGCAAAGGTCATGAACCAGCACGCAGGGTTCACGGATAAGAAGTGGAAAGATATCCAAGTAGGAGATGTTGTGCGGCTGGAGAGTGATGACTTCCTTCCTGCGGATATGGTCCTTCTCAGTTCAAGTGAACCTGAGGGTTTGTGTTATATCGAAACCTCGAACCTTGATGGGTGAGTATACAACCTGTCTGTCTTCGCTCCAGACTGAACGCACGTTCTAGCGAAACCAACCTCAAAATTAAGCAAGCATCCACGCAAACGTCATATCTAACATCCCCCGAGCTCGTAAACCGCCTTCGTGGTTCCCTTCGCTCCGAACACCCTAACAATTCTCTGTACACCTACGAAGGTACCTTGGAACTCGTTTCTGAACATGGAACACCAAAACAAGTGCCTCTTGGACCCGACCAGATTCTTTTGCGTGGTGCTCAGCTTCGTAATACGCCTTGGGCATATGGCCTCACTGTCTTTACTGGGCATGAGACCAAACTCATGCGAAATGCAACGTTAGTATTCTTCTTTCAAAGGATAAATTATCCATTTAACCTGGTTACCTACAGGGCCGCCCCTATCAAACGTACTGCCGTTGAACGACAGGTCAATGTACAAATTGTGTTCCTGTTTATCGTTCTCCTCGCCCTGTCGATTGGTTCTACAGTTGGAAGCAGCATCCGCACTTGGTTCTTCTCGAGTCAGCAATGGTATCTATTCGAGACATCATCCCTTAGTGGTCGAGGTGAGTGGGTGATCTCAGCACCGAGCTAAATCTAATTGTCGGTAAAACAGCCCGTGGTTTTGTTGAAGGTATATTGTTCGTTTCCAAAGCACGATTGCACCGCTAACGATTGTCAAGATATCCTCACATTCATTATTCTGTACAACAATCTCATTCCCATTTCCCTTATCGTCACCATGGAAGTTGTCAAATTCCAACAAGCTCAATTCATCAATTCAGATTTGGACATGTACTACGCCAAGACTGACACACCTGCGCTGTGCCGAACGTCATCGCTAGTCGAGGAGCTCGGTCAGATCGAATATGTGTTCAGCGACAAGACGGGGACGCTCACATGCAACGAGATGGAGTTCCGATGCTGTAGTATTGGAGGTGTGGCATATGCGGATGTGGTTGACGAATCGAAACGAGAAGGAACGGATGACCGGGATGGATGGAAGACCTTTGCAGAGATGAAAAACCTCTTGAATGGAGCCGCGAACCCGTTCTTGGACTCATCATCATCAAATACCATGGATTACGAGGCGAAACAGAAGGAGACGATTGTCGAGTTTCTCACCCTTCTGGCAGTCTGTCACACGGTTATTCCTGAAATTAAGAACGAGAAGATGGTCTATCAGGCTAGTAGCCCTGACGAGGCAGCTCTAGTCGCGGGTGCTGAGCTTCTTGGTTTCCAATTCCGCGTACGTAGTCACTTGCAATGTCGTCTCCTGACTAATAGTCCCCTAGACACGCAAGCCCAAATCCGTTTTTATCGATGTTATGGGACAAGATCAAGAGTTCGAGATCTTAAACGTGTGCGAGTTTAACTCGACTCGTAAGAGGATGTCGACTCTCGTTCGAGGGCCCGACGGCAAGATTAAACTTTACACCAAAGGAGCGGATACTGTCATTCTAGAACGACTCAGCAAGCACCAACCCTACACGGAGAAAACTCTGGCCCATTTGGAAGAGTACGCCACGGAGGGTCTGCGTACGCTTTGCATCGCCTTTCGGGATATCCCAGAACAGGAGTACAGGCAGTGGTCGGCCATCTACGATCAAGCTGCCGCTACAATCAACGGCCGAGGCGAGGCTCTGGATCAGGCCGCGGAACTTATTGAGAAAGATCTTTTCTTACTCGGTGCAACGGCTATTGAGGACAAGCTCCAGGATGGTGTCCCGGATACGATTCATACGTTGCAGATGGCTGGAATCAAAGTGTGGGTGTTGACTGGTGACCGTCAAGAAACTGCTATCAACATCGGAATGTCGTGCCGACTTATTTCAGAGTCGATGAATTTGGTATGAATTTAGGTCCGTTGTAACTGGATCACCCATGCTGATGATTGTTCGCTTAATATAGGTCATTGTCAATGAAGAGAACTCTCATGGTACACAAGAGTTCCTGACGAAGCGGCTATCCGCAATCAAGAATCAAAGGAACACGGGTGATGTAGAAGATTTGGCGCTCATCATAGGTATGCGAATACTTGTTCATGAGGTCACTATTTTCTCATGATCCCATAACGTTTTCAGATGGCAAGAGCCTTGGCTTCGCATTGGAAAAGGAAATATCAAAGACATTTTTGGAACTTGCTATCATGTGCAAGGCTGTTATCTGTTGTATGTTTCATGATTTCTTTACAGTTTATTTGTTCCGATCATTACCCTTCAGGTCGTGTATCGCCACTACAGAAGGCGCTCGTTGTCAAGCTAGTGAAGAAAAACCAGAAAGCTATTTTGCTTGCCATTGGCGACGGTGCCAATGATGTTAGCATGATTCAGGCTGCGCACGTGGGTATTGGTATTTCTGGTGTTGAGGTATGTGGGTTATCATCTCAGAAACCGCCCGGGGAAAGATAACATTTCGCTTCAGGGTCTACAAGCTGCTCGTTCTGCCGATGTTGCCATTTCCCAGTTCAGGTTTTTGAAGAAGTTACTACTTGTGCATGGCGCATGGAGCTACCGAAGATTGTCTAAATTGATCCTCTGTATGTTTTTGTTCTTATCTGGTCCCCAAATCAGGTACTGGAAAACAGCTATAGATTCTTTCTACAAAAACATCGTTCTGTACATGACTCAATTCTGGGTAAGCTTGTTGCTTTGGAAACCCGCCCCCTCTACGAACGATGCACTCATTCTGATGGTTACAATATAGTATTCGTTCTTCAACAATTTTTCCGGTCAGATTGCGTACGAGTCGTGGACCCTGTCGCTGTATAACGTTGTGTTTACCGTCCTGCCACCACTTGTCATTGGTATCTTTGACCAATTTGTGTCGGCACGTTTCTTGGATCGGTATCCGCAGTTGTACACGCTTGGCCAGAGGAACGAATTCTTCACCAAGACCGCGTTTTGGCTATGGGTTGCGAATGCCTTGTATCACAGTCTCGTAAGTAGTGGGCATAACTTGCTAATCAGGGTTGGGCTGATGTTTATTCGTTGAAGATTCTTTATGGGTTCTCTGTGATTTTGTTCTGGGGCGACCTTAAGCTGGCGAATGGACTGGATAGTGGACATTGGTTCTGGGGAACTACCCTCTATCTTGCTGTCCTTTTGACTGTCCTTGGAAAGGCAGCACTAATTTCCGAGTAAGTTTCTTCGTTCCTGCCTAACTAATGTGGAGGTGAATATTGACGTTGCCGTGAACAGCATCTGGACAAAATACACTGTTGCTGCTATACCTGGATCATTTGTTTTCACTATGTTGTTCTTGCCACTATATGCCGTCGTTGCTCCTGCGATTGGATTCTCAACGGAATACGCCGGGATTGTGCAGTATCTCTGGACGAATTGGGTCTTCTACTTCGTCCTGTTGCTTATACCAATCTTCTGCCTCGGGAGAGACTTCGTTTGGAAATAGTAAGACCTGTGCCTCCCCATTCATAAGTCCAAACGTTAACACTTTCATAGTTACCGGAGAACGTACATGCCGTCCTCGTATCACATCGCACAGGAACTACAAAAATACAATATACCCGACTATCGGCCACGACAAGAACAGTCAGTGCTCTAATTTCACACTGTAAACACCGTTCTGACCATTTTCGCTCGTTTCACAGATTCCAAAAGGCGATCAAGAAAGTACGTGCGGTGCAACGGATGCGCCGAAATCGTGGGTTTGCGTTCAGTCAGACGGAGACCGCGGGAAAGCAGGACCAAGCAAGACTCATCCGCGCATACGACACGTCGAAATCGAATGCCCGTCCAACTGGTTATTAGTCTTTTTTCTTCCCCCCCCCCTACTAGCTTTCTGTCGTGTAGAGGACCATTTGCATTTAACCTTTCTATTCTCCGCCGGCTTGGGCACGTTTTAATATTAGATTGTTGGGACAATGTAATTTATATTGCATATGGTTGTCTAATCACGATATGATTGCTTGGATATTTCCACTCGGAGTGCGTTCCGCAATATATAGGTTGCAAGGCTGACGATGTTGATGAACATCGAGCGGGCGTAGTCCATCAGCGCATTGGATGGGCGTCATCTTGGTATGGTATTGGAAGAACATGAGTGACAGATAGCATGAGCGGCAGGGAAGTGAAACTGATGTGGCCCAATGGGTATACGGGAACGCAGACAGCGACGAATAAATAATCTAGACTTGGTAAAGAACTTCGGGCGTTGGCCCAGACACGGGATACTGTAGGCAACCTCAGTATATTTGTGATGCTACAATCATTATGTGACTTTGGGTGGGATATTCGCAGACGAAATACAACATTTTTGCCACACCCGGGATCAGTCCAGAGAAAGTAGTAAGACCCGGGACGCAAGGCTGCCAGGCTGACGATCCGGGTAGATACAGATGACAGAACGGGAACAGAATGGGTGGGTCTCTGTGAGACGAGGGGCGGCACTATACAACAACTAACAGATGTCAGCTTGGTTGCTGGTGTAACCAACGCAATGTTGATGGACCCAGTGCGTATAGAAAAGCATGAGGAGCCGCCGCCCCCAAAATCCAGCCCAGGCGAGAATGCCCTGGACAATAGACGAGACAAACCGAGGGCAGGATTGTTGTCAAGCAAAGTTATGCACCATGAGAGCACTAGGAAAGAGGGGGATAACAAGAACTGCGGAATATGCCGATGAGATCCTTGACAACAACGATCATATTGATACACTGAGTGCTGACTGACTTATATACCCACAGAGTTAGATGCCATCTGTGTGCGCGCCTTCCTAGAGACTGCGTCTCATTCTTTCTTTCGATTCTTTTTTCTTCATTTTTACAGAATTTTTTCGCTCCTTTATTTTTTTTTATTTTCACAAGTAACCTCCGTCCAGCGTCAGGAACGCCAAATCAGTCCTTCTAGAAGAGAACCACCATCATCCCGATCCTGTCATCATGTCACTCAAAGCTGAGCTGGAAACTTGGGCCGCTGCATTAAAGGCCTATGATGACCAGGACTTTGAGAAAGCCCTGGACCTTTTCTCGGTGCGTCCGTTTCCCCTCTCGCATCCGTATGCCAGGTTGAATTAGGGGTTTCTACAGCGAATTGCGGACTCGTCTAAAATCCTGACGAATATGGGTTTGATATACGCGACCCTTGGAGAACATGACGCCGCTGTCGAGCGCTTCATCGATGCTACAAACCTCGACCAATATCTGGCTGTTGCGTGCGTCATCCAATCGTCTCGAGCTCTTGTTTTGAAATTGACTGGGGATAATTGCTCCCGTAGATATTTCCAATGCGGAGTCTCTAACTTTTTACTCACTCGCTACGAGCTCGCGTTCAAAGACTTTGAACAGGCGTTGTATTATCTGAGAGGGAACCAGGCTATGTGAGTTGTTCACAGTCTTGCTCATTGTCTCGGACATTGATCGCCGTTAAATAGTAACTATGAACAATTGGGACTCAAGTTCCGTTTGTTCTCGGCCGAGGTCTTGTACAATAAGGGTTTATCTTTAATCTATATGGGGAGGGTGGAGGAAGGCCTACAAGATATGCAGGAGGCGAGTCGGGATAAGGCTATTGACGACCACAAAGTTATTGATGAGGCCATCCGGGACCGTGGGGAGGGTTACATGGTCTTCAGCGTGGTATGTCTCCATCATTTATCCCATCTCCCAGCACTGTTTTTCTGACTATCATCAAAGCCTGTTGGCGTTCTCTATCGCCCGTCCGAGAAGAAGCTTAAGAATGCGGCTCAGAGGGACTTCTTGGGAAAACCCGTAGGTCCACGAACCAAGATAGCATCAAACACTATTTTGACTACTCGCTAAGATCCTGGTTGCCGCGAGCGACGCCAACGATGCCTTTACCACGTTCACAGGTTCTACCCGCCTGAAGCAAGGCATTTCACCAGCGGGTATTTATGTTGGTCAATCGGAAGCTGGGGTCTCTAGGAGTGCTAGCTTGCCAACCGTTACTCCCGGTACCAGTACGTTGGTCTTTACTATTGATATTGAGCACACCATTTAACGCGGTGCAGAAACAAATGTAGAGACCCCTCCTCCAACAAGCGTCGGGCGTGCTAAGACAACGCTGGTCGTTGCACCTAATGCCCAGGAACGCATATCTCCCAGCCCTAACAATGATAGTGCACGTTCTCCGACCACTCGTTCCCCAGCCGCTCGTTCCCCAACCACCCGTTCCCCAACTAGTGCGACCCGTGACAATGCCGATCAGGGACTAACAAGAAATCCGACCCAAATAACGCCAGCTCGTCCTTCCCCAGGTGTAGGCATTGGAGGTCCCACCAGGGGTTTGAGTGTCAGGAAAGCAGTCAACACAGGATTAACCGCCGACATCAACAACCCGGCTCCCGCCCCCGCTCCAAAAGGTAGGTACATCGGGTTGATATCCCAATCTCCACTCACGGTATTGTCTATTCTAGCGCCGAGAGCCCCAGACCCTCGTCTCACGGAGTTTTATGACGACTACCTCGACTCCTACGCGGACTCGGCCTCAGCACCAGCCATCCCCAAGGCCCCGAACGTCCCCCCGACCGACCGTGTCGCTGCCTGGGCAAGAGGTAGTGCGAACGCCCCTCCTCCTGGCGCTAGTATCTCTCGCAACGGATCAAGAAGTGCCCCAGGGAGTAGTTATGCACCAAGTTCCTACGGTACTACGAGGAGGAATCAATCTATGAGGAGAAGACCGACAATGCGCAGTCGCATGCAGAGTTATGAGGAAGATGAGGAGGAGGGTTATGTTAGTGGGGAGTACGATGATGGGTTTTATGAACTGATGAAGATTCGTGTCAAGGTTTGTCTCGTTCTAAGTATCGGAACAAGGAAGCTAAACTTTTGCGTGCAGATCCATTACAAAGATGACGTTAGAGGTATGGCCTTGACTCCTGAAATGAGCTTCGACGAGTTCATGGTCAAGCTGTGCGAGAAGTTCGACAAATCTATCAATGGGCTTGGGTTGAAGTTCCAGGACGAGGATGGCGGGAAGGTAACCTTGGCAGATGAATCTGACTTTGACCTCGCGATTGAGACTGCGCGTACCAGCTCTAAGGGCAAGGCCGAAGGCAGGTTAGAGATTTGGTGCGCTGATCGTTGATGCACAATTCTTGTTCTGGGTTTTCTTTTCTGCTATCACTACTCGGGCTATTTTATATTCATTCCCACTGTTAGTGCGTCGACACATCTGGGCGTATTTCTGGTTCTCTTTGTCATGTTTCTACGGGCTCAACACTCATATTCTGCCAGGCTTTCGCGCCTGCGCTGTAACTACAGTTTTATCCCATCACAATGTACGATTAAATCTAATTCTCGTCCGCGTGGCATTGTAGTGTTCTGCTTCTTTCTTGCATTAGTAGCTGGACAGTAGGGAGGTGTGTACCCCGGGTGTACTTTTGGTCAAATAGACGGACGTATTGTGAATATTCTGTTCTTGCCAACCGAACTATTCCCTATTATTCCTCGACGCGGGCCATAAATCATAAATCTGTCAGCAACTGCGACCCTGCATGACCACCGACATGATTGATGGCCGACAGTGAATTGATGGCGCTTAGTCATCAGCGAAGATAGCTTGAAGCACAAGCTTTAAGCAAAATAAAATTATTGATTGTCGTCCCCTCTTCTCCGAATCTCCCAACCCCGTTGCTACTCTCATGGGCCTCTCGGGACGGAAAACCAAACAAAGGATTCCGAACGATCCTCGGAATCTCTCCTGGGCCGATGGTTCGTCATTATCTATGTGGTTCCTTGCTATGCGAATTGAAGTTCTGATTACATTTCCTCTCGTGAACCCTGTGGAATGATACTTCGGAAAATTGGCAAATGGAAATTCCGAATATATTAGATGCAGCACGCTTTGGGTCGAATTATCTTTCGAAATTCGGATGGGACTCGAGCAAAGGGTTGGGTGTGGGTGAGGAGGGACGGACGACGCATATCAAGGTTGCGCAGAAGTTGGATATGATGGGTATTGGTGCTGCGCATCAGAAGGACCCGAATGGGATTGCGTGGAAGCAGAACAAGGATTTTGAGAGTTTATTGAAGAGGTTGAATGAGGCGAATGGGAGTGGGGATAGTGGGGAAGGCGCCAGGGATGCTGGAGTTCTGGTTGATGGATTTGTGAAACCGAAGGAGGAAGTAGGAGAAAAGAAGAAAGAGAATAAGGACAAGAAGAGGGACAAAGTTGAAGATGTTGAAGGAAAGGAAAGGAAGAAGAAACGGAAGAGGGATGACGAAGGAGAGGGTACGGAAAAGAAGTCGAAGAAAAAGAGGAAAAAGAGCGACGATGAGGATTCATCTCAATCCAATGCAGAGTCCCCCAAGCCTACTGAATTGAAAACGAATACCCCAGAACCCACGCCTACCGTTGAACAAAAGACTGCCCGCGTCGTACCTCGACACAGATCGTATGTATCATGCGATTTAGACACAAACTCTCACTCATTGAGTTCCCAGGCACCGTGCACGGCATATCGCTGCCAAAACTCTCACCTCAAAGTCCGCTATTGCAATTTCAGAGATTCTTGGAATTGCACCTACACCCTCGCTTTCATCATCCAACACGCCATCTGGCACTCAAACACCACAAGAGGGCAAGCTGACATCCGTATATGACGATGATAATATAGAAGCTGACAAAATCACGACTTCGACAAAAAGTCTACAAGATTACTTCAAGGAAAAGATGGGCAAGCTAAAAGGGCTATCGGTCCCCATTCGAGTACAGTCGGAAGCAGAGGAAATTGACTACGATGATGAACCCCGAGGTGGTCTTGGCTCGAGACCAAAGCAAGTTGTGGACGACGATGCGCCAAGACTTGGTCTTTCCAAGTTTTCATCATTGATGTCTGCGTCGTTTTTGGCAGCCACATCATTATCATCTACGTTTGCCGTCGCGAAGACGGAACAATGTTTGCCGACAGAAGACGAAGCTCCAGAAACGGAACAGGAAGATGGGGATGAGGAGCAACAACGAAAGAAAGAAAAGAAAGAAAAGAAAGAGAGAAAAAGACAAGAAAAGGCACGGAAACGGGATGAGGAGGAGGGGCAAAAACGGAGGAAAGGGGAGAAGAAAGCTCGAGAAGCATAGATAGATTTTCCCGTAAACGTGGAGGACGGAAAAATGTGAATCCGGTTCCGATCACACACTGAACACACTTTATCTACGTCGCCCAGGACTTAGATCCATTACATATGTGGCTCAACCATGAAAGTCAGGGACCTCATAAACTCTCCAAGGCAGATCCCAGAGCCCGCCCGTGCGAGCACCCTTTCTCCGACCCCAGAGCACAGAGCTGTCCTCTACAACCGCGTATGTCGACTTATCAACTATCCCCCATCTTCCTCTTGTTCACTGTCAGCCCAGCACCGGCAGGCTAACAGCATGCTCCGCCCGGGCCCCTCAGTCCCGCCCTCGCGCGCACCGTCCCCTCCGAACGGCAATAAGCACCGCCCTTCAAGGCGAGCGAGCATCGCAATCATTGGAATGCCTGGAGGTTCAATGCCCGCTCTTATCCCCTGATTCAACGCTCATTCTTCTTTGAGGTACACAGTTGGCAAGACCACGCTCGCCTCGATTGCTGCAAAGGCTCTGGGATGGGAGATGCTCGACACCGATGCCATGTTCGAGTTGCAGCACCGGCAATCTATTCCCGAGTTCACCGTCAATAGAGGGTGCGAAGCCACGAGAATAGCCGAGGCTGCTATTCTCGCAGATGTGCTCCAGAACAATCCAACAGAGAAGGTCATTGCCTGTGGCGCCCGGATCATCGAACTTGAAGAGAATCGAGCACTACTTAGGAAATTCCGGGAGCATGGTCTAGTCATTCATGTGATACGAGACGCGGAGGCAGTGGCTGCATACCTACACAAGACCGATGCACACCACATAGACCTGGGTACTTGGGAACAACAAGCTGCTCTCTTTCGTGACTGCTGTTCCTTCGAGTTCGCATCCCTCACGGTCCCTGTTCCACAAGAGGAGGATGTGTCCATGGAGCCTGGCAACAACGAGCTATCGGTTATATTCAAACCCGTCGAGCAGGACTTTTTCAGGCTGCTGCGTTTCATACATGGGGTAGATACCAACAAAGTACCCCTCACTCCTCGTGCACACAGAACGTACTTCCTGGCTCTCACATTCAATGATCTCAACAATGTGATTCCCCACATAGAAGATATCTCTATCGGACTCGACCTTTGGGGTATCCGAGCGGACCTGCTCGCATCTTACGACCTCAATTACCTCTCCTTCCAGATTGCCACCCTCCGTCGACATTCGTCTCTCCCCATCCTCTTCATAATCCGAACCAAGTCCCAGAAGTCCCAGATCGGTAGATATCCCGATACTGACCCCGACAACAACCCACTCCTAGAGTCACTTGCCTCTTATCTTCGACATGCGCTACGCCTTGGCGTTGAGTACGTGGAACTTGAATTGGATTATCCCCGCTCTGTCATTGAGAGTATCATTCCTATAAAGGGGAACACCTCGATCATCGGTGCCTTCTTTGACTGGAAAGACAAATATTCATGGGACAGTCCAGAGGTCCAACAGATTTACGACAAGATTGTTGATATAGGTGCAGACGTTGCTACGATGATACTTCAGGCGAAGACTTTCGAGGATAATATGAAACTCCGGACTTTTGCATCCTCTGTTGAAAATGGTCCCATTCCTCTATCTTCCATAAACATGGGAATTGAGGTAAGACATAATTTCTCGCGCATAGAGCTGGTTGTTAAACCGAGTCGTACTTTTCTCAGGGAAAGATATCACGAGCCCTCAACCACTACATCTCTCCCGTCTCCCATCCCCTTGTGCCCCCAACCACCTCCGGCCACCTCACATTCCAGGAATGTCAATCTATCTTATACTTCACCGGCCTCCTCCCGCAGAAAAAATATTACGTCTTCGGCCACCCGATACCACATTCCATGTCGCCTGTTCTCCACAATACCGCCTTCACCACACTCGGTCTTCCACATGTCTACAGCAAAGTCGACACAGCGAGCATTGACGAGGTACGCAAAGTGATGGAATCATCTGATTTCGGAGGGGCAAGTGTGACACTTCCACATGCACGGAGTATCATTCCTCTCCTTCAACATCTATCACGGCACGCGCAAATCATCGGCGCTGTCAACACGGTCTCCACAGTATCATGGGGTGGTCATGGACTGCTTGGGGATAACACCGATTGGCGAGGAATCAAGAATTGTCTGCTACGCTCGTTAACGCCTGCACATACAGTCACTTCGTCGACGACTGCGCTTGTCTTGGGTGCTGGAGGTTCGGCACGGGCATCGGTATATGCGTTATATCGGATAGGCGTTATTAATATTTTCGTCTATAATCGGACCGGAGGTAAAGCTCAGTCGCTAGTGGATGATTTCCAACGGCTGGATCACCTCTTACGGATCAAGGTTCTTGATAGTATGTCTGTGCCCCTGCCGATCAACCCACCGCCCACTATCATCGTCTCCACTGTCCCTGCGTTTGCGGGGTCCTTCGATTCGGCTGCTACGGAAGCCGTGGACGTCGGATTGAAATTGGATCATTTGTCGATGAATGGTGGGGTTGCTGTGGAACTCGCGTACGAGACACGATTAACATCATTGTTGGCGTTGGCGGAACAGAGGAGGATGCAGGGATCGCAGTGGGTTGGTGTGGAGGGTATAGAGGTGTTGTTGCAGCAGGGTTGTGAGCAGTGTAAGATGTGGACTGGGAGGAGAGCACCTGTGAAGCAGGTCCGGGCGAAAGTGCTGGAGGTGTATGATGAAATGCTGAGAAAGTCAAGACAGTGATAGCTGTAGTGTCAGTTCTATAGAGAATGTAGATTTTGTACGATTTCGAGTATAATAGTTTTACTTCTCTGTGCCTGTTTGCCATTGTCTATTGCCCATGATGTGTGTGTGGTAACTGACGCATCGCACTTCCGGCATCTCCACTTGGCTTGGGTGAGACACAACACTTCAAAACCTCAGTACTCGTTTTCGGAGTTGTGGCATGCCTGGAACTGATTACTTATGGCTCTGGGACGCACATCAGACGTTGCAGCGCCATCAGTTACTGCTGTCTTTTCTTTGTTGTGGGACGCGAGACGTAAACACCTTGCTACCATCATTTTTGAATTGAAGTTCACCGATTCTGCCGCAGAGAGCGAGCTGTTCACTCTCCAAAATTAAAATATGTCACGGAATAAATTAATAGCAAAGTCTCAACACATTAGCAAGTGGCTACCATGGCCCGCTTCTATAGAGTAAGTATTGATTACGATTGACAATTACTGTCCTATCTTGCCATCCATTAGCCATAGCTGAGACCATAATCAATCAGCTCGCGGTAAAGTCCATTTCGTCCCTACTGCTAGTACCAACATCTCCAATGGTTTGTTCCTGGGTGTTATAAAGTTCCAAGGATGCGAGGACTTTCGGAATGACATCGACATGGACATTCTGTCCCCAGAGGATATCCAAGTGTTCGTATGTGTGGAGTCGTTTAGCAACCGTATGACTGGGAAGCTGTGTCAACATCGCGTCGATGTCGACCAGACTGTCCGAATCACCGTACATCAGGACAATTGGGGTGACGATGTTTCGCGTAGGGAATCTAGCAGGTCGGTAGGAACTGACAGATGTCACGACCACCGGGGACAAGACATCGTCGTCGTACATTTGAAACGCAGCATTTCGCATGATCTGGAACCAGTGCACGATCGATTTGACGGATGCGAATGAGTAAAGATGAGCATAGGCGGCAATCTTTTGGTGCGTGGATATGTTGTGGCTGTGCCAATTGAAAAGCCAGACAAGGGATTTGTCAATTACTTGTGCGAATATGGGAGGGTAAATTATGGACTGCCAGAATGTGGCGGACGAGAGGATCGACTTGCGGCCGAAGAGGAGGAAAAATAAGGTGGGGCTGTATTTTTCGTAAAAATAAACCCAGAGAGCAAGGATGGAAAGACTCACGAGGCCTTCATGAGTCCGTCAACTATGGGAGCAGCTAGACCAGCGGGACTCATTGCGGGGGCAAGAGCAATGAACACATTAACTTTTTCATTGAGCTGCGGGTGAATACTCAGAGCAGCAAATGCTTGGGCTGTTCCCTGGCTAAAGCCGACGTAGCTAAGTTGAGGGGCCTTTGTTACTTGCAGGATATGGTGGATGGTGTCCGGAATATCGTGCCATGCGAATTCATCCATGCTGTAAGTACCCGAGTTAGCGAAGTCCGGCAAGCACACTCGGCAACACTCACCTGAAATCCCAAAACTTAGATGTGTTCGGGCCATGATGAATCGACTTTTTCGAATATTTGTTCCCCCTTGTCCATGCCGTACTTCAGTGCACTGACCAGAGAAAACGGGGGAAGGCAGGACATACCTATTGTTACCCAACCAGACATCATATCCCTGCTCCGCTAAAACGAAAGCCAAAGAACGCTCGGGATTGGTTAGGCAAATCCACACTTCACTGTTCATGAGCAGCCCGTGGTGCAGGTATACGACAGGCTTCCCTGTACTCGTCCCAGGATTATCCCTCCTCTCTCCACGTTTGGCAGGAATTCGGTGGAGACCAAGCAGATATCCATCCTTGGTCAATACAACATGCTCTTCGTGTGTATACCCGTGGATGTTACAGAGATCCTCAAAGTCCTTCGCTTTGAGGACCTTATCTGATGCCCTCTTTTCTTCATTCTGTTCTTTTCCGCGGCCGCCAAACCAGTAGAAGAGTGACCGTGATTGCCTGTAGAACCAGTTGATGACAGGTTTTGGGAGGAAGAGGATGATGAATTTGAGCAAAGAATCGAGTGCAAGGAAGGTAAACCCGAAGATAATTGTGAGGTATTCGCGGACTGTGAGCCGCCCAAGTAGCGGGATTGGGAGGCGCATGGTTACTTCTAGACTTCGGGAGGGTTAGAAAGAAGCTTTAAATGGCATTGATGATCTTACCTGTGGTTCTAGGTTCTGTTATATCAATATCAATATCGCATGCGATTATGAGAATAAATGTAGAGCCAGGAGGGAGTTGTTATGAAGACATGAAAGGGAAAGGTTTATGCTGTACTACATTGCACGAGAATGCTTAATGATGTCAAAGTTCCCACGCACATGACCCTGCTCCTTTGCTGCGATCCTGCTCTATCGTCATGAAACTCATCTTGAAAAGTCTCCTCACCCGGCTCTTCTTGTCCATCTCGGTAATTTATCTATGGTGGCTCTTCCTGCTCAAGAGTCAGGGAGTTAGCGTTGAGCCACATCTCAAGCGACAACTGGATCTTGCTATCACTAGCTACACAAGGATGTTTGTTAAACACTTGATCGACGTCAAGATCACGACTTCCTACCAGCAGAGGCAAGCAATCAGAGACGCGCAGACACGTCTTGTCTGCTATATTCGCTACGGCACGTGGATCGCCGAAGGGCGAGGCAAATCAAGATATCACCACGACGAGACGTGTCTTGAAGGATGGACATCGTTGGAACCATTGGATCTTGAAGAACTGGCCGGGCTTCTTTGCACTCTATTGTCTGGAAAGCGGGTGCTGCTTGTCGGGCCACACGCTCTCTACCACGCTCATACTCTCCTGCTGGATGCGCTGGCAAAATGGGATAAAAAGCGCTATCCCTGCAAGGGTCCGGAAAGCTGTAATCATCACTTTATCTGTGGGGACTCTCCGGACGAAGTATCGCAATCAATACCTTTCAGTCCCCGTAACGAGACAAAATCCAAGAAGAACTCTCTACTTCATTTGACTCGCATGTCGTTTTCTCTTTCCGACACCCTCTATGCCGTCCGTGATCCTCAGGACGAGAGTATTACTCAACCACTTGTGGATTCCAAGACTGGCGTACGCACACACAACTCTCATTGGCTCGCGGCTTCCCAAAAGGCCCACGTCGTTATCCTCAATAAAGGCCCTCGACCTGCCCCTGCGTGGACCTTTGACGGCGGTAGTGGCAATTGGTCATTTGCTCGGGATATTCTCCAGGAATTGAATGGACCTCGGGAAAGGAGCTTGTCTGCTAACGTAATAACAGCTGCCCTCCACGCCGTCTACCAAGTATATTTGCCTGAACTCATACGATCCATGAATGCGCTCCAACAGGATACGAGATCGAGCAAATTATTTCTAGGATCATGGTATCAGCAGGCAACGTGTACTAATGCTGGCTTGTCCTCTGTACTACGAACAACAAGACTTATCTGGGAGAGTGATGTGAAAAAGAACCAACGCCAAATCGATCCGTGGACTCTATATTACAACACCCAAAGTAAGACAAGGTATCTTCTGTGGTGGTCTAATAGCGCTCATTTTTCTAAACGCAGTTTATATCATCGACCGAGTATTGCCTACGATCCTCCCCTATTTCAATGTTACCTTCATCCCCATGACCATCCCTCTTGTACCCGACAATCATGGGCTCGAGGGATTGGAACGCATGGATCGACGAAAGGACTGCCTTCGACCAAACACTAGCCACCCTGTGGGCGAAGCCATTCAGATGGCGTTGATGAAGTCATTACTTTACCTGTTCCAGAACCAGTAGCAAGAAGACTCTTCGATCAGGTCATTGTTCTTCGAGAAATAGGTCACTTACTACGTGAACTGTATACTAGATATTTTTGTTGTCCAGCTTATTTACGCCTGGCTTTGGCTCCAGACCCCTGCTGCGGATTTTCGCTCTTTACGAAGCTGCCTTTGTTCAAAGCTTCTTTCGCGACTTCTGAGATGCGCTTCCATCGATCAGAGCCTAGCTTTATTCCTCCATACCACCTGAACACGACCACGACCACATTCTTATAATTGGATAGTTCGAGAAGCCTTGACAGCCGGTCCCCGCTGCCACCCTCGCCACCATCATTTTGCCCACATGTCAATTGTTCTACCCCCTGGTTCTTCCCCTTGGTCCGGTATGCATACATACAATGGGTCGCGCGCTTCGAGCTCGGCAGCGAAGTCAGATAGGAGAGAAATGTCGGCAATAAAGCAACATTTCTCAGCTCTGTTGCGTGAGCTTGGAAGACTGATTTACGGTCTCGTATACGTTCTGAGGCAAAGACTTCATTTGGCCAGTCTAACCAGGGAGAATACGTGAGCGATTCGGGAACAACTCCCGAAATTATCCCACCAGCAACTTCTCAGCCCTCACCTTCATTCCTTCCCGTCGATGACTTGGACGCCGCTATGCGGACCGAAGGGGATATCCATCGCCTTGGGGCAACAACTACGGAATAAATGCGTCCTCTGGGAAGCACACAACTCCAGATAGTCCCGGACGACCAAGGACGGAGATAAAACATAAAGGACCTGAACCGTGCGACCTGCGATTGGCGCTGCTATTTTGGCCTGTTTCCTAATCACCACGGACCATATGCTCCCTCGAACACCAATGCTGTACGGTTCCGCCCGGTTCTAGCTTCAAGCTTCAGATAACAAGGATCCTAATATATTCATAAGCTTGTCTCAGATGAGTTGAAGCACGTTGGTTGTAGGTTGACCTATTGCAACACTCGCACCTGGGAAAGGCTTCTTGGAATTGGCGGCGGTTGTTTAGATATATGGGTGACCGTGCGGTTGTATTAGACCTGCCTTGTGTGTGTGGTGGTATACATGTGCCCATGAAAGGCTGGCCTACCCTTTTCGGGCCGGCCTCGAGAATCAGACAATGCCTTCGCCAAATCCACTCCATTTCGCGCCGATGATCCATACCCACTGTCACTTAGCCACATACCCTGTGTTTCTGCTGACCATATGATGTCCGGGTTCGCTCACAGCCCGCTGGCCATGTATTCTTAAAAGCCTTGTGCCGTGAAGTATATCTCGGTTTGGCCTTCGCCCATTCCTACCCAGTGTAACTCTCTTCTCGTCTACCTTGACCGACTTGGTATCTACTTCATCATGCGTATATATTCAGGCCTTACATTTACCGTGGCCCCACTAACCCGTCGCTCAACCTAGGTCTTATTATTCGTGATGACCCTACGGCTGTTGGCGACTACATTGCTAACTACATCTGCAAACGGTATGTGTTTCAGTCCCTCTCTTGGGCAGGAAGTACTGATGGACGTTGGGACTTCAGAATTAACGACTTCGCGCCAACTCCGGAAAAGCCTTTCGTACTAGGCTTGCCTACTGGTTCATCACCAATCCCCACTTACGGCGCCCTTATCAGGCTTGTGAAGGAAGGGAAGCTTTCGTATGTCTCATTCCAGCTGCCAGTAAGACATACTCTGAGTAGTGCGGTTTCCAGGTTTAAGCATGTTGTTACTTTCAACATGGATGAGTACGTTGGTCTGCCCCGCGACCATTCAGAATCCTATCACACCTTCATGTTCCGCGAGTTCTTCTCCCATAGTGAGTATAGATCCATACCTGTCTCATGTGCAAGTTCTTAGTGTGTCTCTAGTCGACATTCCACCGAGCCAAGTCAACATTCTTAACGGGAATGCAGAAGATCTAATTGCGGAATGTAACGCATACGAGAAGAAGATCAAGGATTGCGGTGGCATCGAGCTCTTCCTTGGTGGTATCGGAGAAGACGGCCACATTGCATTCAACGAACCAGGCACGTAGCTTACCTTCACGCGCACTATAGCCTCCTTACATCTACAATAGGTTCTTCGCTAGCGTCAAGGACCCGGATCAAAACACTAGCATACGACACTATTCTTGCGAACGCGCGGTTCTTTAATAACGATATCTCAGCGGTGCCAAGAATGGCCTTGACGGTCGGTGTCGCAACTGTGCTCGACAGTAGAGAAGTCGTCGTCGTCGTGACCGGGCTACGGAAGGCCTTAGCCTTGAGCAAGGCGATCGGTGTGTAACTTCCCTCGTGTACAGTGCTCATCACCTCATCACATTACTGGTTCATTTATACATAGAGGAAGGAGTTAACCACTTGGTGAGTGTCTCATTAGTTTGCATCGAGCCTGTCTCTGAAACGGTCGATAGTGGACACTTTCGGCTTTACAACTGCATCCTTGGGCCCTCATTGTTGTTGATGAAGATGCCACATCTGGTTTGTCTATATTTTTTGGCACTCATGTCAAAGCTTATGTCTTGTTCGTCTCTCAGAGCTACATGTCAAGACCGTCAAGTACTTCAAGTCTATTGAGTTTGTTCAGGACGAAGTAGAAAAGACTCAAAGGGAACTGAAGGCCCGGGGGAAGATTACAGAGGAGCAGGTTGGTAGCATGGAATAAATGATCAAGTTATATGTGGTTCAAATGCATCAGGTATACATATCGAAAATCAAAGAGGAATCCGTTAAAAGAATAACGGTGAGCAAGCCAGCACAAAAAATGGCGCTATCTTACATAAGGTACTACCAGGATTCGAACCTGGGTCTCGGGAATTGCCGGAATAGTCAAAATCCCGAATGATAACCCCTATACTATAGTACCAGCAATTTATAGAAAAGGTGCTACCAGGGTTCGAACCTGGGTTTCGGGAAGAATTTGATCTCAAAATCCCGAGTGATAACCACTACACTATAGCACCTTACGGGGTATATTTGTTCATCCTCGTAACAAAATCTGGGGGTTCGACTTTACAAAGATTCATTGAAAATTCAAAATCCATGAACGAGCACGGAAAACTACACGATACTTTCGGGAACACTCGTCGCTTTACAAAATAATTCTCCCGTATGGGGTTTGAACGATAATAACGTTTCTGGTGAAGTGAAATACATGGTATATTTTAGAGTTGACGACAGAAATCTATCGCCAAACGTCATTGATGGTGAATGTCCCGCTGGCTGGGGATGTGAATTGAAGATTAGGATCCGACTCCCATGTGACGGCGCCATTGAACTTGCGGATATATTTGTACTCAAAGGAGGTACTGGCAGGAATATTCACGGTAACTGAAACTCTCGCGTCAAAGGGGGGCTGTTTGAACTGTTAGAAGATGACCCACCACTCCAGATAGGATAGTTGTTGGCGTTGAGTGCCAGTGCGTTATCTGGGGACCAGTTTGTAAGGGAATCGATAGACCCAGTCAAGAAGATATTCTCTGCATTCTTTGTCAGTAGTAGCTTCTTCAGACCTCACAAGTGGCTCACCCCCAAATACTGTGGTAGCCTGAACGTTGAAGGTGATAGAAACGGTTCCGCCTCCACCACTCCCACCGCCAGTGTTTCCAGAGCAGGTTGTGGGCACAGTCAGGCCCTTTGCACCCCAGCTTGCAGGAACGACTCCATTTCTCGCGCCAAATGCTGTCAGAAGGGCTGCGTAACTCCAGGTCAAGTCAACGGCACTGACGGGAGCGCCGTTGCTCCTGCTGTACTGTTCGGCGAGGCCGCCGCCAGACGGAGTGAATTTGGCAACAACCGCAACAAAACTATCTGCATAGTTCTCAATTGCAGCGGTCAAAGAGTTGAAGGTGCTGGAAGACGATGAAATGGTGCCTGTAGCAATGCCTGGGGAGAAGAGGGCGAAGAATGGTTGTGAAGTCGCTGTAATGGTGATTGAGCCTTGTTGCTTCCAGACGATGAGCGAATCGTAGAGTTGTTCGGCAACAGCCAGGGTAGTCAGGTACCAAGGCTTGGGTGACGTTAGCCAAATTCTTCCATTAGGAGCGTATGCTTACATTTCCTCCCATATAGCTGTCTTCAGGATATCTTCCAGTGGCAGTACCAACATTGTTCGCGACCCCGGAGTTAATCGAATAGATGCTGCGGAATGCGTTGACATAGTTCAAGAGGTTGGACAGTGCCCGATCAGAGCAAGGCTGGAAGGTCACAGAATCGCAGCCAGCAGCGGCATCGAAAGTATGAATGCTCGCAAGGACAGTGTTCGCGTCTTTTCCAGAGCGGCCGCCGCCAGTGTTTGCGGTGATGTAACCGGAGCCACCATTCCAGTATGACTAATATTGGACTTAGCAAACAAATTCCAAGGTTGCTGGGACCAACATGTAGACCAACCTGTAAGAAACAAAGCAAATTATTTGCTTGGGCTGTGTACCCGGCCACGGCGGAAGTCTGCCCAATTCTATTGGCCAATGCAATGCCTTGACGAAGTGCACGGTGCTGTACGGCGGTGGTAAAGAAAGACGAAGATGAAACCTCTTCCCACAAATCGAAACTATGCGGCGTTCAGAGAAGTCTGTAGCGAACGAACGGGGATGCGTACGTAGTCTGGTTCCAATTACCAGCAACATAATCGAGGTCGAGCTTGATTGTTGGCCACAAGGTGCTAGTGACATATGTCGCGTTATTTTGTTTGAGAAGGAAATTAGCCCAAGTAATCATGGCATTCGCTCTCAATGCCGGGCCATCTATACTGCATCAGATCTAGTCCTAAGCAGAACTAAGACAATACCTCGTTGGGGGCGACTATGGCGACTTTAAGCACGGTAGTCATGACTTCCGTACGGAGAACTCACCCCCATGCACCAGTGAAAGCCGTTTCATCGATGTTGAACTTAGGTTCGCCTAACCCGCCAGTGCTAATGGTTCCTGAAGGGTTCGATATCTGCTGAATAATCTCTTGAGAGGCGACAAAGTTGTCAACCTGCCCCCTTAGCGATGTATCAAGACCCAACGTGAACCTGGAGGTCAAAGCATCAATATACTTTGGTCGTCGCCTTGGGCGCGCCCACTCACTGGTCAATAATTGCCCCAAAAACGAGAGATGTGTCACGGGTCCAAGTATACAGATAGTCGGGATTGCTTTGCGAAGGAGAGGCGATGACAACCCCTGCCTTAGCACCTGATGATTTGGATCCGGAAGGACCAATGTTGGCTAGGAGACCAGCCTTTGCGATCGGTGATTCAGACGCCAAGAACGCGTCCACCGAACTGGACTGCGCTCGGGCACTCCACAAAAAGGTTAAGCCAGCACAGATGAATGCAGAGGAGATACGCATTGCAGGTCGACTTGAACGGGGTGTTGGAGGCCAGTTCAGCAACAGGCACCTTTATACTCCCATCTGCAAGAAAGGGCCTTCCTCAGTTGATCTTCTGACAGACGTGGCGGGGAGAGCACGCGGGTAGTGGCCATGCGACTCGTCGGACACAGCTGGTAAGAGATTCGGTCCATGCCGGGATCGCCGAGGGAAGACGGCTCTATATCTGTATTGTCTATTCGTTGATCATGTCGAAATCGCCAGAAATGATAGTGTCTATTCAGGGCACAGGTTGTTGGAACTGATCTTTAATAGACGGGTGATAGCTTTTAACACGAATAACTCGATAACTCATGTGAGTTATCATTGAGTGCGTCGTCAAATTTGATAAGATAGTTATGAGGTAGGTGTGCTGCTTCCCAAGTGGCAAGGGTCAAAGTAGGCGGCCGATGATTCGCAAAGTCCTCATCATGGGCATTTTCTTGACGACCAATCCGAACCAATTGGCATATGATTTCTCGACAAGTTGACGGTGTGAAATTCCCCAAAATCCGACGATCTCTCAAGTTTCCCAGCCCCGCATTTGGGATGTCAGGGGCCACCTAATTTAAGAGATTCAAAAATATTCAAAAATTAGCAAATACATAAAAACTAAAATAACATAACTGGCGAAGTTACTCTCTATACCAAGCCAATTTTTGCTCTGCAACCCAGAATTCCACGCTCTCCTTCTGGGCAGTAAACCCATGAGAAGCTCGAAGATGGCGCCGCAGGTCGTATGCACGTCTAAAGACGTAGTCGCATCCGGGTTTGTGTTGGGCAGTCGGGGGTTGAATTCCAACGCCTGTGAAGGACTGAAGCTCGGGGAAAGGGCACTGGAGGGCTCGCCCCTCTGCGACCTTGGCCCGAGCGGCCCGCATATAGGTGTAACCAGTGATGGCATCGATGTCCAACGGAGAATCTCCCTCTTTGTCTTCGTCTTCCGACACAGGTAATGAATTATCTGTATATTCTGTGGCTGTCTCGTCATCGCTCCCATGTGCTTTGGCAACGTGCCGTTGAAGAAGATGTTTATAGCCATAAGCGTTCGGACAGTTTTCATAAGAACATTTGAAATTACGCTGTCCAAGGTGCGTCACGTTCTTGTGGACTGTGAGGGCTTTTTTCTGAGGTATCATGATTAGTCTTGTACGGCGGCCGAAGTAAATATACCTACCGATTTGAAATCTTTGGAACAGCCTTCGAAATCGCATATCCAATCTCTACCCCATTCTCCACCTCTTCTCTTCTTTGAGGGCTGACAACCGATCTCATCATCGGACGGCTCTAGGGCTTCCATTATATCGCGTTGTTCATGGAGCTTGAGGTGGGCACGAAGGCCCTTCTGGGTTGTAAAAGTACGTCCGGCACAAGACGTATGAAGGCATATAGGGGGGTGCGCGTTGCGTATGTGGTTTTGAAGAGCAGACCAGGTGGGAAAGTATAGTGGGGCTTGATCGGGGGGCGTAATGCAGTCTACGTGCACACATGTATAACGCCTCTCTATATGACCTTTAGTTCTATAACCTGGGGAAGGGGATGAGTCGCCATACCATCATGTGTTTTAACATGTGCCTTTAGTTGTTGGTTGGTAGAGAATGACTTTGTGCACGCGGTGTGTTCACACCGGTAAGATTTAGTGCCAGGGGATGAGTGGGCATTTGCGATATGAGAGCGAAGTTGATGGTGTTTGGCGAATGATTCCGAGCACCCAGATTCTGGACACTAATGATGCATTAACACGGTGAAGACTGAACAGGACTGCGACCTACGGCAAATGGTTTGGCTCCTTCATGCCATCCGATATGCCCTTTGAGGTGCTGCACCGTCCAGAAGCGTTTCCCGCACCCTGGTTTATCGCAAATGAAGGGTCGTGATGAGTCTGGCAAGTGGCTTCGGATATGAGCATGAAGGTGGGTCTCTCGTAGGTACGACTTCTTGCACGTTTCGCACTGAAAAGGTCGCTGGGTTGTGCACTGAGTGATGGGCTCCACTTTTATAGAAGCACCACTTACTTCACCGGTGTGCGAGCGTTCATGTTCAGCTAAACGGGAAGGTTTTGAGTAGGCTTTACCACATCCTTTAGAAGTGCACTGGTAACGCTTTGTGGTATTAAGTTGCATTTTCCCATTGATAATCACAGGCGTTCTCTTCGAGCTCGAAGAAGCAGGCATAGTAATCCGATTTTCCGTAGAGCCATCGAACTCGTTTTCCGCTGAAGAAAGGATAAAGCTCTGGGAGTTATCTGCTCTCCGCTTTCCGAGAATCTGAGTGGCCTCATAGACAACAGCAGAAACAGACATAGTGTCTTCAACGTCCAACACACAGAACAAGCCTTGAGGCTTGGTGCAAGCAAATCTAGAAATGAAGGTCAAAGAAGTGGAGGACTGGACGAAACAGGTTTGTTTGTGTCTGCTTGTCCTAATACGTGAGTGCCAAAAGTAGTCATAGAGCTTGGTCGGGGTCCCTTATGCTGCCTTGTATCAGAGGCTCTTCGAGTCAAGTTCGAAGCCAATCACTCTTCCAAATCCTTTGTATGACACAAGTGCATAACTCTGACATTATACTAGCGAAGTCATCGGGATCCCCCGATGACCCTCGTCTTTGGCGATCCAGGCGAGAACGACCACAGTCCGTCTCTTAATTAACTGTCAGCCAGTAGTATGAAGGTAAGGCAGCCGCAGTTGTTATAAACCTCCCGGATTGCTTGTCTATTGGGTACCCCTTACCCGCTTTCTGATGACATTCTACTTTCGAACGTTTCGCAGGGTTCTTTCCGGTGAGACGTGCCTGCTATCGCTTCCCATGGAAACACTGGTTCTCAAACGCACATACAGGTGTAATGATGTTCATATCTGCAGTGACGACTGTCCTTGCCTTCTTTATGTTATCAAGTTTCTCCCACAACGCAGTTCCTTGGCTGCTAGTGACGATTCAGACGTTGGGTTTTATGCGCACATTATGGTCGTTCGTGCCATTGATTCCTGCCCACGCTCCCTCGCTCAAAAATTATCTAGGATCACTCGGAAGTCGCTCGTGAATAGCTTTCAATCTGTGGCCTCGGAAGGGATTGGATTGTTCAGTCTTTTCCCTTTCTACTTGAGTGAGTCAAGACATCCAGATGTCGTATATTTTCATTCATGATCAATATAGTCTTGGCTTTAATCGTAGCAACAACAGAGTTCAGAGACAAGGCATCGCCAGTGGTTTACATGCTTCTTCAGACGTTCGTAATAGGCGGGTCGGTCATCCGTGAGTATCGCAGACCATTATGACGGTGCATTCACAGAACTATTAATCACTAGATATTATCTACACCATCTGTCTCGTCGTGGTTGCCATGATCACCGTCTCGGCTTTTGATGGCGATGTCTGGATTCGCGATATAGACTCCTCACCTTCGCCATTCCCAATACCAGTCCTACTTGGATTCATCTGTCCCGGTCCCTATGCTTGGTTGTATCACAGAAGAGGTGAGCAAAGCAATGCGAACGAGACTACGGAGCTGCGCAGAACACCTTGTCTTTCTCCGTGCGCCTGCCCTTCAAAACCCGAACCGACTCTCCAGCCTGGAGACTCCGACGTTGGTGAAAAGCAGGGGGGTGCTGATAAATCGAGGTCATTTCCGCATAAGTTAGTACGAGTGCCAGACGCTGCGCAACAGCGAGCTTTGATAGTCGTCTCGTTTGATGGACGATAAGTATGGTGGACTAATTAGGGGGATAAATTTAATTTAATTGGACATTTGACGCGACTCGTCACGGTGTGACGGAGCGTGTTGCTTAGTCAGCTATGTTGTATAGTGTACCAGCTTGGATGTTAAACGTTGTGGGTGTTGTCTGTTCTTTCATGCCTCCGGTTCAGCATGCCAAATCCTCGCAGGCTTTATCTTAGAATACTGTACAGCATCAACAGCTCGTCGTACATTCTCGCTCGCTCACCTATCCCAGTCCCGGTTGCGCCTATTAATGACAACGCGGAGGAAGCTGAACCCTATGGTTCCGTCTCTTTCAAGACGTGTCTGGAAGCGATATGCCGCTCTAGTCCAGAACTTGTCCAAGATCGTTCTCGAGACTTCTCTGTCTACGTCCTTGACCCACTAGAGTCCACTGGTAATGCTGCACCGGCGCCGATGGACATTTCGAGCGCAACTGATAGTCAATCGACGAACAACTCCGCCACAGAACATGCCCGGGGTCTGGCAGTTGGGATGGGTCTTATGTCTTGGGCTTTGTCAGTGGAGGAGAAAGATCCTGCTATGGTAGTTGGAACACTATGTAAAACAGGAGCGGGTCAGGATGCGATTGAAGTCATCCTTGCTTTACGAGAGGTATGCTTCAAGTGCTGCCCCTGGTATGTTATTCCTGAAAGTTGTGCCAGACTGCTTCCATGGACGAAACAAAATTGCCCGCTTCTTCTCGCTCGTGGGGTATGGCACCACACACTGGTCATGCTCAGGTCCGTTATCTCACGTGCCCGTTGTGATCTCAACTGAACGACCCGCGAGACAGCCGTTAATTCCATCTGCCTCTACCTCAAATCACCCAACACCTCTGGTTCAAGGCAACAATGCAACGACCAGTTCCGAAACACTTGCTACTATTGCTTCAATACAAATGCGTACCAAAGCTAAGAGCAAGCCCAAGAAACCACCACGAGTGTCTTCGACACCTGTGACAGAGTCAGACAAGCTCATGAGTGCTAATACTTATATTGGCCCAGTCAAGAAGAAAGGTCGACCGAAGGGACCTTCTGGTGGAGAAGCCAAAGTCAAGACAGAGGAACCAGCTCCGGGGCTATCGCAAAACCCTACAGCAACTCCAACCCCAATGGCATCTATCTGCATTGGAACTTCAACAACAACCACTACAATCCAATCAATAGCGAATCCCAATTCCACACCTGCTCAGAAATCGGATTCCGGTACATCGTCGTCTGGAGGACTGGATTTAGCAACCCTAGCAGCCTTGTTTTCCGTCACCCAAAACGAAGCGACTCAGAATGGATTTCTCCTCAACGCGCTTAACCTTATTGACTCCCCCGCGTCCCAGAACGGGTCACAGACACCCATCAATCCCGTTCTTGTTGAAGCCCTAAGGCAACTCCTCAATAATTATTCTCGCACTCAACCGCAGGCTACCCCCACGCCTACCGCCCCGCTGCCTATCTCCCAGCTACCCTCTGAACAAACCCCAATACTACCTTCGAACGACGAGGAGATTATTCTGTTGGACAAAGAAAATGTCAATCCAGCGGCCTTTCGACGGCGTGCCGAACAAGCAAAACTCGCTAATAATCTTGTCCGACCTAGCAACTCTACCTCAGGGTTAACAACTACTCAACCTGCTCGGGGTCTTGGTGCACGCTCCATAGAAAACTCACCTCCCAAGACCCAGTCCATTGCGTCAGTCCATTCGGCGAGCACGTCTTCGCTCTTGCGAAAGCGAACTCTTGATGATTGCATGGAGGAGAGGGATCACAAACGGAACAAGAATAATAGGGGCAAAGGAAAGGAGAAAGAGCGTTCTGACAAGAAAGAATCACAGAGGTTTCTTAACCAACAGCAAACCTATGGCAATGGTTTTCGGCATTATCCACGTGTTCTTGCATCGACCTTCCCTCGTTCAGACCCAGGGACAAACTCTTACTATCGCACACCAGTTGACCCATGGACTTCGCCGCCTCGACCGCCTAGGCAGGAGAACATTACTCCTCAACCTCAAATGTCAGATCCTCTGGGGGGTACTTCAAACCAACCCATTGAAATACCGGACTCACCTCAGGCGCCAAGGGTCTCTGCTTCATCACCAATCAAGCCAACGAACGAGAACAAGAAATCATATATTGTTCCGGAATGGGCGCGCACCAGTACCGCTACTCAGCCTCGACTATCCGAAGAAGCTCGGCGGGCGGCAGATGCTGCAGCGGAGAAGAAAAAGGAAGAACGGCGGGCAAACAGACGAAAGACCAATGCTGCCGCTCAAGAACGTTCGCGCCAACGAGGGAGGATGGCAAATTCGGAGAACAATGCACCAAGCTCAGAGCCAGCGCAGCCATCAGAATCCCATGAACTCATGCGACCCCCACCCCAACCTATAATGCCCAAGAGCGACTTGCCTCCTATCATTGCATCCAGCGATACTGAACTCGTCATTTTTCCGCCGTGTGATCACCGAACCCGGTCACCTTCACCAACACCCAGACCCCAGCTCCCTCCTCCAGTCACTCCCAAACGGCCTTCTAGAGTCGCGTCATCCACACCAGGTACCGCCGAATACAATGGGGACTCACTCTTTACTCCCTTATCGATTGCACGCCGCTCCACAGGCAAGGGCAGCCCACTACATTCACCCGGGATGTTCGGTTCCCCGTTGGCGCGGAAGAGATATAGAATCTTTTCACCCACCTCCTATCGAGGCTCCTCGAAAAAACTTGGTTCAGAATCTCCGACCACCACGATCAAGGTTAACGAGAGCAGCGAAGACACCCGTGAACCCAGGAGCCCTACGCGAAACGGGCTGGATGAATCCTTGGATGACCCCCCGCCTAGCTCGCTGCCAATCGCTAGCTCTGATGTTGAGACTGACGAACCGCTTGCTCACGACTTTTCGAGTGTCAGTAACGGTGCAGAAGATTTCTATGAAGATGAAGAGGACTTACCTCCACGGAAACAGCACTGGGTCGGGTTGCCTCCTTCGTCCCCACCTCCACCCATGAGTCCATGTCTCATGCCTGTTGATGACGATGCCGACATACATGGTGATGAAATTGATGACAA
The DNA here is from genome assembly GCA_015584085.1 of Macrolepiota fuliginosa MF-IS2. Lineage (NCBI taxonomy): Eukaryota > Fungi > Basidiomycota > Agaricomycetes > Agaricales > Agaricaceae > Macrolepiota > Macrolepiota fuliginosa. The sequence continues at coordinate 173,281 of MU151057.1, read as the reverse complement.
TGAACTCCCGGTAGCTTCGGAAACGGACGAGCCGGAGGACGAACCTCATAAGAATGCTACTCTGAAAGCGGCGGAGAGCAATCGGATCCCAAGTCCCGCTAGCGATGATTTGAAGATCCTGTTACCAGAAAATCCTTCGGCTAACACGAATTCTGATCAAGGGACCGCAGACGATTTGGCGTTCCTTGAACAGTTTACGACCATTGGGAGCGTCGATGAGATGTCGGATTACGAGGGCCACCTTACAGGAGATCTTGGCACCGATGGAGGTGACCTCGGTTCATTATTTCCTGGAGACTTGGGCAACATGGATCTTCATGGATTCCTTGAGACTCTCAGACCAATGATACACCATGCATCTCTCCCAGATGCTGCTGATCAAGAACCCACGTTCGATCTCAGTAGCCTGGATGGTTTCAAGGATGTGGACCTTCCTCCACAGCCTATCGACCACGCCAAGTTGGCGGCAGACCTCCAAGCTATCCTTAGCGGTTGTGTGGTGTAGCACCGGTTTTGTCGCATTTTGTCCATATTTTCTTGCCTCATTTGATGGACTTCGTTCGCATATGTCATTGTTTGTCTTCCCCGCTGTTCAAATGTCCGAGTTCATCTCATTGTATCATTATACCCGTATCCTCATAGTATCCACATGGTACATGTCGCATGGATCTTATAGTTTATTTGCATATCCATAGGTAGTATTTGTTGCACTCCATCGTTGTTAGTCACTTGTATGTACTTGAGTGTACATGCTTAGGTAGTCACAAAGATCGCATTCATCGTGTTGTCTGTCCCGCCTCTATCAACCATGGGCGTCATATGGAGGACTCTGGTCAAGGCGCTAAGCCAGTCCTCGATCAACTGAATGAGTTGTGACTATCGAATGCATTGGTGCATCACGGTTACTCTAGTCGAATTTCTGTAACGTACACTGCAACATTCATATCCATGCCCATCCCAAGGTCACGAAGGGGGCCACAAAATCAGCCGCAACTCTCCGCAATGGATGGAATTTAAAATCCGAAACCTGTAGCATAACGATGTTCTACGTTTCCACGAACACAGCAATTCCGAGGAGTCGAGGACGCTTGTATCAACCATCAACATACATATCTGAAACGTCGCGTCGGTCACCGTCTCATGTTGCTCTGCTATATATTCTTTGCGCTGGTGGACGTGTACCCCAGGATTGTATCTCTCTCAACTACTAGGCGCTGGTTCGTCTATCACTGGCCTGGAGCTGTCCCCACCTTTCGACTATACTGTCACTTTTCTCTGCTTGTTCTCCTTCGTGAATCCAGCTCTTGAACGAACAAAATGATCACGACAAAACTCTTTGCTGCCCTCCTATCTGCCACGGTCGTCTACGCTGGACCTGTGAGCTCCGCAAGCTCTACAAATCCGGCTTCAATGAGTTCTACGGCGTCCAGCGCGGTGGCTTCATCCACGCCCACTACAAATGTGACGCAGCCCGGGTTCACTGATATGAAGGCTCTTTTTGATGGGAACACCAAATTTCGGTCGAGCACTAAAGCGATTGCGGGCAACTTCACATCCAAACGTGAGTGGTAAACATGGTCTGTTGGTCGGTGCCTCCGATTACTGATGATCCTTTTTTATAGAGCCTTCCTTCATGTTCCTTGGCTGTTCGGACAACAGGCACGATAGTCATATATTTTATTGACTAAATGGAATCCTGACAAGTGTTTATGTCCACAGGATCAGTTCCGGTGCTATCTTCAATGCACCGGCTGGGTCAATCATCTCGCAAAATAACATTGGCAACCAGTACTCCGACAAGGACCTCGCAACGTGAGTTTATGGTACAAATCTTCCGATTGTTATATAAAAAATATCTTCCTTTCAGCCATGCAGCCTTGACTTACGCTATCCAGGATCTAAAGGTTCATCATGTCATTGTCCTTGGGCACTATGGATGCAAGGGCGTGGAGACTGCGATCACATCAGCCCAAACACAGACCACATCGATGCAGAAATGGGTGCAACCTATCATTGACATTTTCTTGCATTCCAGGAGGTCAGCTTCACTAAGAGGCCTGGGTGTATTTGGATTCTCACGTATCTTAATTCCCCAGGAGCGAGATAAAAATATTGCGAGATTTGAGGAAACCGCAGAGGAATAAGAAAAACATGGTTACTGTGACCCCAACAGCTGACAATCGTGAGCAATAGGCATGTCCAGTGCTATTGCATCAAACGCTGACTATTCATTAAGCTGGTTTCAAAGCTCTCGTTGAAGAGAGTGTCAAACAAAGCGTGTATAGAATCAAGAAAGAGAGTGTCTTGGCACCCGTACGTTCTTTTCCTGTATCTGCATTTCCATCATCGCTTACAAACAAAAATAGGCATATAGGAAGAAGGTATTCGGGAAGAATAAGCAACAGGAGATTGAAGTTTATGTCCACGGCTTCATCTATGACGAGACGAACGGCGAAGTGAAGAACCTCCGTGTTTCCTTTGGTCCACCAGGCAAGCCGATCCCCGATATTCCCTTTGCAGCCATCGATGCCGCGAAGAACTGGCAGGGGCCCAAGTGGTTACCCGGAATCAACAAAGGAAAGAACCCCAAAACCTCCACTACGTCTTCGACCACTTCGTCATCTGCCGCACCCACACAATCTAAGGTATAGCTTACAGGCGACCCCGGGACGCAGTGAGATTGTATCCGTGTCGAAGTGGTATCGTAGAGTAGATGAAGTAAATAGGACCAAACCGGTCGGGTCAAACTAGTCGACGCATCGAAGCAGCGAGGCTTGAAGCTTGAAGCTTGACGCATTTGTGGTCGCCAAGCCTGTCTGATAATGAAAGAAACGATGATGATGCATGCTTCATGCTTCTTGTTCTTCTCTGAGATAAGTTATTATCGGACCACTCGCTAGTTCCAATGGATCGGGATCTGAACAGGCACACGACAGCAGGGCATTCCTTGTTCTGGGTGCGCGAGCTGATGTGAATAACCTGCTGTCAATTGTCACCACTGTATGAGATCAACTCGATACTGAGTCTTGATTCTCTTCCAGAGTCACATGCGATCAGATACGTATCCCCCAATAGAACACACAAGAAAGTATGGGCCTCCTGATTTCCCCTGGGTTCCGTTAGTACCTGAAAATGTTCGTGTGAGTGAATGATACACTTGGGCCTAATGAGAAACACTCGCAATTGAATTTGAATTTCGGTGACGCTGATGACACCTATGGGTTTTTTATTTTATGGACCCCGGCCAACCTATTCTCCCCCCGCTATCCCCCGCATCGGGGCCCAGTAATACCGTCCTCCGTGATCCCGCACCACCCCAGAAACCGAACGCCCATGTATTTTTAGCATCAAAACTTCTATACCAAGACAATTATAGTCTTGTGCCCGGGTTGCATGTGGGTAATTCGTGACAAAATTGCTCGACAGCCTACGTCAACCCAGAGTTGCACATGGTTCATCATTTTCTGTGTGTCTCTATCTGCGGCTTGGGCACACGAGATAGGGTGATTGTAATTGTGAAGGCTATTGGGTGTAGGATTAAGTAGGGATCAAGGTTTTGCTTACGTCGGCGATCTCCAGTTTCCACCACCCCATGTTCCATCAAGCACACCAAACTTCTTCTTATCGGCAGTGAATTACCTACTCCAGGCGGTAGCCGGGCACTGTCGGTCGGAGGAATCTGGATTGAACCACATGGACACCACTAGCCCCGACACCTTATCGCCTGGGGGGGACCAGTACATAGACTGGCTTCTGATTTCGTGGGTTCCCGCGAGCGTCCTCCCACCTTCATTTCTCAGTGGTTACCTTCCTCCCCCCTCTCTGGGTTTCAACACCACAGAAACATGGCAACGGCAAGCCCACTCATCACAGACACTCAAACGAAAGAGGTTCTCGTGAACCGAAGTCGTTCATCCTTGTCGTCAGAGAAGGGAGTCGACCCCGAAGTCGCCGCAAGTAAATTCGAAACTGAGGATGAAGGGAAAGGCACAAGCTTCTACAAGAAGTTCCGACCATACATCTTGTTTGGTCTTGCGGCAGTGATTTTGGGCTGGTGGATTAGTGCGACTGTCTTGCCTGCCACTCGACATCGATGGTGTGTCTATACTCTTTTGCCGATCCAGTGACATTGCTCAAATAACTAGGATTGTACAGACTCTATTTGCTTGGGGATTCATCTGGTGCGTTATAGGTACCTCCTGCTACCCGCATCAGCTTTTGACGTTCAGCCGGGCCTGTTGCTAGCATTATCGCGTTCCGTTTCATCCCTAACTCTGTTATTTCGGACCCCGTGGCCGCCATTTGGGAACCCACTATTCAGCGCCCATTCTATAAACTCCCGTATCGGGCTCGTCTCGGCCTCGGTTGGCTCTGCTTACTTGGCATTGTCTTTGGCTCTGCGTTCGGCTTCCCTCTCCAGCCAGTGAGTTAATGTAGGCGCAATTTACTTGGTCCCTATTGACAGTGTTTCACAGGGCACTACATACGGCGACCGCGCAATATCAGTCCTCGGCCTCCTCATCTTCCAATGCGGTTTCTGGCTCACCTCTACTAAAAGGAGTCATATCCCTTGGTTTGTCATATTTCTTCCCGTGCTCCAATCCCTGCTGATTTCTGCGAAGGCCCACTGTCATCGTTGGCCTTTTCTTGCAACAGGCTATTGCTTTGTTTGTGCTCAAAACCGGTGCTGGTTTTTCTATTTTCCGCTGGATTGCAAACCTTGCTGCCGATTTCTTGCTTCAAGCCAACGCTGGATCCGGGTTCTTCTTTGACCCTGATGTCACTGCTAAGCATTGGTTCTTCGTCAACACGGTATTTATATTCCGTCGGTAGAACTAGTCCATTTCTGAGCTGATGGGCATCGGGTAGCTCGGTTCTATCATTTTCTTCGTCGCTTTCGTTCAGATGATGTACTACCTGGGTGTTATGCAGTGGGTCATTAAGCACTTGTGAGTCTGGTTTCTCTGGCTATATGGCCTCACCCTGAGCCTTTTTAGCGCGTGGTTTTTCTTCAAGCTCATGAACGTCTCGGGTGCTGAAGCTGTCGTCGCCGCTGCTTCCCCTTGGATCGGACAAGGTCGCTCGAGTTGATTGCACAGAGACTTCATTGACTGATAGCTATGTATAGGAGAATCTGCTTGTCTTGTCAGGCCTTATGTGGATCGTGCGTCCTCTCATAGGAAGTCTATTCTAACTGCTAACTTTCCATTTAGTTATGACCCCATCTGAGTTGCGTTCGTACCATTCCATTGCACATATGGAACCAAACCACTCAACGGCAATTTTAGACTTGACCATGACTTCCGGGTTCTCCACCATTGCCGGGTCCGTGTTGACGGCATATATTAGTCTTGGTGTTCCCCCCGAGAACTTGGTTACCTCATCGGTTATGAGTATCCCTGCTTCAATTGCCATCAGCAAGATGCGTTATCCTGAGCTTGAGGAACCTGTGACTCGTGGACGTGTCACTGTTGACCGCGGAGAAGAGAAGGGCAAACGACCGGTCTGCATTTTCATCGGTTCCATTCCAACACAGTTGCTGATTTTTCGGAAAAGGCAAATGCACTCCATGCGTTCAGTCAGGGTGCCGTTTTTGGTCTCATTGTCGCCGGTCAGATTTTGTAGGTCCCGGTTATTGTCACGGCAGGCATGTACTAAAGCACTAACAAGGACAAATGTCTTGACTGTCTTGGCTCTTGTCGCAACGTGAGTGAAAGAGCCTAGCCCTTTGATTTCAGCTATTGTTGACAAGATTCCTATCAGGATCAATGGCCTCTTGACCTGGATTGGACGAGGGTTCGGTATCAACCACCTCACCCTCGAACTTATCATCGGTTACATTTTCTACCCACTCACCTTCCTGCTTGGCACCCCTCGCGCCGAAATATTGCGCGTTTCTCAACTCCTTGCTACGAAACTCGTCGCAAACGAGTTCTCTGCATATCTCAGTCTCCAGGACATCACCCACAGTGCAGTCCCGCTCAGCCTTCGTGCATATACCATCGCCTCGTACAGTCTTTGTGGCTTCGCGAACCTCGGGTCGCTTGGCATTCAGATTGGCGTGCTTGGTGCTCTCGCCCCGTCCCGTGGCAAGGTTATTGCCCGGATTGCATTGTCGGCTATGATCTGTGGTTTCTTGTCAACGCTCCAGACTGCTGGTATTGTGTAAGCTTCTGTTTTCTCTTATTGGAAGGATAAGGTGCTGATGTACTTTCCGGCAGAGGCATGCTTGTCTAAACACGATGAATATAATAATACCTGGTATTGAGCGGCGCCAACGTGTACTAATGAATGATGAATGCAAAGATATTTGATCCTCATAAAATGCGTGATTTTCGGCAATGTTCTAGGACGGCAGGCGTTCAATTATTAGAGCCTGAATGCTTACGTCCGGGTAGACAAAATCGGCGCCCAGTAGGGGTAGGGACACCGTTACACCATGCAGCTTCTCTGTGATTCGTATTATAATAGGTCCATGGGCTTTGGATGATCGGGAGCTAGGGAACTACAGAACCCCGCATAGTCGTCCACCCGTCCCGTTATCGTCGGCGCAGGGTATCCATCGCCACGGCCGAGGAGAATTCTCAGGTCGGCATACAGCGTAGCGGCATGGAAAAATGCATCGCAGTACCCGACCCGTATCTGGCTTTTGGGGCATTCGCCCTGTCCCATCACGCTCTCCAAGCCCTGAATCAAATTTATATTTATCACCTTTGTTGCTGTGGGAGGTATTTACTTGGATCAACCTGACGGGGTAACTTGTCGTTCCTCGTGGATCCATATGGGTCGCACCGTTGTCGAATGTGTTGCCGGGGTCCGGGTATAAGGGAATATTATGGGTGCTCGCTATAATTGGTTAACAACACATGTTGCTAAGCAGTGCCAAGATCAGCGAATAAGCCCTGTGTTAGATTATGTAACTACTTACCTCGCCTCTTTGTTCCTGAGCCTTTGGTTCTTGTCCACTTCGTACATACAATGGCATCATTGTACCCCCTCAGCGACAAAGCTAAAGGCAAACAACGCGCCGTAGACACCTCGGACAATATCACCGGCCCCTCCACTTCGTCACAGCTCCCAGCTGGAACTGCGGACGCGGAGACAATGGCAGGACAAGCAGTATCACGCGATTTAGTCGTCCGATTCACAGAAGGGTTACCTGATCTTACTGTGGCGGTGGAGAAACAGGATTCTGTGAAGGATATTAAAGGCAAGGTATGGTTATATATTCAATTATTCTGTCTATGAGTGAGTAGTAAGTAGTGGTACTGACACACATACCTATGTTTGGGATAGATTCGTGAAACGCGGCCAGAACTCCAGGACAGACGTTTACGTCTCATTCATTCCGGTCGCCTGTTAACAGACGGAACGTCACTCTACGCACTACTCATCGCACAAGAGGAAAGACACCAGCAACAGCATCAACGAGGATCTGCATTGGTGGATGGGGATACAGCCACGGACGCGTCAGGCAAGGCGGTGACGACCTGGATACATTGTTCCGTTGGGCCGAAGATGGAGAAGGGGGATACAGGCGAGGACGAGAAAGAGCAGGTGCGCTTATTTTTTCGACATTCTACTATCCTTTATGGCTGTAATTAATCGGGTCGGTTTCGTTTTGTAGACAGCACAGCTCAGACCAGTACGCGGATTTGACAGACTTGTTGTGGCTGGATTCTCGGAGTCGGATATCGCAAACTTTCGACGACAATTTCATAGTCAATCGAGCTCGAACTATCTCGATATGGATTTCGAGACCGAAGAAGAATGTGGGGTCTCGTTTGTTTTTCTGCCTTGTTAATTGAACTAAAGTCGAATTGATAGATGACGAACATTTCCGAGCACTAGAGGAACAATGGATAGACTCAATCGACGGTGCCGGGAGTGCTGTCCTTTCTCAGTCGTCCTCTTCTACAAGCTCTGCTATACTTCAAGGCACAGTCATGGGGTTCTTCTTCCCGATAATGCCATTCTTCTTCATGAAGACCTCGAGGCCTGCTGTATTCTGGGAGGACGGCACTGAACCCGATTCGACTAGCAACGTCTTATTTTCGTAAGTAGAGATATTCAACTCTGTTTTTAACAATCAGAGGGATACTGAGTTCTATTACCAGACGCCGCATGCAGATGGGCCTCGTATTCGGTTTCCTGGCAAATTTACTCTTTGGCATGTGGCGCATGTTACTCGATACAGACTGAGATGGTGAATTATATTACATTAATCAGGAACTAATAGAGCGAGCCATGTAATGATACCATAATACTCGTATAAACCTACATGTCGTAAATGACGCGGGCACCAACCCATGGATAGGGATAGTTGTGTTGCCAGAAGTTCCTAACCGTTCGGCGACCCGCGAGTCTGGGTATCGTAGCATATGAAGCACCGAGCTAGGGAGGAAAGGTTGAGACATGGCGTTGGAGAAAAATATAGACTAGGAGACTTACGACAACTTGGTGCTTGGAATCGAAGAAATCCGTGGAATAACCAGTGAAGAGGTTCGTCGGCGCGAGACCATCATGTCCATCGAACACCGTCGATGTCCACTCCCAAATACCGCCATTCGAACCTTTACCGCCATTGTCGCATCCCATAGTTGCTCTGTACCTCTCATCAGCCTCCCAAAGCAAAGCAGAAGATAATAAAAACACTCACGGTGTGGGATGCCAATGCCTAAATCCAATATTCGCACCACCCTCAAAACCGACATCGTACGTATCCAAGAACAACCGCAACTCTGGCTCTGTCGGCAGTCGCCCACCTTTACACTTGGCATAATACGCCACATCATCATACGAAGTCAGAACCGGCCACGTCTTAGCAATTTCCAAAGGGACTGGTCCAAACATCGTCCGCACTTTGTATTCAACAACTCCGTCCTCATCTTCATCTTCAACCCAACTGGTGGGCACATCCACAACACCCTTGCCCTTACCCTCCAATAAGAACTCGGCGAATTCACCGTTAGTAATGGGTCGCCATTCGGCTTTGAATTGCCCGACATGGACGGTGCGTACGGGGGATTCGTTGTCCCATCCGAAGATGTGATTACGGACGTCGTGCATGTGTATGGGGAGTTTATCGAGCGCTTCGGAGTCGTTGTGCCCGAGTGTGAGTGTTGTTGGGCCGAGAGTTACGGTGGGCGTTGTTGGAGGTGGGGTCTGCGACCATTGGGAAGCGAGGATATGCCATGGGGGTTGAGTGAATCCTGCAGGAGAACGAGTACCGGTTCCTGCGCGTTGGAGGAGCATGTATAGGAGGGTCTGTGTGCGTAAACATTGAGTTGGGAAGATGTGTGGGTATGACTGAGACCGACCTCGATATGCCATCCTTCGTGCTCGTGTGTCATGACGAGCGTTCGGGCAATGTTGCGGGTGAGTACGCGCTTGCCGGTCTCGAGATCGTGGTAAAGGTTCCTAAGACGTTGGCGGACTCCATTGCGGAACTCGATGATGGACTCGATGGTAGGCCAGTCTTCGTCTTTCTCGGGGACTTCTGAGTGGTTCTGCGGAATGGATAAGCAATCTATGAGAGAAATATGGGGGGAAGGAAGTTTACATGGCAGTGGTCGGGATCATCGACGTGGGGGTCAATGCCTCTCTACTCTATATTTCAGAATCCAGTCGCCTAATGAGATAAGAAAGGGAACACACCTCGAAGATCTTCCAAAAGTGCTTTGGCTCGGTAGCGCCGCCACCGATGGACTTGTGCAATAGCATATCAAGGAACCTATGCAGATTATAGATATCTACTATGGCTTATGAGTGAAAATAAACTCACGTCGGGATATGACCGATGTAGAATAGACATTTGTGCCTTAAGTCAATCGGTTTCTGGTGTAGCATCTCACGGGGGATCATCTGCAAAGTGATCATATCCCAAGCGGCCCATAATCTATCCCACTCCTCGAGCATTGGGATGTTGCCTGGGAGGGACTCCTGCTCACATTCATCCGAAGTGGTAGTAGAGTGTGGGACTTGGAAACCCGGTGTGTGGGAGAGGACGGGGAAGACGAACGTAGGGCGTTCGATGATGTGCAATGTAGCGTTGCCAGAGTTGAAAGGGAAGGCAAGGACGGAGCGGAGAGAGGCAAGGTTGAGTTTGAGCAGCTGGTTGGCCGAGGGAGCGTATGTCTGAGACTGCGAGCAGGACAGGAAGGGAGACACATAGTACGTGACCCCACCAAGTTGCTCTTTCTGCCAAGAACCACCCACAGTCAACACTGCGCCATCTGTATTGTCAAAGACAACACCCAGCACATGTCCCTCCTTTGGATCGACGTGCTTATCAAAAGCAGCCGTCAAAAATTCAGGAGTGGAATTCACAGCGTAGACGCAGGTCGTAGGGAAAGCCGACGAATCTGCCTTTTCCGACGACGGTGAAGTTGCTCTAGAACTGGGCGAAGCACGACCAGAACTAGATGCAGAGGATGACGAAGAGCTAGAGAAATGCATTGCAATGCAATAGTGCAGAACGAGCTCAAGAATGGACGGGTTTTTATAAGGAATAATTGATTAACGGGGCCAATTTACACGTACAAACAGCTAATCTAGCACATGATGCACCCAGAACGTAGGCGACCATCGGAACGTCTGATAAGCACTGGCCCCAACAACATTGGAGACTCAGCCGTAACACAATCGCGTAAATCCAAGGAGATGATAACCCAAAGAAGCCTCCCAGCAGCGAATAGCAAGCAGAGATGCAACAGGGATAGAGTTATTCGTCGCGGACTCCCGGTATTAACAACAGTTCCGACACGGCAAAGCTCCGACTGGATCACGAAGAGAAAGTGGTACGACTTGCAAGGCACGAGGTCCGTTGTCGGGAGGGGCGGAGTTACAATCGGGTGGGAGCAAGGCCCCAGCTTATCCTTGACCCGTCCGACGACGCCCCACTTGACATACATCCATAGGGGCTGTCTTAGTGTCATCTTCGTATTCTGAGACCCGAGCTACTTCGTTGAGGATCCTTGAGAGCTTGAATAGTCAATGCATCCAAAAAATTCCCCTGGCCGTATCGCGAGAGTGATTACCCGAATAGGACAGGAGCCGATAAGATAGGGAGTGAAGGCCTTGAATAACGCCGACGTCGAGGAGGACCGCAAACACTGAAACTCTGAGTTGTGCAGAGAGGTCAAGAGGAGACTAGCAGCATGACAGGATACAAGAACAGGTGTTATTTCGCGCAGGCTGCCTATGTATATGATCTTCAAACTCAGTCGATGGCGTGCTATGGCGTGCTCGTGTCACGTGGATTCGACCACGTGATTACCAATTGCTTGACCTTGATTCTGAAGTACATACGTTGGGTTTTACTTTGAATTCGAGTTTCAGATCCCAATATCAGTGAACGTTGCTGCCTCCATGGCACTCGAGTTTCGATATCAATAGTTTCAAGGGATTAATGCTAGGTCAGGGACAGCCACAGCGCTGGTGATGAAGAATGTTGTCAAGTGACAATTGACGCCGCTATGTACTTAGCTCCGAAATATACCCTCCTTCACGAACAAATCCATACTCATACCCAGGTCCATGTCGCATTCTTCATGTTTCCTCACAGATTAACCTTGATCCGCATTGTACTATTCGTGGTTCTGTCGACAACTCTGTTCTTAACCTACTGTTACTTGAAAATTCGGCCCTCTTATGGGCTGTACAACCAACTAAATGCTCAAGAGCTCAAAGACTCGGAACTGATTGCGAAGCATGGTGATGGCGGAAAGAGGAGATATGTTATGTTCAAGCAGCTGAGAGGAGCTGGGTTTAATAACCAAGTAGGCAATCATACTTCTCTGTCGATCGTCATACTCAACCTGCCCCTGGGTCCCTGTTACTTAGGTCCAGGATATTGTATTGTACCATAATCTCGCTCTCGCGAGTGGCCGCACATACGTCTACCAACCATTCGTCTGGCGTCCTCGAGGGGAGAAATCCTATGTCCCCCTGAGCGCTTTCCTACCAGGTGTCACAAAAGGCAGCATCACCTCGGAGGTTTTCCACAACATATGTCCGGAACAGGATTCCAAACATATCTCTCTTGGGGATGTTGATTCTGAAAAGCAATGGGAACATGCAGTCAATGTTCTCAACCAGAGTGAACAATGTGTGATCGTAGACGATTGGATATTCAACTGGACGTACGTGGTTTTACAGGCTTTCATCCACTAGTAGAATTCTCATTGTCCTTTGGATATAGGTTCCTTACAACATCAGGACTCCATCCCGTATGGACCTCCTTCCACCAATACCTAAAAACCCATTTCGAATGGTCACAAGCCATCCTCAACATCATCCCCCGCGCCCAAACCCAACTAAACCTCCGCCCAACCCCAAAATCAACAACAGGAGACCCCTACATAGCTCTCCACCTCCGCCGAGGTCAGCCCCTCCTCCCCAATCTAAAAACTTTCTAACCCACTCCTCTAACAACCCCTCCTCCAGGTGACTTCGAAAACCACTGCAAATCCCTCTCCGAAACCCAAATGGGTTTCACAACCTGGGCAACCCTCCCCTCCCTCCACTCCTCCACCCTCCCCCCACCCCTCAACACATCCTCCACCACCTCAATCCTCACACACTGCTACCCCTCCCTCCACCGCATCCTCTCCTCCATATCCATCCAAGCCCAACTCCACCCCAACGCACGCACCCTCTACGTCCTCCACGACGGCGCAATCGACCATCCCACCGTCTACCTCCAATTCTACAAACTCCGCGAAGCACTCACAAACAAACACTGGGCAAAGAGCAGGCATTGGCAGAATGGGCCCATGAAACGCGTGCTTCAGAGTAGTGATGTGGGGAGAGTGCAGACGTGGGGGGAGAATGATTATGGTGTTGCTGTGGATGTTGAATTGGCGAGGAGGGCAGAGGCCTTCGTCGGGAATGGGTATTCGAGTTTGAGTACTCAGATTGTGGCTTTGAGATTGGCAGATGGTGGAAGTCCTAATGAGATTACGTTTGTTTGATTTACCGTCGCTCATCTTTGCGGATTTTATATGCTCATTTTTATCTACTTGTACTAAAGTTGTAATCAGAATGCTTGGATGCTTTCGAGGTATAACACTACACATCGACTAGTGAGAAGAATATTATTCCAAGGCAGACATTCCGAATGCGATTGGACTTCTTAAGGTGCAGCTCATACAGCACCTAAGTTGTATATTCAGAAAATGTCTTTGAGAAAACGCTAGGAGGGACATTGCTTAAAGTTCCTTGGGAGCGCAGGAGACTTTGTTAATCTTCCTTGATGATTATGAGCCACATCTACCTCACAGGTGCTGAATCACCATCCCGGTATTCTATAGAACTATCAGATTCTAGTGTTGTGAACGGAGACTGAGGTGAGCGCAAAACCGCTTAGCCTATAGCTCAGGATCTGAAGACGATGAGGATCCACCGGAACTCGAAGAACTGGGCCAACGGAGCGGGGGCCACACAAACACAGACTCAGCGTTGACAGTAAGGAATACCACTCTTGATTGCCAACTAAGTAGGGTGTTATAAAACGTCATATTGTACTAAATGAATGCATGGTAAGCGAAAACGAAAATCAATCTCCAGGAATGAATTTCCATGAATATTTCCAATGGAAGGTGGGATATGTGTATGTTGACCGGGGAAAAAAAAAGAGTGATGGCAGTATAGTTAAAAAAGAAAGAAAAGAAGAATAAGGTATCATAACGAGATCAAAAGTCAAGAACTCCAACTGCAACGGGGGTTAAAAGCTAAAGCTTCATCAACCCCTTCATAGCATTCGCAATCGCAAAACTCGACTTGGCCATCGTCTGCCTCGACTCCTTCGTCAACTCTGCCAACGCCTGCACCTCACTCAAATTATTCGCATGCTCGCTCAACTCACTCAACAACTCCTGCCCCTGCTGCACACTCGCGGGCGGGATATTATCCTTGCACACAGCAACGATACTCGACACGATCGTGATGATCTGCGTTATGTTCTCGTGCAGGACCGACGTTGATGGTGTTGGGTTACGAACGCCAGAGAGCACGCTCTGAATCGCGTAAACTATTGATTCGGTTTGTGCATCTAGGTAAGGCTATACCACAACCAGTTTAGCATCTCAAGTCACAGTAAAATCAAAACAAAGGCACATACCTTGAGTTCAGACCACGCATCCTCAGAACTCTCCGTCGGCCCCGAATCATCACTCACAACCTCCTGCATACCCGTCTGCCTATCAAAAATCGGCGGCGGCGAGCTCGTCTGTTCCGAACTGCTCTGATCCGAGGTCGGCCTTCGCATGGCTTTCAGATTGCTGCCGAGATCATTACAATCTTGGTTAGTGAGTCCTGGAAATATCAACGTCGACGAATCTATATACACACCTCCCAGGCGATCGACCAGACGACGACGACGCACTCCCCTTCCTCCCATGCCCAGACACAGCCGACCTCAACTCCTCAACTGCCCGCATCGGCGCAAACCCAGCCGAAGGCGACGGCGAACCACCCGACGTCGAGACCGGGGTCATCGAATACGGGAACTGCTCCACCTCTATCCTCGTCGCTTTCCGAATCAGCACCGTCTTCGCGATCTCCGTGACGCACATTGACACATGGCTAGCAGCAGCGTCCAACAAGCTCACAGGCGCCATCCCAGAACTTGTTGCATGTGTCTTGCTCACAGCTACGAGGTTGCTCAATGTCGCTTCCGCGCGTTCGCGGAGGGCTCGGAGAGCCTCAATGTCAACGTCTGCGCGTTCCCGTGCGGGTCGACGCTCGAATGATCGTGTGTCGTCTGCAATATTCGTGACGGCGTTGACGACCGTCTTCATTGGTGTCAATACACGTGTTGGAGCGTTGGAGCGTCCGGCGACAAGTAGACTGTCGATTGCAGATACGAACGCCGTCATGTGGATGTCCAGGATGCCACCATCTTGAGATACGGGCAGTTGATCGTCGACCCGATCAACTTTGATCCCTTGAGAATAGAGTTGGGATGTTGCTGAAAAGCAGTTTATCAGATGGTTCGTAAAATGAGGTCATGTAGTGTGTACCTTTGACATTCCGAAGCTCTGTTTTGGCTTGCTCATACTTCCGCTTGTATTCTTTTAGTTGCACATCGAGGTCGCGAATAACGTTGAGATCATTCTCTTTAGCTGTCATGAGCTCATCATTGCGCCTTGAGAGGTCGCTGAGTTCCAACATAAGACCCTCTATGTCAGATCTTAGCTGATCAACGATCTCTTTGTCGGTCTGAAAACTGTGTTAGTGGCCATTCCAAAACGTTGAATAGGGTGGGTACACACATGGATCTGAAGGCCCTGCCTTTCCCCTTCGAGTTCCTCTACTCGCTCACGCAGAATCCTCAGTTCATCTGACTCGTCCTGCATCCTCCTTGACTCCCTCTCCTTGTCCCTCTGTCGAAGCTCCTTAAGCTCGTCCAACTCTTTTTGTAACGACCGCATCGTATTCGTCTGCTCTTCCAGCCGCTGCAACCCTACCATCAGCGCGAGGTCCATCAAAAGCACATAAAGAAAGCTCACCCAACGTATGTTCTCCAACTCATCCACTTTAGCCTGTAACCTCACTTCATCATTCCTCTTCCCTCCATTCACCTCTCCAAGCTCCCTCGTCAAATTTGCAATCTGACTCTGCATCGTCGCAACCTTGTATTCATAATCCCTCCTCATTTTCTCCTGATCCTCCGAAATGCTTCCCCTCATGCGAGATCCCAAACCTGAACCACCCCGATCTGAATTAACCGACGCCCGTCCATAATGTTCCTCACCACCACTTTTCGCCCCTTGACCCGAAGCATTCCCCTCATCCTCCGTCTCCTCCGCATTACGCAGCCTCGCAGCGAGCCCACCCAAACCAGCAGGTGGACTCCTC
Source organism: Macrolepiota fuliginosa MF-IS2 (assembly GCA_015584085.1). Taxonomy (NCBI): domain Eukaryota; kingdom Fungi; phylum Basidiomycota; class Agaricomycetes; order Agaricales; family Agaricaceae; genus Macrolepiota; species Macrolepiota fuliginosa. The sequence continues at coordinate 157,420 of MU151057.1, read as the reverse complement.
GGGCTATGATAATCACTTGCACTATCCGGCTCTCCATCCGTAAACCCACTCGCATGCTCTCTAAAATTCTCCGCACTCCTCTCATCCATCGTCGTACTCCCACTCTCGCGTTTATCCTGCCCATACGGGATCCTGATATCCTCTTCCTCAATCGTACTCTTGGCAGGAATAATCATTGCGCTCATCGCAGTGGCGCTCTGCGCTGCGCTGATGGTAGCGGTACTATCGCTATTACCGCTCATACTCGCCGACGCACTTGGTCGACGGGCAGATTCGCTTCGTTCGCGATCTTCCGAGCGTCGTGATGTATCCTGGGAAGGTTTTCGTCGTGAACTTGATGATGCGAATCCGTCTTCGGACATGCGAGTTGCAAAAGAATCGTCGGGTCTCCTGTAGTTGTCTTCACTCCTCCGGGGCATAGGGTAATCCTCGCTCGGTCGCCGTCGGTCTTCTGATGGTCTCCGACTGGATGCACTTCCGCCATACATACTATCACTAGGTCTATCAGCAGACGTGCGCCCCGAAATCCGCGAGTTAACCTGCGACCGAGGGGGGGACGTCGATGTCGGGAAGCCAGGTGCAGGATAATCATCATAGTTGGATCCAGCAGAAGCTCGACCACCGGCAGGCTATGAACGACGTCAATGACTATGACTACAGGAGGTCGGTTGCTATAGTACGCACGTCCTCTTTGAATTCTGGATACCGTCGAGCTAGCTCAAAGTAGACATCGCTGGAGAGATCTTCAAAGCGGGGTGCGGGTAATGTCGCGAGCTTCTGTCGAGCTTGATTGCGTTTAGGGTGGAATTCTTCCTTGACGGGCAGAAAGGGAACTAATTTTGAACAAATAAGGGGATTCTTGTTAGTGGGCGGTACCGGACAAGGATGAAGTGGTCAGGGGTGATGAACCTTCGTTGTTGTTCTGTCTACGGACTAGTTCATCATAGACATCGGTGGATAGCTCGTGGAACTGTTGGATAGTGAGGCGAGTGAGTTTTTGGCGCGCTGTTGTCCGAGAATTAGGTGCGGCTGTTGGTGGATATGAGAAACAGGTGTTAGAAAGAGTACTACAAGAATTTCAGAAGCAGCGGGACCTTTTGCGAGGTAATCAGCAAGATAGCGATTGAGCTCGTCGAAATGGATCCGCGAGACGGCACGATAATCGACAGGGAGAGCAGGAGGAGCGTCCTTGCGTTGTCTGTATGAGTCGTTGCGGTAGTTCGATATGCCAGAGAAAGTTGTTGGTGTTGGGGACGGAGCGCGAGATGGCTGGCGCTTCATGGTTGTTGAGGTGGGAGGAGCATTGAAAGAAGAAGTATTATATTAAAACACGCTGCAGTCGCATTTCACCCCGACCAAACAATGACAAACATATCGGTGATCTACTCTATTGTGCTTTTGCCTCCCGTTCCGCCTTCCGCAGCGCCCGCCGCCGTATGTCTTTGTGCAGCCTGTGCGTGTACGAGATGGGCACGCTCGGAATTCCAATCAATGTGATGACCCAGTTCAACAACGCGTGCGACCAGTAAGGCGTTGAGGTGTTGGGCCTACCGCTGAACGCCGCACCACATGGCAAGCCGATCTTGGAAAGCACAGAGCTAACGTACGCCTTGGGTAAGGGGACGAGCGCAGTGGGCTTGCGGATCTTGGACAGCTTAGAAACCTGTCATGGAAACGCGTGAGCAAGGACCCAGGGACAAAACGTGGCGGACGCACGACAAAATAGGTGTTCAGGTGTTCAACAACGATGTTATCTTTGCGCACTTCCTCGGCAAGGGCACTCGTAAACGTGGCAAGGAACGCCTTCGTGCCAGAGTAAGTTGCCAACATAGGCGAGGGAATCGCGCCTGCAAATGAGCCCAAGTTCAGAATTAAACCACGTTTCCTGGAATGTGCGTCAGCCTCTCTGCTCGTGCCCTCAGCCCCAGAGATCTACTCGCCTCTGCACCATGCCTGGAAGAGCAGCATAGGTCACTTGTAGAGTGGCGTTGACGTTGATCGTCACAATATCTGTGATTTCATCCTGGGGCGTATCGACGAGGTAGGCTGGCATGGCATGCGACTTTCCAACGTTGTTAACTACGCCAATTCCTCAGCCGAAGTCACATCAATAGACACGTTGTACTACGCACCAAGGACACCAATGTCAAGTTGTTGCAACACGTCTGTGAGCTCCGCATATTTTTGGGCATCAGCTTTCGCAAAGTCAATGCTGTGGGTCCGTGTTTTGACATTGTACTTGGATTCTGCAGAGTATATTTATGGCTTAGCTGGACGTCCATGTGATATACACACGCGGATGAAACGCACCAATCTCTTGAGCGGTCTCCTTCAAAAGTTGGACGTTGCGCGCGACGAGAAGGACGTTAAATCCAGCCTTACCAAGCTGAAGCGCAAATTCTTTGCCAATACCATCGGTGGACCCAGTCACGACCGCCCATGCGCCCTTTTTTGCACCGAATTTAGACAACTATAGTCCCCTTTCCTCAGAATAATTCTCTTCACTCAGATACGTAAAGAAACGCACGCTTTGCCCAGGAAGAACGAAAGTCTGCAAAAGGACAGACAAAGTCTGATACAGCAGCCTCGCGACGGTGAATGTGCCCAACGCCAGCAGGACGGACGACACGTAAGGCTGGTCGTGAACTTTGCTTGGTCAGTACGTTTCATCTACGTATTTGAGCGAAAGCACATACTCATTTCCTGGATCTTCGACACGTCCATGCTGGGGGAGAGTACAGAAGCCGAGTCGGGGGACCGACGTTTTAAAAGCCTAAAGGAGAGCGCGTCCCCTCGGAATTTGCCGTTCCCTCATTACGACCGCCATGTCTCCCAGGCCTTTACTTATTCAACACTGCAACCTACAAGACGCGGGACTCTGAGATGTGACGTCACGCGTTCGAGATCTTACCATCATCAAGAATGGCAGACCAAAACTTAAATCCCCCGCGAAATCCCTATGCATCTCTTACAGCCCAGTCCCCGCCCCATATGAACTGGCAGAACACCTGGCCCATGTATGCAGGAGGTCCCTCTGCTGTCCCATCTCACACCTATGCACCATACCAGCCTCACTACTATCACTCAATACCACCCCCACCTGTTGTCCCTAATACAATAGCCCAAGTTGCCGAGAAGGTTCCATCGCCTTCACCATCTCCACCACCTCCACCGAAATATGAACACTGGGACGAGGCACTCAAAGAGTTTTTGCAAAATGCGGGGCTGATACAAGCGCTGAAAGGGTTCGAATGTGATATGCTCGTATTAAATTCCGAGTGGGAACGGACAAAGGTGCCGGTTGCGCTAGAAAAGCTAATCATTGCACTTGGCGTACGTTCTTTCATTTTCTTTAAAATGGTGGGTGCGGATACTTATGCTTCACAAGAGTACGCGGGAGCTTCGGTCTTCTAAGGGCAAGGAAAAGGCGAGGGAGCCATCTTCGGATATGGAGCAAGAACCCACGGAGGAGCATAGCATGGATGACAGGAAACTCAACTACGTTCATCTCGCGAGTGGTGAAAAAGCCCGGACACCGACGTCCGTAAGTTTACAACAACTCAAGTCAACGCCGCACTTATCAGTTATTATATCTTAGATAAACAAAGAAATCTCAGCCTTTCTTGCCAGAAATAGGGCTCGTAACGACGCGTCCAATCGAGCGGAATTCCTCCTCAGCCTCTCCGAAAAGCGCAAACGCTTTCAAGAAAATGACGACACTGCTGGCGATAATACGATATCATCCTGTGCTCGCACGGATGCACGAACAATCGACAGAGAAGTGCAAATGAAGTACGATATCGCTAAAAACGACGAGGGACCTCTACGCCGTACCAAGAAAGGCAACAAGGAGCAGCCACAACCACCACCAGCGTCGCAACTGGCCTCGGGTGGGGAGCCGTCTGGTGTCGTTGTCCCAAGCAATCAAGATGCTCTACCGAAACATCACCCTGGCGTTGATGACAGATTAACAAATGTCGAGGCTCATTTGGCTGTACGATATGGTAAGCGTTGAACATTTAAACAATTGTGCTGCAAATAAATCGTTCCCCAGTCCCATCGCCCCCTCGCACGTTATGGGCTCGACTCAAGTTCCTCGAAGATCATATTGTCAAGCTAGAGAAAGACTACCCACCATGGGCAGCTCTCCACTTCAACCAACCAAACAGAGGCGTAAGCCTTTCTCTTCTACCCGATCAACCCAATTTAATTTTCGTTCTAGTGGCCCCCACCTCCAAGAGCGACGCCAATCATCGTCCCTCCGCACTTACGCAGTTCCGAATCCGACACGAGTGGGAAAACTGCTGTGTCCGGCTCACAGCAAACCCGCCAGGCTCCAGCCCCTGCTGGAGAAGGGAAGAAAGCACGGAATACGAAATCGAGTTTGCAGAGAGCTGTTTTGGAAAGACTCGAGGTTCAGCAGGCCATGGGCGAAAACTCAGGGGGCTAATGATATTCTGGTCGCATTTGTGTAGTTTCCCTTTGTGAATATTTGATTACTAGTATCTTCTTACGCCTATCATTATGCCCCACAAAGATGTATTGGTCTGTGCCTGATCACAAGGCCGCCGGCACATCTATCTCTCAATTTATATCAATGCACATGGGTGCGGCTATTGGAAGAGTATTCTGTCTCGTATCTTCCACAAAACTGCCATGAACGTCGAGGAGTACGTGTGCCCAACCCAATTACTCACCAATATTACCACTTACGCACCTCATGCAGATTCAGGAAAGCAGGCTACGCAGCCATAGATCGCATATGCGACCACTTCACCAATCTCCAATCCACGCCCGTCAAATCCTCTGTCACTCCAGGCTACCTCGCACAGCATATCCCATCTACTCCACCGCAACAGGGTGAAAAATGGGAACAGATCCTCGATGACTACTCGAGTTTTATCGTGCCCGGCTTGACAAACTGGCAGCACCCTTCGTTCTTCGGGTTCTTCCCCACTGCGTGCACCTTTGAAGGTGTGATAGGTGATTTGTTGGCGAGCAGCACCTCTAATCCTGGGTTCAATGTACGTTTGCTCGGTCCGCCTCCGTTGAGCTTGAGGCTGAGGATGTTCGTATAGTGGGCGTCTAGTCCGGCGTGTACGGAACTCGAGGTCCTAATGATGGACTGGGCAGCCGATCTTCTTGGCTTACACAAGGACTTTTTTAATTCTTCAGGCAAAGGAGGTGGTGCAATTCAAGTCAGCCAGCCTATTCCCTTTTCGTCTTCTTCTTGGGTCTCACAAATCCGAAAATCTGTGTAGGTTACCGCTTCCGACTCTGCTCTTATAGCAGTTGTGGCTGCGCGTTCTCAGTACCAACGTACACACCCTGAAGTCCCTCACGAGAAATTGGTCGTCTACACCACAACCCAGACGCATTCCCTTGGTCTCAAAGCTGGAAAAGTCTTAGGCATCAATGTACGCGCGATTGAAGTCGAAGCAGCTGATCAGTATGCGCTGCGTGGACACGCGTTGAGAAGAGCATTGGAAGAGGACACTGCTAAAGGGAAACATCCGTTTATTCTCAGTGCGTATTAACACCTCATTTCACTTTAATTAAATGTTCCTAATCTGGGAATTTAGTTGCTACGCTCGGTACGACATCATCAGGCGCGCTTGATAACATGGTAGAGATTAAGGATGTCGGTAGGTGACCTCTCCATTACGGGTACTACCTTTATAGCTTATGCTTCTTCGGCTAGCCAAGGACTACCCTTCGCTCTGGATACATGTTGATGCTGCTTGGGCAGGCGTCGCACTGTCCTGCCCGGAATACCGTGATAAGCTATACCACGCCGAGATCAACGAAATGGCCACTTCATTCTGCACCAATTTCCATAAGGTGCGTACTTGTCCCCCTGTTAGCATGTAACTGGCCATCGACTGATAATTGTATGCACTTAAACAGTGGGGTCTTGTCAATTTTGACTGTTCGACGCTGTGGGTCCGTGATAGGACGTTATTAACGGAAGCTTTGGATATTACACCTCCGTTCCTTAGGACCAAGGAGAGTGATTCTGGTATGTCTGATCACACTCTAGTTCCTAGAGCTGTTGCACATACTAAAATATTTACATAGGCCTGGTGATTGATTATCGGAACTGGCACCTCGCGCTCGGCCGACGTTTCCGCTCTTTGAAGCTATGGTTCGTCCTGCGCAGTTTCGGTGTAGAAGGTTTCAGGAATTACATCAAACGCGTATGTCGCTCCCCATTTTTGCATCAGCCACATAAACACCTAGCTCATCCCACTTCAGTGTATAAGCTTGAACAGCTCCTTCCAACACAAAATCGCCGAAACATCCCTACTAGAAATCGTAACCACACCTTCACTCTCCTTGACCGTATTCCGGATCCCACCTTCTGCCCTTTCTCCCTCTCCGACGACCTCGACTTCTGCCTCCGCCTCGTCCTCCTCTGCATCATCCTTGGCGATAACCCCAGAAGCCCGCGAACCAACACTCGAAACCATGAACCTCGTTAACCAGGCCTTCTTCTCCCGTCTCTCGTCGCGCAACGATATCCTCTTGACGCAGACAGTGCTCAACGGTATATTTTGCGTGCGCTTCGTAGTCGGATCTGAGCAGACGACGATAAACGATGTATACAACGCCTACGAAATTCTGGTCAAGGAAGCAGAGGGAGCGATCGAGGATTGGCGGGCGAAGAATCCAGTCACGCTGAGCCAGGTCGGGGGGACGTCCAAACCGACACCGTGAATGGGGTGTTCTATGCCCCCGTTTATATGTATCAAGTAGGATGACCATAGATTGACTAAATCTAAGTGCACACTACATACTGCGTCTAATAGACCGGAAGTGAAATAAAAAACCTTGCCTAGATAGTTGCGCCCGTGCCATTAATGTCCCGTATGGCTAGGTGGTGAGACTCGTTAGCTGCATTTTCCATCCTAAGTATGAGTCATGCACTATAAGTACAGTCGGCTGGCATCCAAGTGAATAGTTGGGTTAACGATATAGCACCAGGGCAAACATACAGCGGCAGAACCGGGAACCAGGCCTCAACTACTTTGTCATTCGGTTTTGGTCACTCAGAAGGATATGGTATTTGAGCTCGTGGTTGCGAATGAGGGCGCAGAGATGTGGGGGTCCCATTCTGACCCCCACGATTAAATAGGGCTCATCCGTAACGGTGCACCAAGACGCTTGAAGGAAACGACTAATAACCAGTGGATAGAACTTATGCTGTCTCTACTACATAGGGAGTCGGTCAAGATTTTGGCCTTTCCTCATATCGTTATATCCAGGTATCTGCATCATCTACCCTAAGGAGACACGGTTTCCAATGCCTCCCGCATTCGGAGGGACAGGTAGCTCGTCGCTTCGATCAGAAATGAATGCCTTATATCTGAGGGGGGAACAAGGTGAATATGAATCGATCGCGGCACGCTCAGCTAATGCTTACATTCGCTCAAGCCTGAGACGTTCCCCTGGAGGCACAGATGGTCGAGTTGTTTTAAGAACCTTGTCAATATGATCTTGTCGAATTTCGTGCTGTATATGGACGTAAACTCAGCGAAAATAACATATAAGCCAACCTATATGCATACCTTGCGCTTTGTCTCAGGTTGTTTACCTTTTGCCGCTGAGGAAGGTGGGGGTGTAGATGGTTGAGAAGGTTGTCTGTGGTTATCGATAATTTGCCGGAGCTGAGAGTACCATCCATCGTCAGCAACTATCAGCCAAGGGATCTAAGACAACTCACTCTTCGCTGTAGTGCCATCTGTTGGGCCCTGCTCATCCCACTGTTATCTTTGTCACCAATTATAGCAAACTCAACCGGTGTCTCTTCATCCCGGGTCGACGGCTTATCTAGGGCGGGCAGCGCCGCGATACTCTCGTGCACAACCTCCAAATGTGCATTATATATCAACGCTTGTAGATCAGCGCCAGAAAATCCATCAGTTCGGTCCCCTAATGCGGAGAGATCGACCGAGGGTGAGAGAGTGAGTTTACGGGTAACCGCCTCAAGGATCTGGAATGTAGGCCTGGTTAGTTGAGCGGCCAGTAAAGTAATAAGATACGCACATCTTTACGTTCTTGTTTGTCTGGCATGTTGCAAAGCAAAGATTTATCCAAACGCCCGGGGCGCAGGAGAGCTGAATCGATAAGGTCTGGTCGGCTGCATTAGTTATATCAGCATATGCGCAGACGAGGCCGGGGAGACCATTTACCTGGTGGCTGCAAGGACGTATACACCTTCCAATCCTTCGGCACCATCCATCTGGGTCAGCAGCTGGTTGACAACACGATCCGTTACTCCTGTACTATCGTGTCCTCTAATTTACCCCGTATATTATCAGTTTATGTCATCCAAATAAGATGATGAAAACATACCGCTTGGGTGCGATGGAATCAAATTCGTCAAAGAACAAGATGCAAGGTTTTGCGGCACTTGCTCGTTCAAAAAGATCGCGGACCTACGGCGCAAGTTCATACTTGGTATTGAGCTATACTATGAAGACTCACAGATTGCTCACTGGCACCAATATACTTGTTCAGGATCTCTGGCCCCTTAACACTGATGAAGTTCAGACCACACTCCTTGGCCACGGCCGATGCAAGTAGCGTCTTTCCACAACCGGGGTATCCATACAGCAGGAGACTGTCACGTTCTTAGTCCGTGCAAACGACAGATAATGTCAAACTCACCCAGAACGCAATCTCAGGGGCGATTGCGCAAAAATTGGCGCATACTTGGTTGGCCACTCTAGGGTTTCCCTCAAAACCTGTCTCGTTTCATACAATCCACCAATATCCGACCATGCAATGTCCGACTTCTGTAACTTGACATCTCTTAATGAGAGGGGCACAAAATCAGCTTGTGCCGTAGAAAAGTCCACCGCGGTTAAGCTAGCCTGAACATCCTTTATGTTACTTGCAAAAAGAGACGAGTAATGGAATGACTTCTTACGGGAGAATCGTTCTGAACCGCCCTCATCACAACTTGGTGTATGGCCCGGGCGACAAGGTCCTGAAGGTCCAGTGCCGAATATCCTTCAGTCTGCGTTGCCAATGCAGTGAAGTTGAGTGGGTTTTCTGAATCGATGGTGATGTCCTTCGCTGTTTCTAGCGTACTTTGTGTTATACGCGAAAGGATCTGTCGGAGTAAAGTTAGTCGCGTGGTTCAGACAAAGCTATGCTGGACGTACGTCTCTTCGAGCGTCCTTGTTTGGCGGCTGCACGTGCACAACTTCCTTGAACAGGTGCATGTTATTAAGTAGTGAGTGGATTGATGAAGTTGAGGCCGCAGTGGCGATCATGATAATACCATAACAGTTCGCAGCTGCGGTGCGGGCAGCAGAAGAGTATGTCGAGAGGAAAACTTCGGTAAGTTGTCTCGATCGGAAAGAGTCTGCGTGCTGTGTCTTCGCGTGAGTTTCAATAGTTCAGATATAGAAGATAGATATGAAGCACCTCGACTTCTGCACTCAACAGCCTGTCTAGATTATCCAAAATGATGACGGAAGGTTTATTCCACGCGGCTTTCTCGAACCAGTAACTAAATAAGTTTTTCATAGTCGATATGGGTGTATCAGTGTATTTGGATACATCGACATAGTGGATATCTGGCACAAGATTGAATGAGATCGAATATGTGTTGTTAGACATGACTTACATGTATGGGTTCGTGAGTCCTCTTGCAAGTTCTTTGCCACTGCCCTAACTATCGAAGTTTTTCCTGCGCCAGAACGACCTGTGACGAGCAGTGCTGACACTGCAAATAGTTGTTAGATTCAACCGCTGTCTAATTATGCCACTCTCTGTTCACCTCCATGCACAAACGTTTGTTGAGAATGGATGATGAACTGGCGTATGCAGTGATCTTTGCATTTCTTTAGGATATCATCAACACCGGCCAAGAAGTTCGATGAGGATTTAATACTGGAAATTCCAAGTGAATAGCTTGTTTGAATGATAGATTTGCCTCGACTTACGGCTGATCCACCTCCGACTTGTTGGTACGTTCAATGGACACTGAGGGGCTCCCGGATTGAGCCGTAACACTAAAATCATCAACGGATGTCCCTCAGTCCTTCAATAAACGCATACCGTACTGTGTCCCATTCCTCTATGCCGTTAGTCAACGCCGCAAAGACTATGTGCTGATCAATGATGTTCGGCGAGCACCCAATGTAGACCTCCCCAGTGCCAGGCACCCCTTGTGCATTCACCTGATCGTTGTTCTTTTCCTTATCTGCAGAACCAGCTTTCAGGACACGAGCAGTAGAAACCTGATTTGGAGGTGTAGAATCCGTGTTTGAAGTGGGATCCACGGGTCCCGGCAAACGTTTGAATTGAACCTGAAAGCAAACATTGCTCTCATCATCCCGCCTCGATTCAGGTTCAAAAAGCGCGTTAAATGTAGCTGGTGACACGAACGCCACGAGCTCTGAGACAGAGTCCGTGGACGGTATTTTGACGAAACGCGAAGGGAGAACTCTCAAAAGTTCTATTTTACCGGGTTTCGTCGGCGACTTGGACATTGCGTTGGAGGAACCTGCTTCATCTGCAGGCTTGGTAGTGGTGTCTGGAGCAGATTTCGAAGGGGCCCGCTGTTGGTTCTTGTGTAGCTTGGGGGCGATGCTTACTTCTGTATTCGTGGTAAGCAGGAGCGCGTCATTTTTGGCCGGTGGGTCAATGCTGACTGAATCCAACGTTAGGTCTTTTGACTAGGAGACCCGTGGGGGGACATACCAACTCGCAATCTAACCCTCGTTCTTCCCATTACCCAAACATCTATTTCCTGACGGACCTTGGCAACTCGGACTTGAGAAAGGAGCGTCGATTCGACGTGCGACGCATGTATTTCCTAGATAATAGATATATACAACGTGGATGGAGATAAGCAACAGCAGACTCACGACGATCTCCCAGTCGTCAGACGTTAGAGGTTCTGTCCCCACCATCGTAGCGGGTGGCATATCATGGATCAGGCCTATTTCAACCTAATCAACATATCAGATTCTGGAAGCGGAGTTAGAGAATTCAGCATACAAGATCGCCCTGCGAAAAGCCCAAACCCTGCGCATACTGAGGATCTATCTCAATCGTCTCAAAGCCATCCCCGCCGGCGGACTGGGACGCGTTAAAATGTGCCAATGAAGAGGCAGACGCCATTCCGGTCCAGCCCACATACGCCTCGAGCTTCCCACCGGCTCCACCTGGCCCCCCAGATACCAGCGTCAGATGAACTGCGAGATGTTGTGGTCTCTAGTTTCGTCAGTAAGTCCGTGGCAGCATTGGAATGAAAGACGCACGACACTTCGTTCTAACAGAGGGCCATAAATGGATATCGGTAAGTTGACAAGGGATGAATGGAGAGAAACAAAATGAATCCGAGCTCTTCTCGGCATTTCTGGTGCGCGCTAGCCAGTTTGGACACGCGAAAGAGATAGTGGGCGAGGACGGAGCGTGCTTCAGAGAATCTCCAGTTGTACGCAGGAATTAAACTACCTAAATTCCCCGGACCGGAAGAATCGAATCGGATTTCACGTGCGTCAGTGCAGCGTGATCGGCGATCAAATACAGGGTAACCCATGCCTCTCGAGATTTCACTGAATCTTCAATGCTTCACCATCGGCTTATAGATTTATCATCTCGTTGTCCACTCAGCAGATTCGAAAACGTTCAGGACGGAAAATATGCCTCAATACTCCCCAACCAACAGATTCCTGGAGATGTAATATATATGTATGTGTTACAATGTATACATGTGATGAACACCCAGCTCCTAGACTGAGACTTCTCCTGGACCTCGAAATCCAGGTATTTCAAAATGCCGCACGTCTGTCATTTAACAGGCTTTGGTGCACGTCCGCCTTTCACGCGACGCAGCACAACATAATATCAGGGGATGAATTGTAAAGCAAAAAAAAATCAACCGGAAATGGAAGAGAAGAGGATTGTCCTAATAAAATGACAGACTTCGAACTATGGGTGGATGATAATGAAGATGAGTTTATGATTGTTGGACGTTGAGTCGCTCGATCGGCACATGTGCTTGAATGAATAAGGATGCAGCAAGTGAACAAATACGAACAAGAAAAAGTACAACTGAAGAAAACCTCGAGCGCGAGGCGAAAAGTTCGGGAAAACTTAAAAACGAAGAGGGGTGGGATAAGATGAAAAATAATAACAAAGGGGAATCCGATAACAATGCCTAGACAAGATAGCGTGGACGACTAGAACGGGGAAGCCTTCAAAGAGAACGAGAGAGTTGGAAGGAAAGAGGAAACGAGACAGTAAATAAATACGAAAGGAAATATGCAACACGATGGAATGGAGGTGCTAAATTTACACTGCAGAGAAAGCCGGGAGAACGCAAAGGAGGAACAAAGGCTCAAACAGATACATGGAATCAAAGAATGCCAACTGAAGACGAAAGAGAATTGGGATCCAGAAAACAAAGCAACTGCTCCAGCGCACTACACCCGACTTTCAAGTTTTACCCTTGAAAAGCGACTTAATTGTCGCACCAAACTTCTTTCCACCGTGTGTTAACGTCTGCGGTGGCAACGTACCTCTCCCCGCCTGATCCGCGACAGAAATCCCCATTTTCGACAACTTCTTCGCACTTCGACCTTGCGCCTGAGCGGGTGGCAACCTGACAGGCGAGGGCGCTGTTGAGGGTCTGTATAATGGGGAACCAAAATCATCATCCCCGTATCCCATCCCATCCAATGATGCCATCCTATTCATACTCACTCCCACTTTCGCGTCATTGTCATAATCAATGGTGGGCGTACGTGACCTCGCGATGTAACTCTGGCTCTGGCTTGATTTGTGGTACATGTGATCATCCTCGATATCACTTGAGGATGGAACGTTGAGGGTAGGGATCGGGGATTGATAGTATGGGTTCACATCGGGTCTATGACCGAGTGCAGAAGCGGACCTTGAAGACTGATATGACTGATCAGACTGCTCGCTCGACAATGACATATTCGCGTCTCGTGGGGCCACTGCATATATTTGTCAGGGAATTGCATGGGGAGTTGAAAGGTGCACTTACATCCTTCTGCAGTAGACGGTCTCTGCACGTACCCCCTTGCGACCTCACCAATAGGTCGTGGGGACGTATCCTTCATGTCGCCTGTGCTCTTCCCGCTATACAGCGACCCTGCATATCCTGACCCTTCTCTTGAATGCTGGTGCATGACTGGCAAGATCAAACTTGCCAAACTCACGCCAGTCGCACTCCTCTCCCCATTCGTTGTTGTCGTGCTTATCGTCAGACCACTCGCAGCACTACCACCTCCCTTCTCCAGCTCTCTGAACCTCCTCTCTAATGCCAAAGATTCTCCATAGGCAGCGAGTCGCGCACTTAGAGGGGTCCGATCTTCACTCCCAGTCTCCGAGTCAGGATCCTGCTCCTCCTGACTCGCGAGTTCCATGACATCCTTCCTTGCCTTCTCAACAAGTGCCTCTGCTTGTGCATGAGTCGAAATAGAAGTGATGTCAATTCCGAAAGGAGTGTGCGTCCTGCGACCATTCATGCCGCCAGAACTCGAATGCATACTCGTAGGCGGCGCAAGACTCGACCCAGATTTGCTAGGCGTATGTGCCGGGTACGATTGGGGTTGAAGTGGAAGTGGTGGGGGTCGTCGAGGGACAACTCGAGGTAAATATGGAGGTGAAGGAGATATATCAGTGGCGGGCGAGATGACCACATATTGCGATGATTGGTCCTCATCTTCTGTATCAATAGCCTCTGGCCCTGACGTCAGAACGCCCTTCCTATCCGGCGGTGGCACCACTTCGGATGTCATGAGTGGCGTCGCAAGTATCATTGTGCTCGCCGCACTGCTCGTCTGTCCTTGGCTGTCTATAGTACCGGCACTACTCAATGAATCCCCTCTATGTCTAGCTTCTGCGACACTTGCGATCGTTCTCCCGGACGAGGGCATTGGCGGAGGAACTCCTATTTCATCAACATCCCCTTCCGCGGGTATGGGTGGCGGTCGGTTGATGCTGAAAGGAAATTCTGCTGCCAAAGCATCTTCACTTTCCCTTCTGGTGTGATCGTTTGATATGATAGGGGAGAGCGAAGCCCCTGCGGAGTCAGGTTTCCCGACCCCGAACAAAGATGGTGTTTCCGTGATTTCAATCGGCTTCCCATATTCCTCTTCGTAGTACTCGTCTTTCTCTTCGATGGGCACATCCCCTTCGCCATCATCCAGCTTCTGTCCAGGCATTGAGCCAGCACTGCCAGGTCGTCTGTTTGTGCGTGGACTTCCGTGTGGGTCTGGTCGTGTAAGAGATCCAACACTGTTGCTCGATTTCAGTTTTGCAGGGGTGCTTCTGGGCGAGGGTGAATGTGAAATGGCATCACGACTATGTGAATCAAGGTCCCCATGAGCGTCATTGTCATGGGTCGTAGATGAAAGTGTATCGAACCTCAAGGCCCTTAGCGCCGAGGGCGTCATGTGGCCCTGGCCGTTTGATCCATTCCGGTTGTGAGGTCTAAGAATACTCGAACGTGGCAGTGACCTTGATACATTGTCCGTATCAGCGCCGGTGACTCCTGTCTTGTTATTGTCTGGGAGATCATCCACAACCGTTGTTGATGCAATTCCAAGGCGTGATGGTACGTTCACCTCATAGCTCAAACTACTCCCTGACCCGGAACGTGTTCTGTGATGTTGATTTCGAAGTAAACCTAGACGAGCAAGCGGGCTTGATCCAGGACTGTGGTAGCTCCCTACAGCTGGTGCAACCGAATCATCGTTTAAATATTCGTATCGACTAGCGTTTGATCTTGATCGATCACGGTTATTGATGCGCTGTTGTTCTTGTGTCAATGCGTTGTGCAGATCAACTGGTAAGGGTATAGGTGAACGCGAAGGAGAGTTGAGAGAAGGCTTCCGCTCCAAAGAACCATCTCCTGGTGTCTTCGACCTGATTGAGGCATCTGAGTCTTGGTGGAAGCGCGAGCGCTGGATAGGGAGAGGAGTGCTCGAATGAGGTGGGACTGCGTTGGGCGGAGAAGTCGAAAGAGATACTATGTCAGAAGTGGCAGGATATACATTGGTTTCTGGAGTGCTGGTGCCTTCAGAACTTTGCCCTTTGCGGAACAGATTGAGGAGAGAGACTTTGCTCCCTAGCCTTCGTGCAGTGCCACCCTTGCCAGAGGAAGGAATGACCGGACCGCTCTTTTCAGCGCCCTCGCCTGCAGACCTTGGCCGGTGCATGTTCGTTGACTGAGCGGACCCCTTCCTTGGGCGGGAGAAGGAATCTATCTGCATGACTTGGGGTAGTGATGGTCGGCGGGTGGAGGGTTCGGGAAATTGTTCATTGGAGGTTTCAAGAGCTGGTGTAAAGTCGCCAAATGGGCGGCTAGGCGATGTTGGTGGAGTTGGAGTATGACTGCCTCGGTTATAGATCTCGGTAAGATTGGGCGACGAGGACTTGAGGATATTGAAGGCTGTATCGAATGAGTGCTTCACATGCAGGCGGCGACGAGATGTATGTGATGGTTCTGTATCACCAAACGAGCCTAATCGACCACGATGCTTGTCATCGGCAGCAACAAACTCTTCTCTGTCTCTCAGATCCTTGTCCTTGTTGATGATCCATTCCCTGAGTAAATCTGCACATTCAACCCATCCGTTTTGTCGAGAGAGGGCCTCAGGTGTGACGCCGTGCTTGTCTGGCCGGTCTGCATGTGCGCCATGAAGCAGAAGAAGCATAATCGCATCCCTGTTTCCGTTTGCGGCGGCAAAGTGGAGGGGAGTCGAGCCCGTGGTTCCGATGATGGGTGCGGAGGAATCTCTGTTGGAATAACGTTTTGGAAGCCTAGGCGGGAATGGTGGAGCAGAGATGACGTGAAGAAGTAGAATGAGACTCGCAACTGAGCTGGAGCAATCGAACCGAGTGC
Organism: Macrolepiota fuliginosa MF-IS2; assembly: GCA_015584085.1. Classification (NCBI taxonomy): domain Eukaryota; kingdom Fungi; phylum Basidiomycota; class Agaricomycetes; order Agaricales; family Agaricaceae; genus Macrolepiota; species Macrolepiota fuliginosa. The sequence goes on along the minus strand of MU151057.1, from coordinate 141,522 downwards.
TTACCTCGGGGCGTTGACATCTGCGCCATACTCGATAAGGAGCTTGACGACTTGGACATTTCCTCCGGCACAAGCAGCGTGCAACGGGAGAACACCATCGACCACAGAATTCACGGGCTGGCCACGTGACAAGGCGTACTCGACTAAACCAACGTTCCCTGTGGATGCTGCAGAATGAAGACCAAGACTTGGAACTAGATCGGGAGGTCAGAACAGTGAGTGGCGAAGAGTGGCGGGTACTGACAGTCAGTGGTTACATTGTACCTAGCCTCTGCCCGATGATGGGTTGCCCGCAGTGGGACGGGCATGCTAGACGAACCAGGACTATTGTTTCGACGACACTTTAGTGTCGGAAAATGGGGCGGTTGTGGAGCTATGGAAGGCCGCTGGGGATGGGTTACGGCAGATGTTGTGGGAGAGCGCTGGGCGGCGGGGAGGACGAGGAGAAAGAAACGGGCGAGAGGAAGAAGATGGAGAGTTGTTTGGGATGGTGGAAGTGGAAGATATCAGAAGTCGGCTCGTGACGATTATTGTGCAATCACCACAGGCCCTGCCCCAGCTTCCTATGTGACACATGTGACACCCAACCTGGGGAAGAAAATGATTTAATATATTTATCTCATCCTCCGCGAATCTCGTCTCCCTTCCAGCGGACACCATGTGAACATAATTAAGTGCTCCTCCACCCTTCCCCCATTTCCATACCCATACCCCGAACCGTATGCTCTATCACCTCTGCGTGGAAGTTCATGACAGGGATCCTTGTCGTCTCTCGGGCACTTTTGTCCCGAGACTCAAATGTTATTTACTAACACTCGGTCACCCTGTGGCCACCCTTTCAACCAGGCTTCGAGAAAATTTAACAAAACTGCAACACTCAATTCGCCTCGCCCAATTGAGCGTTCGGCCTTCTTCATCACTTTCGGACTTGAGTGACCAAGTAAATTTAGATGGATCTCTAACTACTGTTTCCCACATCATTACTGTCGGGCCGATTTGTACTACTGTCAAGCACTTGTTAACTCATTTAGACCCTGCTTGCCTTTAAGCAGGCTTGCAACAATAAACATAGACCACGAACAACCCATACTTACTTTTCAGCCTACACTATATCCATTCCCCTCTGATTCGCCCCCCTCAGAACCGACACCGACACTAATACCACCAGTTCGAACTCCATCAACAGTCGTCCCCCCTATCCTCAAGCGCCCGATCCTATACCCCCACCCGCCGACATATGCTCTAATCCGCAGATTTCTCTTGTTGTTTTCACTTCCGAGGCACAAGGCACGCGTCAGCACGCATAGACCACAGACTCGGCTATCATTCAATCCTCTGTCCCTTCAACTAAGCTTCTTTCACTTGTTGACACACACCCCGCATAACTAACTCCAAAGTCAACGACTCAATGTCAAGCACACCCTTTATTTCCCTAATTGAAATAGATCAACACTTCGATCATTGATCATTGTTCACTTCTTCAAACCTGACTGCGACCTCCGGTTAGCCCGTCCGAGATAAAAAGACCACACACCCCACGCGCATATGGTCCTACAACCTCGAACCTGACTCGGAGGGTTGGAAGCAAGTCAGAAGGGGCCATATGTAAGCCCAAGGCTTTGAAATTCAAATTTTGATCTGTGTCCGACTATCAGTGGCGCTCTTAACCAGTGGATCAACTCCGGGACCCCTGAAAACCCCAGCAGGAGCATCTACTGGAGTATTTAGGCTTCTTCGACTCCCCGGGACTCATGGCTCACGAGAGCAACCAGACGACGTTGTAGCCTTTCAATAAATAAATAAATATTGGGGCACCGGGCCCAAGTCTTGTGTTGTGAATCCACAGGCTCAGCAACTAGTCTCGTGGAACCC
>MU151057.1:0-139359 GCA_015584085.1 Macrolepiota fuliginosa MF-IS2 | reverse complement strand
AAAAATTTGGCACAGTACGCAGGGAGGTTCTGATGTCGATTTCTTGCTGCGCTATTCGGTTCACGTACCGCGGACTTATACAAGGATATGAACCCCAAATTTCTCGGAAATGACACGGTCAACGTAAAATGAAATAACAAAAAGGGGGCCTATAGAGTTACTAGTTGTTCAGGTCATAGTAAACCCCACACTAATGAGACAGATATATGTAGGGGGTAAACAGATTGATCCCTTTGGATGCGCCATCTTAGCAAGTTGCGGTAGAACCTAGTAGAACCCTAGTAGAACTTGATTAGAAACAATTATCTATAGTACAAGTCGTGCATAGTAAGTAGAAGACCAGATCCGAAGAAAGGAGAGCATAATTGCGTTATCGGCGGAAAGGAATGACACGAAACTAGTGATACACATATATACAGGATGAACCACAAATCTGGGCCTATGGACCGAAGGCAAACACAAGCACAGCACTATACAGGGAAACAATACGAAGGCGAACCATCTGATAGAAATTCCACAAGCCTAAATGAAACAGACCGTCTATAGACAGCCATTAACCAATCCAAAAGACCGAGAATATCATTCCTCGGATAGCAAATTCCAGAATTCGAACTATTGATTATAAAATGTTCCCGGCCCACTCCCAGTTCCAATTCCTTGGGTCGGTGTGGTATCAACATATTCACTCAACATGATCGTTGAATTCTGTCGGCCTGGGGGCTCCACGACTTCCATCGACTGACCCATATCCATAAACCTCGTACTAGGGCTCGTCGCAGTCACATTCGCAGTCGTAGAAGCGTTCCCGGACTTCGGTGCAACATAGTGTATCATCCGCATGCCTTGACTGGGTGGTGGAACTCCGGGCGCTGGCGGAGTCAGAGCCTGACCTGCATTCATATTTGACGTAGGGGTATAAGCATACGCAGCCGCTGCTGCCGAGTTTGCTACGAGGGCCGATGGTTGATTAGGATTCGAGGTAAATAGTGAAAGTTGGGGAGGGGGAGGAAGTCGCTGTGGAATCTGCTGATACTGCTGGTTCTGGTTTGAAAAGGGTATAAAAGGGTTCTGTAGTGCATAATTTCGAGGCCCATCTGTTGCGGGCGAGGTTGGGTTCTGCTGGATGTGTGGGGACTGAGGAGGGAACTGGGGTTGATTCTGTGAGAAACCGGCTGTGGAACTACCAGCACCTACGCTGATAGGATCTTCTACCATAGCGCCCTGGGATAGCTGGACATCAAAACCTGTGCTCACTGGTGTAGCTGAAGGACCAGCTTGGTGAGCATATGAGGTAGATCCCGCGGATCCGTACGTTGTCATTGGATACATCGGTACATTCCCATAGGCACTCGAATATGTTTGATACTGCGCCTGTCTCTGTTGGATAGCCGGAGCTGGTTGCATCCCCTGTGCACCGGCTGTCGACATCAAACCCGGATACGTCTGACCAGGCGACCGAAGAGGTGCTTGCCCGGTTACCGTTGTTGCGCTCTGAACTTGTTGTTGCATAAGGTGCATTGATCCCATCGTTGAACCCACGAACCCCGGCCCACCAAACGGGTTCCCTGCTCCGAGTGTACCTGTAGCTGGACTCGAACCCTGCCTCTGTGACGACGGTGCTGATCCTGAGCTTGTGGGAGACATAGACACTTGGGAACCAAGTCGATCTGTAGCCAGTCCCGTGCCAGTTGACACAGTTCTCCCCATACTGACCCTCGGATCCAATTTCCACCAGTGTTCCTTCAGCAATACCTGTACCGCATCCAACCCCCTCGCGGCAAGCTCTGCCCTCTTATAATCATTGACGACATCACCTAAAGACTCCCTTTCACTCTTCACAACCTCCGAAAAAACACCCACGACGCGAGCTATCACCTTTGACATGTCCTCATACTCTAACTTCAGTCCCGTCTTTGCTTCATCGGCCAAATTTGTACCTGGAAGGACGAAGAATACCGCCGAAAATTTTGTTAGGACCATGCATAGCGCCACAGTTGCCTCAAACAGGGACAGACACCCTTCAAAGTACCAGTTGCCTCCTAGGCACCTCTCGCCATAGTTGATTCTCCGCATACGCTCAAAAGTGTCACACTGGAATTTGATCAGCTCAAGCGCACACCGACTGCACTTCTCCGCGGTACTATGCACAATTTCCGAAGTCGCTCCCCGAGTCGGACCCGAAAGGGTATGACCCTTCAGCGCCAGAGTATAGAGTTTCAAGCGGGTGAGTCGGTACCATGTTGTTATCATGTACCGTTGTCGAGTAAAATTTTGAATTTCCGAAGGAGAAAGCCCAGCAAAGAGGATAATATCCTGTTCTTGCGTCGCGCCAGGTCGGAATTCGGCTGGCATGCTTAATTCCCATGTTTGAAGTTTTTGATCCATTTCGGTGAGAAACGTCCATGTGGGGCCCTCAACGCCCGTGCACTTGTCATATGGTCAATAAAGTCTTGGAAGGGCCCATCCGTAATGTGAAGATTATTTACCTTGTCAAGTATCTCGCTTACCAAATCCGCGAGTTGTATCATTACCATCCTACTGAGGCTGAAGCTATTCTTTCGACCTTTTCCATCATCGTTTGCAGGTTTTATCACGTTACTGATATCCCCATGAATCATCTGGGGTCGACCGAGGACGTACGAATACAGTCTGGACCCCAAATTAATCACTCCGAGTTCGTAATGCTCATGAATGAATTACCACGTACCTATCCCAGATATATAATCCCCACCAAGCCCTTCTTCTCAAATCCTTTTCCCCTTCCGACATTTCTTGCCATCTCTGATCCCCAGGATCCCTATGCAAGCCGATGGCCTGAGCGGACCGGATTCCACTTCCAACTAACTTCCATGCTTCACTTAACTTCCCTCTTTCTGCCAAGAAATCGCACAGAAGAGGTATGGCGAGACATGCCAAAACGGAACCATCCGTCGGCGAAGAAGTGGCCACATTCGAGCTCGAAGGACCAAGTGGCTGGTCAAGATACGCCCCCTCTGCCAACCTCCTCGCGGTTGAGGCACATATGAAATATGTGCATCTGTCGTGTGTATTGGGGGGTTTCGTTGTGAGTATCGAGCTTTCTCCCAGTGGCGGCGTGCAGGCAAGAACGGAGAAAAATAGGCATAGCCAGTATAGGTTTAGCTGGTGGCCTTGAAGAGGGGTTTGTAAGTGATTCCACATCTGATTGCATGTGTTCGAGAACCACTTCTCCGGAATGCCGTAGCGCCAATTTACCTCTTTTAAGAAGGCATCGATCATTAGGTTCCCTGATGTCACGCATGGGAGGTACTGGATAAGATGCTGGACCTCGGGAGATGGAATTAATGATTGGGCGAACTTGACAGGATAGGTGACTGATATGTTGGTTGGGGATGTTGTTTTGGCATGGGGTAATCGCAGAGGTGACAATGAACGTATCTTGGGGGACGAAATTAAGTAAGTAATGGAGGTAAATTCGAGAAATAACATACCGAATGGAGGGCACTTAATATATTCCCTCGACCAAGGAACTCTCCACGGTGCACGAGTGAAAACGCAGCAACTCGACTATATGACTCGTCCTGCGGGGCTGAAGGCACTCTAAAGCTCGCTTCCGACTGTCTTCTTGAATTCTGTGGCCTACCAACGGAAGCCCGTCTATGTGAGGAACGTGGTGTTGAAGGCGAGACGATTGAACCGGAAGGTGTCGAAGGAGACATTTCCTGCAGCATAATGGTCCCGGACATTGGAGTAGAAACTACATGATCGAAGTACCCAGCGGTGAACCCGCCCGTATTTGCACTTGGACTTGTGCGGACGAATGACCCAGACTCCAGCGACGTTGGGGTCCTCTGAGTTGTTCCGCTGCCTGGTCCCGAAGCCACAACTCGGCTCTCCAAGCTCTTTATTCTCTTGCTCAACCTCTTCAGCATCTCCTGATTCTCGTTCAAATCCGACTTCGTAGTCCTCAAAGATAGAGACATTTCATCCTCATTCGTGTCCCCATCCTCCGTACTGTCTCCCGTCAAATCCACGTCTACGCGAGCTTGAGCAATTCGAGCCGGTCCTATTCCGTCAGGGACCATTTCCCACTTGCACAGATGTGGGGTTTCTCTACTGACACAAGATGAACAGGGTTGCGTGCGATCGCATTTCTACAAGTATCCATAGCATCAGTTCTTTGACACGGTATCATCCAAAAATAAAACGGCGGTCGGAAATAGGATGAGGGTAAGGGTTCAGCCCAAGTCCTGAAGTGGTATGGCATGTCATGCTAGCATGGGCCCAACAAGAGTCAGAGCATTACTGAGCGCTGATGGGCGCCAAACCAAATGCTCGCGGGAGGGAAAGGGCTACTTGGCCCATAAGACGGAACTCAAGAAGCACTCGCGAAAGAAGTGCCAAAAATAATGCAATCAAGAAGCTTGGCCAACCGAAGTGACGGAGATTGTCACTGTAGTAGCTGGTCCAAGTCCCGTCTTGGGACCTCCGACACGGAAACGGACCCTCGAGGTCTGACAAACCCGGAGTGATTTCCAGAGTTTCACAGCAAGGGTTCTCTAGATCACCCCGGGGTATAAAGAACGTCAGATATGATGGGGTATTCCCTGCCCTAGCAGCCAAAAACTGGGAATATAAGAATGGTTGTTCAGAATGCTCACTTGTCGTCTTTTAGCGCATGGAATGCAACTGCCCGACTTCGGCCTTTTCCTCGACTTCTTTACCTTGCCTCCATCGTTGCTCTGGTGTATGTCGGTCAGTTCTACGACCGGTGGATCCATCTCGAGGATACTATGGCGAGGGTGCTGAGTGAAAAAGCAGCGACGATCGTCGATGAGAGCAGCCAATAAGCGTATACCCGGTTTCTGACTAACTAACGCCCGTAATGTCCATATGTATCGCCGCTGGACCTGTCCGTCAGTAATACGGATGTGTGTATCACACTCTATCACACTAAGCGAGCTCACGGGGCTTTTATTCGGAATCCGAAATCCGCACTCAATGTTTGTCATACCAAATTACCATTATGAGACTGTAAAACTACATACTCTACACAGGAACGCCCAGCGTAAATACCTCTATTGGTATTATGCATCGAGGAGCCGCTTCCCTCCTTGCCACACCGCAAAGCTGACTGCTGTCATAGGAACCACCTTCAAATAACCTATACTCAACCCCACATAGAAACCTCTCCACCCTCGGGCTTGCCATATAGCCCCGATTGTTTCACTCCAACTCAGCCACCTATCGGGTCTAGTAATTCCACCGACTTGCATCCGCCGCCGGACAACCTCGAAGGGGTATGAAGCAGTCTGTGCCAATGCACCAGACAATGCTCCGAATGCTAGGTCGGCAATTGGTGTGGGATTTTCATGGCCGGCTTTCGAAGGTGGCAAAAACCGTGATCTAAGGAATCCCCAACTGAGGAACGAAACGCCAGCGTATGGGATCATCCCAGCAATAGTTACGGTAAACCCGCGATAAAACTTGAGGAGGGGGTATCGATTGAAAGGACGCGCCGCATCTACTACTTCCGTTGTATGGGCTGGGTTAATCGGCCGTTCATTGTAAATTTGCGAAAAGGCGTAAGTGAAGGAGGGTCGAGGTGGACCTTGCGTATAATTAGTTGTCCGTGTGTGGAAGGCCATTCGCACGCGAATGAGGTCGAGGGGATACGTGAAGAATACTGACATGGTGCCTGCATGCGCGAGTGGAGTTGAAGGGTGAGAAGGTTAGTAAGGGTTAGTAAGGTAGATAGATAACGCACGCACCAGAAATAGCACCCGCAAGAAATCTACGCGCATTCGTTTCCTGGGCTTTTGTGGGCATTAAGAACTATAGTTTCATGTTCAGCACGGCTCGCATGATAGAAAATAGATTCTGCCTACATGGTGAACTTGGTCATACATCATAAATTTGATCGCTGCATATGGGAAAATGCGAATGAGGGTAGCGGAGTGACCTTGAAAGAGCCCTCGCAAGCCAGATTGCTTGTAGATGTCGTGCCCTGCGCGGAATGTACCAACGAAGCTTCCTAGCCACAACGAGTTAAAGGACAAACAAGATCCGAAGTGACCTGTCATACCAGCATACTTCTGAAAGTCCGGATTCGACGCTTGGAAGAGAATCTTGACCCTATCCAAAGGGGCGACAACAGATTTTGCCTGCGTGACGAGATGATGAAAAGAGCAGAGATACAGGAAATAGGTAGACAAACCACACATCCAGCAATCCCACCGGCAAGGCCTGAGCGAATGATATAGTTGAGACTTTGCTTGTCGCGTTGTGCAATGGCGGCATTTGGACTCATTCGCAAGGCTGTAACCTGCAAGGGAACATGCAGAAGACTGGAAAGAGTGTGAGGGAAAGTGGCTTTGGATGTAAACCGTGGTCCTGTGTCGGTTGAGCCTTGATCCGCTCCGGATTATGCCGGATCTTCGATATATATCCTCACGAGCATCTAACCCACTGACGCGTCTTCCTTTAGCCCTTACTTACACCAGCTTACACCATGGCATCCAAAGCAAAGTCAGAGACAAAAGTCCCCGTCCTCAAGGGACAAGAGGCAGAGGACAAGATCCTTCAGTACATGAAACTCGTAAATCACGTCTCGTGCCATAAAACCCGCTAATAGCTGCACTCCAGATGAACCGCCCGTTCGGGGCAGTCGATGTGGCTGCTAACCTCAAGGGAGCGGTGCCGAAAGCAACTACCCAAAAGATTCTTGTGGCGCTTGCAGAAAAAGGCGAATTGACTCAAAAGACTTACGGTATTCCGGCATCAGCCTGGACCGATACGTGCCTCACTGCTTAACACATATGCAGGAAAAACCACGTTCTTCGTGATCAACCAGTCTAAGCTAGACTGCCTTCCAGTTGAGGAAATTGCAACACTAGAAACCGAGCTCAAGGCCGCGGAGGAAGAAAATCAGGCGCTAGCAATGGAGCTAAGAAACGCGTCGGCTGGCAAGAAATCTGCGGCTTCTACATATATGCACACAGGCGTTGACTTTCTGGATGGATAGAACTAACCAAGCTAAAATCCAGTCCAACTGATGCTGAAATCGATGCTCGAATCGCCGGATTGACTAACATGGTATTTGCAAAATATGTGCCACACGCTCCTTCCGTCTGAGCTATAGCTATGACACCAGATCAAACAGGCTAAGGAACGGTTAATTCCCCTTCGCGAGGGAGCACCCCCAATTTCCAGCGAGGACCTAACCCAGGTGGAGGATGAGTGGACACGTTGGCGAGGAGAGTGGGTTCGGCGGCGAAAGGTGTTCACTGAGTATGAGTCCCTGGCTGTCTAGTGGCAGAAAGTGCGCAGTCAGAAGCTCACGCGGTGCGGTCGAGTACAGGTTCTGGCAGCTTGCGACAGACGCTCTTGCACCCCAGGACGCTCAAGAGCTCGGGGAAGATCTCGGGCTGGAATGGGACAGTACAGAGCATGGTGATGTTGAGCGGGGGCCCCTATGTGTAGAGAAGAAGAGCCTGAAGAGGAAACGGTGCTAGAATACTCAGTACATAGTTGTCAAATGGGAATGACATCAGCGACGGCGCAGACAAAACACAGACAAACGGAAGTCTGTTGCTCCCGGCATCGCGAGGGCTGTGAGTTCGTGACCACCATCCTCCCTCTCCTCCTACCTCCATGTCTTCCCAGAATCCAGTTAGCCTCCCGTTTCTGTCCTCTCTGCCGTCCTACTCACCACCTACAACAGATTCGTCGGAAGCTCGTCATCGTTGGTGATGGCACGTACATACACTCTTATCCTCTCTCCATGTCCTCACAGATCCCCCAGGTGCTTGTGGAAAGACCTCGCTTCTGTGCTCTTTTGCACTAGGAAGATTCCCAAAAGAATACGTGCGTCTGTCCCTCCTACCCACTAGCTACGACACTTACTCTTCTCTAGGAACCAAGTATGGATACCCATTGTACCTTTGCCACACTCCACTCAACTCTCTGATCCAGCCGTATTCGACAACTATGTGGCCGAGATAAAACTTGACGAAAAGCCGGTGCAGCTAGCACTATGGGATACAGCGTATGTTGTTATCTCTCCCCCACCGATTCTACTCGCTTACCCTTTCCTGTTCGGTTCCAGTGGTCAGGAGGAATATGAGGTGCGCTCAGTCTCCCAATTCAATAAGCTGATCGTTTGCTCAAGAACGCAATACAGCGACTGCGGCCCATGTCCTATGCCCATTCCCATGTTATCCTCATTGCCTTCGCCCTTGACACCCCTGACTCGCTGGAGAACGTCACAACCAAGGCATGACCTAGACCCCTTCTCTAACCTATCAATCAACTGATGACAAAAACAGTGGATTGAAGAGGTCCGTGAGCTTTGCGGTCCGCATATTCCCGTCATTTTGGTAGGCTGCAAGGCCGACCTACGGCCAAACATCGAACATCCGGACACACCGGATAACCCGTGCCCATGGGTGACGCGTGAAATGGGTGAACGTGTTGCGCAAGCCATCGGCGCTCGGGCCTACAAGGAATGCTCGGCACTCAAAATAGAGGGCGTTGATGATGTATTTGAAGCTGCGACGCGGGCCAGCATGCTAATGCGGGAGGGTGTGCCAAGCCACCCTCAGGCTGCGGAGGCAAGGCACAACAGAAGGCGGAGCACAGGAAAGGCCGCCTCAGATGACACAGGAAATGGGTGGAAATGCTGTGTTATCTGTTGAAGGCCCTGACATCTGGCTTGCCACGGACCTAAGGAGGCAGACATTCGACATTTGTTCTATTCTCGCCTGTTTTTCGGTCTTTCTTCTCTGATGTTGAGTAATGTTGATTTGCTGCCGAGTCTGCCTCGGCATCTTGATTTCGCTTCTCTGGACATTGGAAGCCTTTCCCCCCTGCATGATTTGAGGTCCATAGCGTCTTACTTTCTTTTAACTTTGCTTTCTCTTTCTCTTCTCGTTCTCACCTTCCCTTACGCTCACTCATTTCTGCTGTTATAATATTTCTTGAATCTGCCTGTCTTATTACCCCTTGTGTTCTGCCTGTCTGTCTGTTCATCCCTCTCCCTGTCTCCTCTCTGCTTCTAGACATATCAGCATATCTCTCATCCATGTTGTCTATATGCTATGAATTATTATATACACCCCTGCATCTAAACATCTTCCCGAGGAAATATGCTTCGCCGTTAACCTCGGACTCTGATTCGGGAACGTTGGTTAGCCAGCAGATGCCTACCGACGCACATGTGCATCCGTATCCATATGGCAACATTCATTGGTGCCTAATAATGTGTCGGTGAGTCGAAGTGGGTCGAAGTGACTGCAAGGGCCGGATCCGAGCTAAGTACACCTGCGGAACGCGGAGTTCAAACAGTGTCACGTTCTCAAAAATTTCCGACAATATGAGGATCTGATTCGTCTTATCATACTTCTCCTGACATGGCCCTGTCTCATTGCAAGGGCAGTGCCCGACACTGACGAGGACGGGTCAAGGAGGAATCTAAATGTGATGGTTTTTATTACTGTACAAAATAGGAAACTTCGATATTTATATGTTCGACCCTACATTGAAGGCACATTGCCCTGTCAAATTGTCAATGAGGGCTCCCTGATCTTTGTTAAGTACATAGTCGAATTGCCTCCGAGGGGGCGCCAAGATCATAATTAAATTACATATTCTGGAAGTGTACAGATTTGATATCCAAGTGAGGAATAGCGCAATAATATGAATCTCGCTCGAAGTCTGAATTCCTCTGCAAGACTAACGAGCGGACATAGCTTACCTCGCTTTCATTACTAGAACTAGGCAAGGTTATCGTCGACCTGGAAAGCACACGACTGTAAGAAAATAAATAGATGGCGTATATGAGCGTGAGACTTACTGTTTGTGAATTCTCGCCACGCTCACCGAAGTTGGACCAGGCGGAAGGTCTAATATTGGCGTCGACCTATTAAAAAGAATATGGATATAGTCATTAGCGACTGAAGTTGCACATAGAGGTACCTAGTCAAAAGAGAATAACCCTACCCCCAACTCGTCACGGCGTTCGTTAAAATTGGCCCACGCAGCGGATCGGATGTTATTATCAACCTGTTGTAACAAACGAAATAAGACCTCTCTCTCATATGACGTCAAAATGGGTCAGCCAGCCTCATGGCTGACATGGGCCAACGGCGCAGCCAGGGCTGCCGCAGCGACGACAAGGAGAAAAATAGTGTTGCTGGGCTTCATGTTGATCAGGTCACTGGTGTTTGTGTGTTTACAAGTGAGGCGATAGCATCCGGGTACAGCACGGGTCCTGGTATATATACATATTTCGCTGGCCCGTCGAACTCGAGTTTTGGTCAATGTGCCAATCATAATTGTATGATCATGACGTTCACCGTGAAGCAGAAAGGGATCGTATCGTCGGCATTTGCGTCGTCCCGCGTGCTACACACGCCACCCAATCAACTTCACCTTCGGTCCACTGTTTCGCCACCGGCACCGGATACCCCTACTTCACATTATCGGTAAGTGCAGTGCCTTATGCTAGGGGCTGCTTCGGTTCGATGGTCTGATGAGCGTGCGGTCTTGCCAACTAGAAAATGGTGGCGGCTTCTTGATCGCCGAGAAGTTTATTTGACAAATAGAATAAGGAGTCCCAATTGCGAGATATGGCTTAGAGAAGAAGAGCCGTTCAAAGGAACTTCTCTCCGGTTGATTTGGATGGCATGAGCGTAATAAGATTATCGCGGGGCCGTCAGGTGTTGGTAGGCCGGGTTGGATTAGCTACCTGTAAAGCCGGCGATTATCAAATGTGAGGGATGGGTGGGATGCAGATAGAAAGGGACGAATACTGGAACCCACTCACCCTTGTACGCCCATATATTGGCCCCGGTTGACCACACTCCTCTCAAAACTTATGCACGAGGGCCTTTCCACACATTCCTGGACGAACGTTGCGAGGGTCCTCCCTGCCCTCGGCCGAACACCCGTCGAAGAATGTCTCTTGAAACATCCGACTGGGTACTCCGAACTCGAACAAGACGAGCAGGAAGACACTCTGAAAGACACTCTGAGTGGCTTCCCCACTCGGTCTCGGATACTCCATCAACCTAGAAATATACCCCGGCTTGCTGTCCTCGCTTTATCCCAGACGGCCGTGATACTGGTTCTCCTCGCGGTCCTCGGGTACCAGTACTGTAAGATCGCCAAGCTCAAGGTCGGGCAGCACCACACATTGTACTGTGAGTCCTATCTGACCAGGTATGCGCCCGTCCCCCGCTATTGCTGAATGCCGGGGTTATAGCACCAGCTCAGGACATAATCGAGTACGAAGTCAAAGTCTTCAACGAGGGGTTTGGGGAGCACACTAGCATATATCAACAAGGTCCGTCGCCTGAGGTCGATGAAGCCTGGGAGGACATGTATCAATGTGAGTTGTGTGCATATATATCTAACATTTGAATATACCCACACCTTCTCCTGTGTGGATCGTCAGATGGAGCGTCATGGATCACAGAAAGCGAAGCTCGACAACTCACCAATCATTCCGTACACGTTCCGGGTGATGAAGAACACTATGTCATCCAGATGGACGTCTTTCATCAGCTACACTGTCTGGTAAGTGCTGCTCGTAACTTCAAAAGGGCGATACTGACAGGGTTCGAAGAATATGCTGCGAAAAGCACTTTATCCAGAGTACTATCCCATAGGGAATGTCTCTGACCATGGAGTCGCACGGAAGCATTGGGGGCATTGCATTGAAAACCTCAGGCAATCGTTAACTTGTTCTGTGGATATTCATCCGATAGTGTGGCAGTGGGTTGATCGAGTGCAGGAGATACGCGTGCATGGAAACATTGCACATATGTGTAGGAATTTTGACAAGGTGAAGGAGTGGGCAAAACAAAGGACGATTCCAGGTGTGTTGGATTTCACGGGTATACACAAACACGAAATGTAGATTATAATTTGCTTGTTCGAGCATTCAGCCAAATTGCATCGTGATAAATATGAAAAATCTAAATATAACGATGGCTAAGCATCGAGGGGTGAAGGAAGTGCAGTTAGCCCAAATTGTAACAATACGAGGATAAACATACAGTTAATTAGATATGCTACATGCTGGTGACGGCACTCTACTCCTTCAACTCCCAGCTTACTCCACATCCGCACCCGCTTCCCTTCGCTTGAGGGTTTTCCATTACGCGGAAACTACTCCCAATCAGCTCTGTTGCGAAATCGATCGTTGAACCGTTCAATAAAGAAAGGGAGACAGCATCCACAAGGATATTGGAGGGTTTGATTGTCGGGTGGGAGAAATGACTGCCCAATGATTCCATATTAGCGTCAACGTTGACAGGTGGAAGAGAGTAATGGCGCACTAGTCATCCGGTAATGTCTCTTTAGCTAGTTCCATCTTGTATTGGTATCCGTGACACCCTCCAGACTCGACCGCTATCCGTAGTGCCGCAGCCGAATCGTTCCCTCGCGTTGCTATTGACCTGAGTTGCTGTGTCGCCAGTAAATATCAGGCTCGGGCATTCAGAAAAAAAGGAGAACGCACTTCTGCTGCCCTGTCAGTAATAACCAGCTTAACCTCCTCAGGTGGTAATAGTTGTACATCCAGTTCCTCTTCCTTGATATACTCCGGTGAAGGGGTGTGCAGTACTACTGTAGGTTCCGATGGGAGCTGCTGAGCGAACGCAGCGTGCCGCGGTACAGTCGTGAATAGTGTCCGTCTAAAGTATGAGTAAGGATCCGAGGAGGCTGAGCGGAGGGTGTTGCTGAGGAGGACCCGGCGACACATAGGAACTTGTATTTGTCGTGAGACGACAAACGTTGCCTTCCGAGAGAGGCGGGCGAGCGACCGCTGTGTGCTTGCCATATGGACCCTCCGGTATTGTTTTCGTGGTGAATGGACAAGTAGGTATAAACTCCTCAGATGCTCTGAACAACGATATGTCGTCAGCAATGCTGGGCGGAGTCAGATCAGATCACATGACTTCCCCCAATCAAAATGAGCCATTCAGTTGAAGAGCTGGACGCGGAAAGCGAGTGGTTACTATGATTACATGTCTCATGAAATAGCGCATATCATAGTGCCGAAGAAACTAATCGAAAGGTCCAATCGATGTCAAAACTAGACCCTCTCCGGCACGCGACATATCCTGTTCAAGCTTCTGTGACAAGTTGTGTATGCTATGAATAGTTCTGCAAACCTAGAGTGCGCCAGGTCAACTTTACACAACTACGGTTATGCGAATATACCCTTACCGCAGAGGAGATGATAGCAATAAATATTCTATTAGATTGTATGTTAGGACTTCTTGAGAAAACGCAATGAAGTAAGAGGAAGCAAGACCGTACGGGAAAGCGAGGTAGGTCATGATGACTAGTCCTGGTGTCATATGAGTCGAGATCCCGTCAATCACAGCGGCGACTGGAATTACTGTGAAGGAAGTATGAGCCAATATTTCGCAGTCCAAGGGATTCTGCCTCACGGGAAGCAAGGATTGATAATATGAAGCCTTCGCGGTTGACATGATTCACTAGTCGGAAAACTTTCTCGTTCCTGGGTTGTCGTCTGAAGGACATGTACTTAATGAAAACGAGACTCCATATAGAAGCCTGGATAAATATTTCTAACAAGCTGGAGTGTGTCAACAGCCAACCTATCTACTCAATGAGAAACAGACATACCACACATATATAATTTCTTTCGGTAGTGCCTTGACCATGAAACAATTCGAGTCCATGTACTGCATCTTGTATACAGCCACTCCACCAAGTGTTACAAATGCAACTACAGAAACAGTGGACAAAAGGACGAGGAGCGCCCCGATGTGGTTATTGTTGTGCCAAAGAGCGTGGACTATCAGCGGGTGAAGGAAGGTTAATGAACAAAACCATCAAACAAGTCCAGGGTATGGCGTACCGCGCTTCGATAGCACAACATGCAGTAAAATCATCTCGAATGTACCAGCGTACTGTTGTGTACACCAGAATATAGAGCACATCCTCCGTGAGCTTGGGCCATTCAGTAGGTAGTTGAGTGCAATGAGGTATGAACTAAAGAAGCATCACGACTCGTAAGCGGCACCGAATTGCTGTCAAGATTACGCTGTACTTACATTTCACATATGAGGCCGGTATATCGAGCGGAGAGGTAAATGTACCACAAGTAACGAGGGAGTTTGGGACTTCTGCGGAACCCGTCAGTACGCTGAGTGAGGTATTTTAGTGGGAACGAATTTACCTACCCCCAAATGTTTTTTACTTCAAACGGGAGACCGTGAAACCATTCACACACCGTATAGGCCAGCCCAGCATCTACAACCAGTTAGCATATCACAAGTCATTCGAAACCAAGGAACGGCTCACAGGAGGTCGCCTGCGCAAGCACGGAAAATGGGATCATCTCGCACACCCAGACAATCAATGCGACAAGGGGAAGGAACCTCCCAGTCAGCCCAGTCGACCTCTGGCCGTCCAAATAAATTAGCTTCTATGATCTGTCCCAAAAGGAGGTATTCAACTTGGGTCAGGGTGAGCGAAAGGTTTAAAAGGGCTAGCCCATTGGACCTATTGAGTTCGGGAGCGCCGGCAGAATGGTGGGTTGTTGTTGTTAAACTCTATATTTCTATGCCGCTACAAGCGAACTAAGACGCGGTCCGGGCCATCAAGCCACGGGCTCGGTGGGTGTGCGCCTACGTAAATGGTCGGAGGGTGTGTGTGGAGGATTCTAGTTGAGATTGTGAGTAGTAGTATAAAGTTATAGGTGGTAATAAAAGTATATATGGTGGAATAAGACAAATCCAAAGACGGGCAGCTATAACTTTATGCACAGAAGTATTAATAGCCCTCATCGGCCTGTAATGCTGGAATACCAAACTGTGGCCCGTCCTCGTAGGCACAAGATCTGGGTTTTAAATATATATTGTTCTCTAGGTATAAAAACACGTAGTGTACGTTTTTGTACCTCGCTCGTTTACTCCCCAATATTACGCCGTCCGCTTTTTTCGAGTCCCTTTAACATGTACCCCCAAATTCCGATCCTACCCCTCCAATCCAAATAACGAGACGGCTCGCAACTCCTAACCCAGGCCGTTTAATGGAGCGTTTGTACGTTAGTGGGCAGGGTGCAACAGGTGTCGTACCTTCGAGAACCGACGCAGGGTCTCCCTGAGGCGCCAGCCCAGGTCACATGTACCTTTGACGAGAACAAATGGAATGTCATTACATAAATTACCTCTATTTGTTTGGGCTATATTTATAACAGCTATATTATTATTATTATCTTTACCAGTATTAGCTGGTGCAATAACTATGTAGTGAGGAATCGAACCCCCTCTTCACCCAGTGCTCATGAAGTAGTGCTTCTCCATGTAGCTCAGTCCGGGTCTCCTTTCGGAATTGACGTCCCCAGCAGGGAATTGGCGATGGCCTACGTCATAACCCGCCATCTCGAGAAGAAGTTGAGTAAGACGGACTGTAGAGCCAGTGGGCCGTAGAGGTGTTGTGAGGTTGGGGCACTGTCAGTGTCACCCCAGTAAAATGCATGGGCCTTGGTGTGGGAGTAGTGTTGTGGAAACAACTAGCGATAATAGACGTCAGAGAAGGGGGTTAATGACTCATGGGATGAGAGGTGTTTGACAGAATATGCCACTGGGTCCTCAGCTGAGTGATCACACGTGGAGCAAACTCGGGTTCAGGTAGCTCATCAGCCCATAGTAGAGTGATTTGTTAATATGTTTTCCATAATCCAATGAAGGAGACTGGCAGGTACTTGCAGCTAGCTATACTTATGACAATTGATTTGCACCAAATAACGATCTGACTCAGGTGATGGGCTTACGTAATAGAAGGAAGGGGTTGTGGGGGGCAGTTGCAAGTTGCAATCTTCATGCCATGGCAGCCCCGCAGAAAGTGTCCTTTACTGTGCGCAGGCCGACCCCGGTCTCCCGCGCAGCTTCCTCCGGTCCAGAGTCAGATTCTTCCTTCAAAGTACCATCTCTCCCTCGTCATCTCCAGTCCACAGAGTCTACACCCTCCGGTAGTCCCCTCGCTCGTAGTGAACCTGGCTCTCCGGGAGCCAACGGCTACGACAACAACGATTCCAGTGATGAAGAGGATGAAGCTCAGGATGAGCTAGTCACTGGTTTCGATCGGTTTGGTGTTCAGCGGTGTGTGGATTCTTTCACGAAACGGCTGCAGTCATCTCAACTCACAGAAGTCTCTCTCGACTTCCCTTCGCTTCGTAGGATGCACGAAGATAAGAAAAGAAAGAAACAAGAGCCTCTTGTGATACCAACACAGAAGAACAAAGACTGGCAAGAACTAGCTCGCAAACGGCGGAACGCCCAGCAATACGTCCCCACGTCTGCGAAAGTGCAGACCGGGGCAGATGGTTCGGTCGGTGGATTGGGTACACGAGAGATCATCGGCACAGGCCCCATACTATCCGGCCTGCAAATAGGCAAAAGGGTGGTCAAAGTCGAAACTCCGGACGGCACGAGCGTAAAAGAGGAAGTCGTAGAGGACGTCAAGATGGAAGAAGATATATCCGAAGATGAAATCGCTCGACGTGCTATTTTAGCTGAAGTGAACGGTACCGCAGCTGATGGAACGACTATCGACGCAATTCCAGCTCCGGTATCTGAAGGCGATGCGTATAAACAGGATGTTGAGGAACTTCCTGACGTTGCCTCCCTCGATGATTACGCCCGGGTTCCAGTTGAACAGTTCGGCGCTGCAATGCTGCGCGGTATGGGTTGGAAAGAGGGTACTGCCGCTTCGAAGAACGGCAAAGGCCCTGCACAGCCGTACCTCCCCGCCGCCCGTCCAGCACTGCTTGGTATCGGGGCTAAAGAGTTGGAAGCCTTCGATGATGGTAGCAACAAGAAGAAGGGACCATTCCGTCCAGAGAGGAAGTATGTTCCTGTGATTAAGAAGGAACGAGAGCGGGAGGACACCCCAGGTTCGGGACGGGAACGGTCACGGTCTCCGCATCGTAGCTCAAGACGAAATTCACCATCTGCAAATGGTGACAAGAGCCGTAATGCCCGTCGCAGGGATGATGACGACCGCAAACGTGACTGTGACCATGATAGAGATGAGAAGCAGGACAGGAACAAGGAGCGAGAACGAGAGAGGAATAGGGGGAAGGATAAATACAGGGAGAGGGAGCGAGACCGGGATCGTTATGAAAGGAACGACGATAGACGTGACAAAGACCGACGACGGGACTACGACAGAAACCTCTCTGATAGAGGAGGTCGTTCAAGGGACTCCAGCAGGAAGAGGGACCACTAGATGACTGCACCTGGGGTATCTAACCGCCCTGTATTTGAACTATCTCCGAAGTTTCTTCATACTTGCACATAAATGTAACTGGCTAATTGATGTTGCACGCTGACGCATCCCATCATTACATCTTTGAAAGAGGAGGGGTTCCCTACTCCTTCATGCATGATCGTCGTGAATTCTGCGAGTGCTAGGATTTCCTTCGTATATACGACCTTGACTTGTTGATGACTATGTGCGAGTATATATGCGCCCATACTTGCAGATTTTCATGTTAATGGATAGTACTATATAATATATCCCGCATGGCTGACTATCTAGTTCCCTCTACCTCTTGGGCACCACTATCAGTGTTCCATCCGTGGTACTATGCACCATACCAATGCATATCACACTGCTGAAGTCTCATCCGAATTGGGAAGGAAGTTATAATTAACCGTGACGGTGTCACCTACAGATTCACCAGCAACTCCGGGAGCAACTCTGGGAGTCTCTACAAGCTCGTTCATCTGTCCACGGTTATCTTTGAGGAAACACTTCGCCAAAGGATAAACAAGCAGGATAATTTTTAAAAGCGCGATCACTATCCGAATCAAATACAGTGTTTCCTTCAGTTTCACGCTTAAGGATGATTAAGAACGTAGTTATTCACCTGCTGCAAAAACCATAGCGGTGACCACAACGGCTGTGCTGACGTCCGGGCACTGGCAATCGGCAGTGTCCCTTCTGGAAAGTTCAATATCCTACATATGATTTGAAGAAAGGAACGGAAGGAAGGGTTCACCTTGGTGCTTTAATGCTCTTCATGTCTTGGCACCTTTGAAGCTCTCACGTTTGATCGCTAGAGAAGGCTATAAGCATCTGATCTCTTGGGACAGTAGGAGAATAGAGCGATCGTGGAAGAGAGTGGTGGTGATGGACGTACCACTTGATGTTATAAACAATTATGTGGGTTTGTTTCTGGTTGAGGTGGGGGCGGGGGAGTACGAATCGGATGTAGTATGGCACTCTACGACTTATATACACTATATACTTGGGTAAATAGGTTTACTGAAGAAACAGCCGGGAGTCTTCTCGTGCTAACATTAGATTTATTTCTTTCTCTTACCTTTCTCTTCTCTCTATTTTCGGTGCTACACGCGCATAATTTATTCTACGACCTATGCTTGACGTAGCCACACTCTTTCTGTCGACGCAGTACCTATTATACAACAACAACGGCGGACCTCATATGATGTGGTCCGTTCCCCGCAGCACTCTTCGCCAGACGCCGTAGCCCAGCTCAGCCCATAGGATCCCTGTCTGTCGATTCGTTCCTTGCAATTCGCCTCACGTCATGGGGATGATTCGCTCTGCCAGTCAGCGCTCACCGCGTTCGATTTGGTTCGACCCCGGATCGCTCGCACAGCGCCTCCAGTCTTGTTGATTGTAGGATAGACCATCATTGATCACTGATCTCATGTGGCCTGTTCCCCGCGGCGTTCCTCGCCAGATGCTGCAGCCCAGCCCAACCCGTAAGATTCCCTGTCTGTCAATTCGTTCCTTGCAATTCGCCTCACGTCGCGAGGAGCATATCGACCTGGATTCTTGACTCCGCCTAAGACGGCCCATATCTCACACACCTCGACCAGGAACCATTATCACGGACTGAATGAATAGATGCTGTTTGATAGCCACCTTCATTGATGAGCCTGGAGCTGTAAATCGACTGTCTGCTTTCATCCTTCTCGGTAAGCCCGGGTTGGCTCAGATAAGACCTACGAATTCTTGCTGCGTGTCGACCCGGATAGAAGCACGCCTTAACCTGCTTTTTTTGGTTCGGATCAGAAGTACCCCCAGAACAACAACCATCTACCAGATCACGTTGTCAATTTCTTTATCAGGGAGCCAATCTATTAAACAATGGCGTTACGATTGATCTCTCGTCCACATCCTTTCCAGCTCAATTAACTCACATGCAATAGCAGCACTTGCTTCCATTGGACGAGGCTCAACATACATCGTCAATGAGAATAGTCCCATTGGATTTACGTAGAACATTTATCCTTGCTCCTATACACTACCTTTTCTTTGTATATACGACTAAGGCTCACCACAAATAGTTATAGCGGCTCCAACAATATCTTCTTGTAGCTCTCGTAATAGTAAAGGGGCAGTGATACCTATACAGGGGTTAAGTAGGCTGTGCACGGATGTCGGTAAACAGGCGTCGTCCCTCGAGAAGATTTGAGTGGAAATTTTCGCTGGCTAGGTTCGTCTCCCAGACCACGACGTCACTATTCTGTGATACAGGAAGAAGCTGATAAACAATTTAGATTACGGCTATTAGGATTTGCTACCGCGTTACGATTCAGAATAATCCCGCACTTATCTCGCCCTCTACCGTTTATTTTCGTGAGCGCTTCAACTCAAGGCTATCTGCCGGCTTTCAGGGGTTTCACGCCCCCCCCCCCTCCCGAACCCACGAACACCATCCTTTGCCACCCTCGAGCGACGCTACCGCCCTGAAAAATTCCGCTGCAGAAGACAACAACTAGACGTCTCTCTTTCAATGGTCGATATTCCAATTTCCAGGATTACAAGAACAATATCTACTGCCCACTTCTATTCGTACTCATTGAAAGTGTTCTCCCCTTTCCCTTGCTAGAAGTCGCCTTCGCAGATGCAGGTGCCAATGATGCCGACGGCCCCGGCGGGAAGCCAATAGGTATTTGAAAAGCACTCCTCCTAACAGCTTCCCAATGATCATCAGAAATTGTACCAACTGCACTTCCAGCTCCCATGGCCGACCCCATTTGAGAACCTCCCGCTCTAGAACCACCAGCGGCCGTGTTTGGTCGATGACTACTCCCGCCAACGGCAGAACCACCAACACCACCAGTCCGGTGTGAAAGCGCACTCCCGCCTGCACTCCGAACACTTGCAGCTCGACTTGGTAACTGCTGTTGCTTTGCTGGTGGGGTTGTGAACGAAACCATACTCTCCATACCCGATGACACTGCCTCCTCTTCATCCTCGTAGTCCTCTCCATCGTTCGTATACAGATCAGGG
Organism: Macrolepiota fuliginosa MF-IS2; assembly: GCA_015584085.1. Classification (NCBI taxonomy): domain Eukaryota; kingdom Fungi; phylum Basidiomycota; class Agaricomycetes; order Agaricales; family Agaricaceae; genus Macrolepiota; species Macrolepiota fuliginosa. Next base: position 119,067 of record MU151057.1, on the reverse strand, counting down.
TGGGGTATCACAGGTGGGTTCCGGAGCATACTATCCGCTGAAGTATTCTCAGGTTCCATATGCCACCCATTGGCGATCGGCATCTGGCCTGGCATTGCCATTGGAGAATTCATGTCCTGCTGGTGATGGGTGCGAGGGGAAGTGGGTACAGGACCAGGAGGCAGGGGAACGGGGTCGATAGATTGGGAGGAAGCTTCGGGGATGGGTGGGAGGAAAGATAAGTCCGAGGTATTGGGGTTGCCATAAATCGCGCCAGTGCGGGAGAAATCCATGGGAGTCCCAGCAGATGTACTGGTTGGTGCGGACTAGAGAAATAGGAAGTAGTCAGTCAGGCTATGTGGAAAAGTGAAAGTTTAATGTACTGGTGCTTGAACTGTGATGCCTGGCGCCGTGCTGGTCGATGACATGCTTGCGCGAATATTAGTTTCTGGGATCACAGGTGGTGGTTGGAACGAGATTGAGGATCCCCCGGAGGTCGACCGAGGCCGAGTGTAAATATGCTCATTAGGTCCTGGAGTCATTAATTTCACTGATTGAGCGCTCTGTCGAACAATCAGTAAAGTATTTCATCTGTAAATAAAATAACTCACGAGAGAAGGTTGTCTCCGGAGATTTGTCGCATCCTGAGCTTCAGGACTTGCCTCTGGACTCGGAACTTCCGGAATGGCGGACATGGGTGTCCCGGTATCATAATATGGATCTGCAAGCATGCCCATTTGCGAAACCGTTGTCGATGCAGAACCAGGCGAATTCGACCGACGCCGATGAGTCATCCGGACGTTCGTCAAAATCGGAGGAATCATTCTTGGCTCTTCGTTCTCCGCAAAACCTTGCAGCGCAGGAGATTGTACACGTTCGGGTGTTGGAGGAGGGCGAGATAATTCAAAAGGAGGAGGAAGGTGAATGCGATTGTCTTCGCCAAGGTGGGGAATATAGTTGTCGGGTGGTATTGCGGAGATGGGCATGCGAGGTGAAGGGGATGGAGCTCGGAAACTACGAGGTCGGATTACCTCTGGTTCTTCCGGGATCTCAGGAATTGTGTGGCTCGTCACACTGGGCCCTTGAGGCGCGATAGTGGAGGTGGATGTTTCCGGTGGTGCAGTAGGTGGTCGCGAAGGTGCATTGCTGGGAGCTCGGGAGTGCCCATGTTGCGGCGGTTGTGGTTCTGTAATCGGGTTCATGGTTCGCATGCGAGATGCGGGCCTCTCCACCTCAGTAGGTCCTTGGGAGGTAGCACGAGGTCGTGCCACCCTCTCCATCTCCGCCTGTGCCATCTGCAACCCTTCCTGGTAGCCCATTTCTCTTCCCTTTCTAAATCCCTCCTGCAATCCCTCGCGCCGACCTTCCTCTTGGGCCCTCATAACATTGACCTCATCTCTCATCTTTCGCGCGTTGGACCTCGCTTCGGCTGCTTCCTTTTCAGCACGAAAACGCTTTTCGTCAACCTCATCAAGAACGGCCTGTGCGCGAAATATCTCCTTCTGAGCCTCGTCGTACTGGATTTTATACAGTCTGCAAGTCCCGCGTTAGTCGATGGGCCACAGCTCAAACGCGAAGAGGGATCTGACTTCAACTCTTCCTCCAACCGCGAAATGTCCCGAAGCGCACGTAGCTTCTCCTCGCAAATAGACTTGAGATATGACACGGCTTCAGATGCTCGTCGATCTGCGTAATCCGCACGGTCTTTCTCGAACTTGAGCTGCTCATATAGTTTGTGAACAAGGTTCTGTAACTTCCTAGGATCCCGGTCGTCTCCAAGTAAGCGGTCGAGACTCTTGAGGGATCGGCGACTGTGCATTGAACTAGAGTGGCTACTCCGACGCGAATTCTGAGAGGACGATGCCGCGACGACGGGGATAGGTGGTACAGGCATTCGAAGAGGGCTCATCCCTCCGGCTTGGTCGTTATTCATAATGGTCGTGCGAGCGTTAGTAGGTCGTCAGAACAAGGGCATGGAGGGTGATTGGGTAATTGATGAACTGCATCGTGTCCATTCATCATCGTTGTTTGTCAGTACAGAGTGAGGATCCAACAAATTACTAAACCAAGATAAGAACCTTTATTCCCACCCTGGTTTCAAAGGCAGCAATCTGCCATCATTGGATTGAAATACATTTTCTATGAATAATACTGAGAGGAAGGGTATCATAGGCATTAATTACAGCGGGTATACGAACAGAGGGTGCTTGGAGGATTTCATACAGAGTCCGTTTCCTTGGGCTTGGGAAGATCGTTGTCGAATAGAGGCTTGTATTCCTTCTTCGTGGTCGGAGCAATTCCAGGCACTTTTATACTTCTAGTCGCCGTCTGGCCCTTGTTCCGGCGATGTCGCCTCACTAGATACCAGACAACCAGGCCGATGATCAATATGCCGAGGACTGTCCGATATTGTTAGCTCATAAAACTCCAACCCGTCGCCCATAGAGAAACCTACCTCCACCAAGTACAGCACCGACAATGATACCAGTCTTTTTCTTATCGGATGGACACTTCACAATCTCGTTTCTTTAAGAACAATATCAATAATTAATGGTTTGTTCCAAAGACATCACAAGAAGCTCACGTTAGTTCATTTTTGCACTCCGTATGGTTCGAACCATTGGTATAAACGACCGTCTTGACGATCTTCGGCTTGCTACCACCCTTACCGGAAGAGCCCTTGCTCCCGCCACCGCCACCGCCACTGCGGCCGCCTCCACCACCACCCCCGCCTTTAGCACCGACGACCGGCACAATGATTGCAAGAAGACCCAGGAGGAGTAGACGGGAATAAGGCGTTATCAGCATCGTGCTTGTGATGTCGAAAGCACGTATCAGTTGGCCTGGGGTGAGTTGAAAATTGGAGATATAGCGAATATAAGAATTGACAACTATTGCCTCTTTATATACACCTGAGAAAGAAGGTAGGGTTGATGGGCGCTGCTAATTGGCAAGTAATTTGGAGAAAAGACCGTATGAGGCTGTGCTCCTGGTCCCACATTGCCAATGCGCCTCTGCAGCACTAAGCTTGGCGGTGTTGTTCGCCCACACAAAAGTGGCGTTTATCTATCGGGGCTGCAATATTAAGCTGTGCATTTTGCTCGCGGACACGAAAGACAATCGATGGAGAGCAGCCAAGGAGAGCCAAGGGCAAAACAAGAGTTTCCGATCCTCAGGGATAACAAAACATGGTATCGCCAGCTCGCAACAGTCTAGTTTTATTGTCGCTGGTAATAACAACCATTATTCATTCGTTACCCACAGTCATCAAGCGAACTTGGACTCAACGGTCCAGTCACAGCCGCAATGGTGTTTTGTGCTGAGACCGGGTATGGTGTATGTTCGGGGCTTCTCACGACTACTGTTAGGGCGTCATTGCACCTGTCGCCTTCGAAATGCGATACGACAAATCGCACGCCCCACTAGACCAATCAGCTCCAAATCTTGACCGAGTCGGTATGTGCCAAGACATGGCAACGAATTAAAGTACATAAAAAAGTGCGTGTTAGATTACAAGTTGGTGGTATTATACTAAAACAATTGAAGATCCAAAACAGGTAAAACAATTGACGCCCATGCGCCTACAAAGATACGCCACGCCTTGTCCTTACCACAGCCAAACACGTCATTTGATAAGGATATTCAAGCCTCAAGGCCATCGCGCCACATCACGGACAGTAAAATCCAGGATCCCCAGACGAAATTCGCGTTGTACCACCCCAATAAACGCCCCGGCTGGAGATATGCGATGCTCACCACCCTTCCACAGACCAGAACCCACGAACACGAGACCAAGCCTCATGCCACTCCTGGCGGTGGGGGCGGAGACTTCTGCTCAGGCCAATATGGCAGCGTAGGCAACTCTCCAGGTTGAAAGCTCGCCGAAAGGGGTTGCCTGTCCTCTTCTTTATCCTCAACGCGCTTTCTCGTCATTTTCCTCTTTTTTCGGCGTTGTCGGATGAGGAGGGCAATGGTGGCGACGAATAGGACGCCGCCTATGACTGTATGTGGTGTCAGTTGACTGGTTACGGTTGGATCATGACAAACACCGGAGGTAGGCATGCCATGATGGATAATGGAGGACTCACCACTTAGTACGATAACTATCTGTGAGTCTGTTAGCCCTGACCCTGACCTTGAGCTCGAATTACTGTCCGCATTCGCACTCGGCACTGCGCTCGCACTCGAATTTATGGCTGAACTTGAGCTCAGACTCGGAGTTGGTTGATTTGTTTCCGCAGGGCCCGGCGGTTGGTTGGTTGCCGGGTCACCACCGACCGCTGGCATGGCATACACGGCCGGTAGCATTGCAGAGGCCAGCATATATAAGACGGCGTGTAGTTGGAACATACTGAACAGAGCGAAAGGTAGGTCTTTCCCAAACGATAATGGTAACGGCAGAAACGTCCTGGGATACACCATTATATTCTGTTTGGAACAATAAGATGTGAGTTTAGTTCCCATAGGACCATGCGAAGTGATAAAAGACACACCGGATTGTAAACCCCCAGCGACAGTAAGAACTACCAGTCGACGAAATGGCTCTAGAGCCTAGTGATAGGTTCGCAAGAGAGGAGCGGATTGATGCTCGGTCTCCAAATCCTCGTATTGATAAATGATCCCGTCCTTCCCTTGGACCCGAAACTGGTTTGACGTGGACAAGGCAAGTGTACGGCAGTTCTAAATATTACTGCTCGTGGAGAAGATGCTGAAAGATGGTTGGCTGAATCCCTACTTCAGGTGTGAGCACGAAGGATATTAATATCGGTATCAGTGACGGTGAGGTCGATCAAAAAGCGCTGACAAAACTGAAAAGATGATCACGAAGAGGATACGGAATAAGGAATCGGAAAACCCAGCCCGTGGGTCTAGAGAGGATGAAGGTATTTGAGGGGGGCTTAAGGGGAGGAACTGAAGGTGGGGAAGGGAGCCTTGCGGCCGGCCGGGCGCTGTTGATGGATTATATCAATGAAACTGATCCAGGTGTTCACCCCCTGAAGTTCAGACAATAAATAAGCTATGCTGGTTGGCCCCATGCTACTCTCGTGAGTACCAGAGTAACCTGGCTTGGGCCGCTCATCAATCCCTTACACAGCATCTCATCGAAGCTATGCGTGATCCTCATGAGTTTAAGAGTACCAGGCGCTAAAACATCAGATGTGTACCAATTAAATAGGATGGTGGTTGATACAAGTGGTGTTTTGAGGAATCATGACGCACATTCAGAGTGAAAAAATTACTACTAATCGAGCGTCAAAAACTTAGAAGATTCCTCGAATCATGGCAAAAGGTCACTGACGTAAGAGGCTACCAGCAAGGTACGAATAATTATGAACATGTGTATAGGTATGGAAACAGTGGTTGTCAATACTCAGGATTTGAGCTACCTTCGCGACACTATCAAGTCGCTCCGCTAGCCATTCGATAAGAGGAACTTGTCCAAATGTATGGTACCAATCTACAACCCACTACGAGGCTACCAATCACACAACCCAATAATACAGTCTCCACAGCGCCTTCACTACAAGGTTTCCTTTTGTTACCCTATTGTGCCTCGTGTCATCATCAACCTTGTCGACGTCCACATCCTGATACTCGTCTCTCGACAAATCAACTGTGTTCACGTCCACCAGATCACTATACCATATCCGCCTTGATCGGGGAGTACTTGTGGATGATTTCAAACCTGGCCGTTTGATGAGCATCCAGAGGATGTACATCACGATCATAACTGGTATCTGGATATAATAGGATACAAAGTCAACTGGCTCGAATGTTGGGAAAATCGACGACCATCCTTGGACTAATAAATTCTCATAAGTTGAAGCAGATATTCCAAGTGGTATGGAAGACTTACTAAGGATCAAGCAAGTGACGGCGACGACCTATGAAGTATCATGGTTAGGTTGGGTCAAAACAGAGCATCGGATATTAACGTACGACAAACGCAGGTCCCCAGGGCCACGTCCATGCTGCACGGAACTTCATATCGTCTAAAGAACGACCTTGCCTGACCCATGCCTTGCGGAAGCGCCAACTCGCAAGCCCGATCGAGACCCAAGCAATCTGGTTGGACACCCCAACGAGATTCTGCAACCAACTCCAAAGTGCACCATTGCCAACGTAGCTACTGCCAAAGCAAAGAATGCTGATGCTACTTGTCGCAAGTAATGAAGGCAGAGGAATACCGCTTTTTGTCGTCCAAGAAAAGAGCCGAGGGGCCTGATTAACAGCGGAAAGTCCTAAGAAATCATTGAAATCAGCGATCAATGAGAGCTTCAAGCGCATTTTATCGCACCGTATAAGACTCTGGTGCCCGCGAATAGTGCATGGTTTGCACCAGAAACCACGGAGGTCAAGACAACCGTGTTCATGAAAGATGCGGCGCCAGCTGGAATGGGGCGTCATGAGAAAGGAATGTATGTATCTTCTGACATGGAGTCTCACCGGAACCAACTTGTTTGAATACAATAGTGAAGGGCGATGTCACCGCGCTTCGTGTCGAGAGATCGGGATAGGTGTATGGGACTGATATGAAGTATTAGTTGTATGTTTCACTTCTCAAAGTAGGATCGCGCGTCTGCTCACCATTCAAGCCGATTAGTAGAATACCAACAATATAGAAGACGAGGATTCTGCGAAGATAATCGGTGACCAGTCACCCTCATAAGACGTGTAGTAAGCTCACCTCCAAAATACGAATTTGACAACTCTCGGCATGTTCTTCGATGGGTTCTTTGTTTCGCCAGCGGTGATACCCAAACTCTCTGTTCCACCATCTATCAACGTGATCAGCACATATATGGAGGTGGACCAGGGAGAAGGAACGTACATGCAAAGCTAGCCGTCACAAAGACGTGGGCAAACCCTCCGAACCCTCCAACGAATGGGGCACCAGGAAGCCTCCAGTTCTCACCGCCAATATACCGATGCTCGCGGTTGACGCCAACGTTCACAAGAATGCCAAGTATAATGAAAACGATGATGGCGATGACCTTTAATGACGCAAGCCAGTACTCTGCACATTAACCCCCAAAGTCAGGCCTGTCCGTATCCATAAGGACTAGTGACAACTCACCAAGCTCTCCGTAAGCCCTCACATGCAGTGCATTAATGCCCACCAAAAACACCCAGAAGATCAGGCCAATCGCCCACGGGTGCCATTCCGCCCAATAGGAGATCACCAACTGCGCCGCAACAAGATCACCCGCGACCGAAACCGCATCATTAAACCAATAATTCCACGCTAGCGCGAACCCATATGAAGGGGAGAAGAACCTCGTGCAGTATGTTCCAAATGACCCCGCAATCGGGTATTGCGTCGCCATTTCACCGAGGAGGAGTAGTGTGATATAGACGATAAAGCCAATAATAGTATAGCAAATCAGCATGCTTGCTGGGCCGCCTCGAGCGAGTGAGCCGCCAGTTCCAAGGAAGAGACCCGTGCCGATTGTGCCTGCTATAGCTATCATCTGCACCTGTCGTGCAGACAGACTTCGATGGAGCTTCCTATCGCTTTTGTCAACAGGTGGTACAGGGAGCACGTCAGGTTGATCGTCCTCCGGCGACAGCGCCGAGTTGACATTTACGGCGCCATAAGAATCTGAGGCATTGGAATCTGTTTTGGAGGTGCTCATGATGAACTCGTGAGCTCGCAGGCAACGAGGTCGGAAACGCACGTCGGTGAAGCAGGGGCTGGGAAGGACCGGCGCTACTTGAACTGGTTGGCATTATGAACGTTATTATGAGTGGGGCTTGTGTCTGGGCCGAAGGAACGGCTGCACATGGTCTAGAGGTACAATGTGATGGTGTTGAATGGCGCAATGCTAACACTTTCCACGGTCTGGAGCTTACCCGACGCTTGAATGAGTTTGTCACACCTTGCTGCCATAATCAGTCAAATAGTCGAAGTCATTAATCTCGTAGTATGGTAAACGCCCAGACGAATGCACAAGTTACCACCAGGTATATATAGCCCGTGGCCCGCAACCAACAAACACGCACCCAATTAAACACAAAGCCTAGTTCTACAATTGATACGAAGTCCATAATCAAACCCTAATTCACCCCAACACAACATCTTGAGCCTACAACTTTACAACAGTTGCTTCCAGCCAGCATCACGGCATTTCTTGACCAGGCGTTTCACTTCCTGCGAACGAGCGCGCGTGGTAACGAGGAGGGTATCCGGCATATCAACAATTACAAGGTCATCCACACCAAGACATGCAATCAATCGGCCAGAACCTGGGACAACAATACCACCGGCCACTTGTTCGGTCAGAACTATGCAACCAATTAATTATCGCGGATGTATTTGAGAGTAAGGTCACGTACCAAGGTGGTTGTCTCCCAGAACACGCGGTTGATTGGCCTCGGCAGGAAGCAAGTCTGCCAAGGAGGAAAAATCACCAACATCATCCCAACCTGTAGATATCAAAACATCATTCATCAGAAGATTTCAAGATGTAGATATTTGAGCACTGACCAAAGGTGGCCGGAACAACCGCGACTCGGCCTTCAGCTGCTGCAGGTTCGGCAACAGCATTGTCAATGGGAATTTTCTCAAGTGTGTGCCAAACTTCACTGAGGACGCGTTCACGGGCTGCCTCGCCTTCATCCCACACTTCTGCAATCTTGATAAGTCCATCATGAATATCCGGTTTGTACTCCTTCAATAGCTGGAGGAGGAGTGTTGCCTTGGTGACGAACATTCCAGCGTTCCAACGATAGATACCAGTGGCGATGTACGATGCGGCAGTTCTTGCATCAGGTTTTTCTTTGAAACTCGAGACGAGACGTGCGTTAGGAGCTTCTCTCATGCCAAGTTTCTCGCCCAAACGAATGTAACCGAATCCAGTCGAGGGATGCGAAGGAGCAATACCAATAGTCACAAGATAATCCTTCTTGGCAACCTCAACAGCTTCAGCAACGGCGGAAAGGAATGCATCGTCTCCGGAAATCATGTGGTCGGCAGCAAACGACCCAATGATGGCATCGGGGTCGCGTTTCGCAAGGACTGCTGCTGCAAGACCGATGGCAGCCATCGAATCCTTTGGACCTGGCTCGCAAAGAAGATTATCAATCAATAGATCTGGCAGCTGATCGCGAATGGAGTTTATATGGGCGGGTCCAGCAACTACTGTTGTCCGTGCTGGGGAGGAAAGAGGGAGTAACCGATCCCAAGTCGCTTGGATCAGGGAGCGGCCTTGTAGGGTGACGTCGAGCAAGAATTTGGGATGACCTTCTCGGGAAAGGGGCCACAACCGTGTGCCTGCACCGCCGGCGGGAATGACAACATAAAATCCAGGGATATCGCGAGCCCCAGGCTGAAAGGTAATCAATGCGCTGTCCCCGAGAGGCGAGGGACGGTATAAGGGCTCTGGGGCCTGTACAGCGAGGGCAGGGATGGAGTGGGAGAGGAACGGCGAGAGCTTAGCACGAAGCTGAGGACTGGGAGGCGCAGGGGTCATGAAACCAGGTGTGCCATTACGCGACGTGTGGAAATTGTGCTATTACATGATCAGCGTACTGCTTCTGAAGAATGAACATGAATTCATACCTGCAGTCCATCTCGGATCTGGCGCTCGAGACTGGCGTTTGCCAGACGAAGCTCAGTGGTCTCTCGTCTGAGCTCAGCGATATCTGTTTGCTAAAGACGAGTAAATTCGGACAGCTCATCCCAATGCGGGTGTTACTGACAGATTTCTGGAGAGTCTGGAGGATTTGCTGGAACATGACTTCTGTGGTAATTCCATTGGATTTGTGCTCTGGCTGGCCAGCAGTCGAGGTAGAAAGGAGGGGTTGTTGAGGCATAGCTTTGTGGGAAGGAGTGTGTAAATGGAATGGAGGTTTAAATAATAAAGTCAGGGCATTATATTTCCTCCTCGGACTCTTCCGAATTCCGTTCATGTGCCATCGTTCCCGAACCGCCACCGGAGAGTATCCTCCCATCTTCAAACATATTCTCCGCTTTCATCTCCACGTCACCCTTTGAACAAACGTGGACCCCTTGCGGTCTTTCTATTACACACGACATATATGTGACGGAGCATCCTCGTCCTACTCTTCGTCGCTCTCAAAGTCGATTGCCTGAAATTTGCGTGCTTTCTTGTTTGGGTTAGCCAGCGCCGCCGCTTTGCCCGGTCGCCTTGGTGGTGGTTTAGCGCTAGGTTGCGCTTCTATCAATCGGCCATTAGCATCACCGGAACATGAACCCAACATGAATTATATTCGTATCACTTACTCTGAAGTGGGGAACGTTGCCTTTTCGTTTGCTTTTCGCTTTCCTTCTTCCTCAATGACTTTACCTCATCTTCAACATCCCCTGTTTCCACTTCGTGGACTTTTGGTTCAGGAGCCTCAAGTCTCGTTTTTGAATGGCCTGAACTACTACTTCCACCAGTTGCATATGCAGACCCCCCAGCAGCCCTTTCTACGTCCTGGTCGCCGCCTGCATTTTGCGTGTCAATCTAACAACCCCTAAAAGCTCATTTAAGCGGGTATGTCACCTACTCGCTTCGGATCTTCTGCTTGTGGTAGGCACTGTTGTAGATGTAAATGCGGATGAATGTAACCGACATTTTCGGGATTGTGCTTGCAGGGCAATCTTAACGAATAGGTGGAGCCATGAATGGCATTTATAAGGTTCATCGTTGACATGAAGCGGGGAAGTCAGGGAACGTCTTACTTCAAGAAACACGGTTGTCGCATGTGCGGCAGCCTCTGCAGGTCCGATTTCCTGTAAATCCATGGACACAGGCCTGGTGCTCACCGGCCCGAACGTCAACTAATAAAACAATCCGTACAGCTACCTAAGCGGAATGGTTCAGAAGAAACGTCCACTCACCTTGAACCTGGCATCTTTCTCGGTGCTGAACCCTGCTAAGTAGAGCTCCCCTCCGACGATTGAATCAACCAATCCATCCACAAATACCTCCAAAAGTTTTTCCGACGGCTTGTGTCCCTGGTGAATTAGCCCAAGCCCATCAATATTCTTCCGCGCTTTCACATCGGGCAAAAAGGATGGAAATTACATCTCCGAGACCCAACCCATGACCCAAGCTCGAAGTGCCCCGCGTTCCAAGTCTTTGCGCATGTGGATCCAGTGATACAGTGGCAATTCCCAATCACTCTCACCAACGAAGCACAATCTCCACGGACTCCACTCCAACTCGCACTCCCTTTGCGAAAATGAAAACGACAAAACACAAAGTTACACTCACCACAACACCGACAACATTCTTTTCCTCCCACACACCACGCCACCACCGTCCCGCATCGCCTACCATCCCCACATGTACCGTCCATTTATCATATGTTACGCTTGACATGACAACGAACTGGTATATACTTTGATAGATCAACTGGATTAATTCATCCAGCGGGCTAAAACACCCTATGATGTCCGTGGACATCGCCTGATGATATCGAACGGGTCTGAGCGAGTGAGAAATCAGAACGTGATGTAGTGTACAGCAAAGTATTATGGAGTGTGGAAATGTATGGGAAAGATGAATGCCAGACCGTCTCAGAGAGCGTTAAGATGGGCGTTATGAAAAAGTTATGGAGTGATGGATCAAGAGTGGTGAAAGTCATGTTGACGATCGTACCTCTTTGCTATGCCCATACATGGAAGATCATACCTAATGTCATTTAGAGCGCTTGTGAGTGATAAATATCGGGTTTGGTAAGGCATAATCGCGGTGCCCCATTCAGTCACACACCCCGCGAAATTCAGCTTAGAGGGGAATTCCTTCTCCCGGTACATTAAAACTCTATATGAAGCCAGAACATGAACCGCCCTCTCTTGTTCCTGCGAATCCTTCGCAAGAACGTTCACCTGGCATTTGACCGAAGAAATCATTACCGAGTGCCCATGTGGATCATTCAGGTGACCAGCGGCACAACTAACAACTTCCAAGTGGATTTCGCTCTAAATCCTTATTTCCCCAGCTGAGGGACTACAACTTCGGGTTCATTACCCACTATCTACGACAAACAGGAGGGAACAGTGTGTGGAATATTAGTGTACAAAACATGGTCAACTATGGGGTGGGGATATCAAGTATCAGTTGCGGCAGTCAACGACGAAGTGAGAAACATGCATGACATGGGGAGCGCTAAAAACGTATTATCAAGAATAACCACCACCAAAAGGCGCCGATTTAGCACACAAACAAACAAAGAGGTAAAAGGAAAGACAATTGATGGTAAGAGAGTCAAACAGTGGAAGATAGGGCTAGGTCACAACATTACGGGTCTTCCGTCAGCATCCATCACCGCTATCAATTAGGTTCGCCAGAAGATCAAGGATATAAGGGTGAGTAGCGCAGGGGGATAAGTGGGAGAAGATTAGGTCCCGAGGGAGAAGAGAAGGTTCGACCTGAGGTCCCTGTACCAAGGACGGAAGGGTTTAATGTAAGGGGGTAGACCAGACTAGACAAGGCTGCTATCTTGGAGGTTCTGTCTTATGACCATGTCTTTAACTATAAAAAAGGAAACGCGGAGTGCGATCAATAACTCCGGTCCATATTCTCGCGTTCAAAGAAGGCAGAAATGGCAACGTACCATTCCCCAGAATGTGCTGCGTCGATTTCGGATCCTATGCAAGAGAGGATATGCGTTAGTTACTGAAAATATGAATACACATGTGAATCACGTACCGTGGCGGTCGTCATATGACAGTAGAATACCCGTGGCGATGGTGAATGTTGTTTATGCAATGCAGCTATGGTTATCAACCGGCATCAGGAACGTTCACTGTGCACGATCTGCACGCGACCCACCAAACTTCTTCTTCAGGTCTGTCGAAGCGTCAGTGAGCTAAGTCTATACATGCAACAAAATTAGGCCTTGTCTCACATGTTGCTGCGTTCTCAAAATCGTTAGGCCGGTTCCCATAAGAGATCACATAATGGCCGAACTGAATGCCTGCTTGAAGTTTGGCTTGGGTAGAGGCAAGTATGATGAGGAACGGAGATTTTACGGGGCCCAGACTGCGTACCTCTCATGATATCAATTTTATTCAAGAAGAGAACCGTCTCCGTGTCCTTGAGAAGCTGATTTGATATAATGGATTTCCATAGCAATATCGAATCTTCCTGTGAAAAAAGAAAATTCAGCTCAGCAGACTTTGAGCTTCGGAGAGCAGGCTATACTCACCAACCGGTTTACGTTGGGATCTTCATCAAGCACCTGATTAATGAGCAATTTTAAGTGATACGTTTAAACCGCAATAACAATATAAACAAACCTGGTCGAAACACGATATTGGAGCGAGGAATATAATGGCGTCCATATTATCGAAATAAGGTGCCCAGGCAGCTAAGAACAGCACCATGAATCAAAAATCATAGTAGCATATGCTTCAGTGGACACTTACCACGCTACAGCATCCACATTGGCACGCGTTAAGGAGGGTAGGAAACAAGGTGTAAGACTAGACTTACCAATGAACGCGCGCCCCCCACATCATAAATACGCCAGTCATGGCTCAGCATATTTCCTACCATCTAATCAGCAATATAGAACAGCCGTAGCATATACTTGACATACCGGCCTTGAGCGTGAAACGATGCTCAGATACCCCAATGGTCTTCAGACGAGCCCGCAAGATGTCCTCTGTGTGACCCCGTTAGTGAGTTGCTTACTATGAATGGACAGGACGCTCTCACCATCTGTTGGTACATACCGAAGTGATGTTACCCGCTCCAGAGAGTCAAGGAAGCTGTTGACACTGATCAGATGAAATATAACGAACAGGTTGGGCTACTCACAAGCCAGCCATATCCTCCAGTCGCTGTTTTCGCGCGTTTAGAAGAGCTGCGATCGTAGGATCATTCCATAGTTGGATCATGTCCTCGGCACAGGCGTGAAGGACGACACCTGGGTCGTTGGGGTCATCAAAGTCAATATCTGCACCACTTTCAAAGCTTGTTCGTGCTGTCGATAAGAGGCGGCTGAACGCGCCCTTCCATTGTGAGGTTGAGTTGATTGCAATCTCCTTGGCTTTGCCTTGCCTGCCTGAGTGGGGAAGATTTGTCACGGGTGATAGATGAGTAGCTTCGAATTCGGAGGATCCCGCAGGAGACAGGCGACGCAGAAGATTCTCTTCCACCTGTTGCAACGGAAGTAGGCGCATCTTCAGCCGAAGATGTTCTGGTGAAAGTGTGGGATAGTCGACTGTGGGCAAGGGAGAATTGGATCGTGAGGATTCGCCGGGGGAAACCTGCGCCTCAGTCATAGCCTCCAATATCAGTCGGATAGATCGAGCGACATTGAGCTGGACAACAGCTCGCCAAGATGCCTTCTCATTGCGGAACGCCTGGAGAAACGGTTCAAATCTGGTATTTCCGCGGGCTGAAGAAGCAAACCTTTGGCGAGTGGATCAACTGAAAGTCTTCCAGAGACATTGAGTGAATGGGCCAATCAGACGATGGTCTATGACTTACTTTTGAGCGTAGTTGACTTCCCTTTAGGAATGTTTAGTGATGGGGTGGTTCAACTAAAAAGATCAACATACCGGACTCGCTTTGGCCTATATGATAGTGAGCGAAATTACAGCTTGGAGAAACGAGGACACACACCAAGCAGAAGTACACGTATACATTTGGGAGCTTTCTTCTCCGCTAGCCTCTGTCTATTCAGTTCCTCATCAATGGCATCCGACCTGCGTTGGGCCTCTGCTTCCTCAGCGAGGCGGATCTCTCGTTCCTTGGGAGTCTCGTCTGGGGGAGGAGCGATGGCCTTGGCCAGAGGGTCGTCGTCGTTGTTGTAGTCGGGGATGAGCTTGAATTTAGGCATTTGATGGTGGGGAGAGGGTGGAAGGAATGCGAGATGCGAGGATTAAGAATGATTGGGGTACAGGGACCAGAAATGGCCTTCGGTGGAGCCCATGAAAAGTTACGGGAAGACCATTCCCAGGTGAGATGAAAAGAGAGATCCTCAGCCGATGATGGATCTGGCCAACCCAATGTGGTCACTCAGGGTCTGTCTGTTACTTGATGCGGTTACCCCCTTGTCAATAACTCGGACAATTAAATGTTTTCCGTCTGTCAACCGTCTTCAACAGCACTACAGCACTACGTTGACGTCCTTAACGCCTGCTCCATAGCTCTTCAAATCTCACAGAACAACTTCTGACACAACTTTCACCGACGGCTTTCCCCGGTGCCTACTTCTGCCGTCACGAACGGGCCATTGGTCGCTGTCCCTCTAGCCATACTTTCTACTACTGACCCGGACCACATGGTAGTTTTGCGTTACGTGTGTGCCCTACATATATACGTGCTGTTTAACGTCACCATTTCTAGCCGCCTCTGTGCTCGTTGACCGACGCTGCTTCAGCATTTCCCCGTTCATTTGTTTTCTTGTACCGATATACCACCAAAGACCCTCTCTCCCTGGTTGATTCTGATCCGCCACAATTGAAACTTGATTTGGTGAGTGAGCCTCGGCCGCCGGATAAATCGTTATCACAAACGGCACTTTCCTTCTTGACACTCAGCATCCAACAACTCGTAACTCGAGTCCTAGGTACGACCCTTATATGTAGAGGTATCGCTCTTCGCTCTTCACGCCGTCAACACCAGCCCCATGAATGATTTCCAAAAAAAGTTCTCAGCTTCACGAGGAGACCAGGAAGCGTCTGACGAATCCAACGGTTCACGACCTTTCACAACGTTTGGAAATCGGACTACCTCACGTCCCTATAACATCTCAATAAGCGTCTCAGCCTATTGCAACACCGCCGTTATATGTATCTCCCACCGCTTGATTGCCCTGTCTCTTGACCTGAACATTGATACTTTGCATCTTTGAAGACCGTGTGCGTGTTTCATTCTCAGCCCTGCTTGTCGATCTACACTTGTTTATCCACCTGATCACATTATCATCGACGTCAGAATAACCGTTTGTAATATCATTTAGCCCCTATCTTTCTCACATCAGTGCATATACCAGTGTGTATCCGCCATGCGTGCCAATAACACGACTACTATAACCCGCATTTTTCTAGGTTACTTCATACTGAATCATCCCTACTGTTCCGCTAGTCTGTTGAAAACTCACTGCTTCGCATCATTTTCCGCGGAACTCAAATCAAATCACAACTCAAACGCTGGTAAGTATTTGTAGTAATGTTCCGGATGCGCATCAAGTATCATTGAAATTACTGGAACTCTAGAACCCTCCCCGCCCGATCAGGTGTCTATGCAATTTTCTTCTGTTCACGGGCATCAGTCGGTGTAAATCCGTTCCCTGTCCCAACAACCCTATGGTTTCCTTCGGAATTGAAGGGAAGTTCAGAATATTGGAATCAATCACAGGACCAACAGTCCATTTTCCATGACTGTACCTTTCAAAGAGGATTCGAAACTTTACCTTCGCGGTGTTCGGATACCAAATCAAGTCTGATTCTCTGCGGTCTGCATCATGTTGATGCTGGAAAAAAATAGAATTCGGTAAACCCTTATGCATAAGTTCATAGCGCAAAAGGGTCAGGTTTCGACAGTTCCGTCCCGTTCTCCATATATCTCAGCCCCATCCTCGGCATTCCTTCATTAGTTGGATTGGGCTCTGCCCAAACGAGCCACGATCGTCATGGTTATTCGCCTGATGATTGATGGGGTCTAAACGACTTTAACTGCTCATGGAACTGTGAAGGTCAAAAGAAACTTGAGCCGCGAAGCAGAAAAAAAAGGTTTGGATATAGCCACCGTCATGACTCAGGTAAATATTCATAGCGAATGTCACACGAGAGTTTCGGTGCTTCTGTGTCAACTGTCAAACAGAAGAGTTCACTAGAAACTCTTACTTTAGCACTTTAGCGCTGTAGTCTTGATGTCACCGATCAGTCAGTAGTGCAGACGTGGAAACGCCAGCGTTCGGGGGGTGAACAGAAAATATTGCGACAGAGGGTCAAACGCCAAACAGCGATAAAAGTCTCGGACTTCGATGTGACAATGCGAGTTCGCAGTAAACCCCACGAAGATAGCTTTCAAGCTCTCATCCGTACCTAAGCGAGTCACAGTCGCGGGGTCTATGGTAAACCATGAGGGAAATTTCCGAGAATCGGCATTCTTCTAAGATTGACATTCACACTATCGCGTCGATATGTTCTTGGAACTGGCGTACTGTGTGTGCACCAGTTTCGAATAGAACTGGGTATTGAATGGCAATATTCCCTGTCAGTGTATATGTCGTCAACCGAGGTTACTACACATATCAATCGACGCATACGCATCACTCAACAGAATCCACGGACTCGGTGATCGGGCGCGAAGAAGCTGGCAACGACATATATACACCCTCCATCATGTGTAAAAGAAATGATATAGCCGAGGAAAAAATCACACAAGCCACAGTCTCCAACAACTTCTAAGTCGCTGCCAAGTCACTGCCAATCAACATAATTTATTTAACAAAGTCGTCCATCTAATATGACATTTTATGTTCTCACACTAGGGCATGTAGATTGGTTTGCATTGTCGTATGACGGGATCTGTGCCCCTGCATTAAATGGGGAAAAGTAATTCTCTAAGCTAATGGATACATTTGGTGGGTTTGTCCCAACGGCATACCCCTATAAGTGCATAAACGGCGGCCGTTTACCAAGGGCTAGAGCTTCTATTCACTCGCATTCATTTCCGCTACTTACTCGAATAAGTATGTGTGTAGAATATTCATCAAGTCAACTCAGACGCCCCTTCATCTTAAAGCAAACTGTGACTCCGCGTGAAGCGCGGTGTTGCAGTGTTTCCAACATCTCGGACACCCCAGTCGGTCAAGGTATAATATACCCATCGAAACCGAACGCCGCCCGCTCGGCCTTTTCTTGACCCACCCTCAAGCCCCATGCAACAGGGTGCCAGTGACCATGGTTACTTTTTGTACTTGGCAATAACGTCCTACGCCAGAGCTCATTGATTCTGTCAGTGAAATACAGATCACAACAAATTATCCCCCAGGCACAGTTCAGGTTCCAGTCACAAGTAGCTTCGGGATCCAACCCTGCTCGTTTGGTAACCAAATATCTCGGCGTCAACAGCATATATCTCATGCGGTTTTCCATTCCATGACCCCCGAAATGTCCCGACCTAGAACCCGAGGACCTGGGCAGACCAGTCGATTCAAGGTATATCGTACCTTTTAATGGTGACAAGTCCCCCTTTAACCTGACTGGCTAGGTGCATCCTAGTGGTTGAGTCCTTTAGCAACCGGATGACCCGGACCTTCTGTTCCCTTACTTACAGTACTATGCTCCACCCCACCTTTGCGCTCCCCCCTGCTTTGCGCTTTCCCCCTTCCTATTAATATTTCGATTTAAAAATTTTACCGTGTATTCATATGTATGTTAGTTATTATTTCCAACTTTTTCTGTGGTCTAATTTGACCCACAGCATGAGATAAAAACATGGATACTTGTCACGCCTGTCTGAGGATGCCATGTCGGAGTGTAAATGGACTGATGCAAGTATCATCCATATTAGGATAAACCTCCCTTTTCTCCTGAGTCCTGACGCGACACATCACAATTCGGCACATTCGGCTGATGTGACTTTTGATGTGACGAGCAAAGCAAGGGGGAGCGCAAAGGTGGGGTGGAGCATAGTACCTCAAGCCCATATGTCCAGCTATTTCGGCGAACCTGAATGCCGAAATGTGAGGTGAACTTAGGGAATCTAAAGCTGGTAGGGTTGATTGAGAACGGCCGTCGGTGGGTGCATGTCACTCAACATTTGCCTCGAAGGGGGTCTAGCTCGCGGAGATGCTTGAAGGGAGATACCCCTGGAATGCTCAGCTCAGCCTTTCGAATTTCTGTCACATCAGCTAGTCATCGAATACGAAACCCTGGATTCTTCGCAACTTGTGCCAGTATCTGGGGATATGTTCACACTTAGGCTGGGGAGTATCTGGAGGTTCCTGATTTCCACCATCTTGCCTAGAACTGGCGCTCTGGCTGTTTTCGTGCGACCTTTTCCGTTGAATTAAGCCTGACAACATGAGGGCGCTAGTACAGCTTGGAAGTTCATTGACTTCATGAATCATACATGTTTCTCAGCTCTAACTCGAACATCCTCAGCACCTTCAGCGACTCGTCGTGAAACATATTGCTTTTCTTTGTCAAGCTTCTGCTCAACATCCTCTTGATCTCGTTTCAGTTTATCCTCCCCTTCAGCGATCTTCGACCGTCCCCAGTTGGTCCAATTGAACCAACCTTGTTTTACATCATCTCCAGCTTTATCCAAATCACCCTTGTTCGACCGTCCCCAGTTGGTCCAATTGAACCAACCTTGTTTTACATCATCTCCAGCTTTATCCAAATCACCCTTGTTCGACCGTCCCCAGTTGGTCCAATTGAACCAACCTTGTTTTACATCATCTCCAGCTTTATCCAAATCACCCTTGAAATCATGGACCCGATGCTCGACCACATCACGCGCTTCATCGTACAGATTTTCCGTCGAATCGGAGGCGCGATGCGTGGATTCGGTGTCACGCGCCACTATACCGGTACGTTCTTTGGTGTCCTCGATGGTATTACGACCTCGCGTTGCAATCTCTTCAGCTTTTTGACCGACGTCGGAGCGCACCTCATCAAATCGCCGCTTTGTAGTATCCTGGGCAAGAATAAGCAGAAATAAAGTCTTCCAAATCGATCCTCGAACCTTGGCCTCTTCAAGCCGTGATTTTGCTGTGGCAGCACTTTCCCGGGCTTCCTGTCTCATCTCCTCTTCACGAGCACGGGCCTTCTGCTTGAGGTCCCCCTTTTCCTTCGGGGTTTTTTGGAAGTAGTAATAAGCACCTCCAGCCGCCACTAACCCAAGGGCAGTGTATATCATAGTATTATCGACATCCCGTTGCCGTCGCCTATATTCTCCCCCGATTGCATAATGACGAGTTGAAACCTGGAACAGAAATTGATGAGTGCTCGGATTTTCATGTACCTAGCCGTCATATTTACTTTCGAAGGGCATACAACTCGAGCAACTGCGAGGGTCTTGGAGGAAGCGACACGGGCTGCGTGTGAGTACAACATGATCGAGCAGAGAGCAAGAACAGTTTTTTTGTGAGTTTGGAGTTCCAAAACCACATCTCGCGAGTTTTATATTCGCCCCCTAACCTCTGGTCATGACGTCTATCATATGACGTATGTTGCAATCATTCATTTGTCGTACCTACTCCTCTACCCCCCTAATATTCTTGGATAGTAATAATTAAGGTGCTGGCTGGTACGTTGGCACGCCTGCTTTCAAGTTCCAGGCTCATTAAATAAAATATTTCCCTAACAAAGTACCTTTCCGTAATCTCCATTCTCTAATACAAAGCCGCAAACTTCATTCGGCTTCAGCGACTGTTTGCCATATGGCATAAGGTCTGGACAGTACACGTGACATGCCTAATCTTATCTCTTTTCGATCTGGGATCTCTGCTCGAGTCAGTCAGATGCCCGAAGTCGCCTGCCTGGAGGAGAAAGGAAATTTTGTTATCTGAGCTTCGCAGTTGTGCGACGTTACACCCGCGTTCTGCGCACAGCTCACTACTGGGCCGGTCTGCCCCTTTTATAGTCCTCTGTAGCGATCCTTGCTTTCTTGTTCCGTCGCCCGAGTTACCCCGCTCCGGACTCCCTCCCAGCTTTGTGATCGTTTTCTTTTACGATGACTGGTACTACCCAGAAGAAGGTTCAAGTAATATTCGTAGGCGTTGGGTATGTCAACAACATGCTTTCTTGTTTGTTTGTTGAAATCATCTGGATTCAGAGGTGCGACGTGTTCGGGCAAGACAACACTCGCCAAACATTTGAAGGGAATCCTCCCAGACAGTGTAATTATACATCAAGACGTGAGTTTTTCCAAATATTCAAGGGGAAAAAATGACCCCAGCGTCGGTCCTTTTTCATAAAGGATTTTGCACCTGTACGTCAAGTATAAACTGTCCATCAGCGCACGATGACCCACACGACATCCGTACCAGCCACAAGAACTCGTACCTTTGCACCCCGTACACCAAGTTCAGGACTGGGATGCGCCTGCTGGTGCTATTTCATGGGATAGACTGATCACATTCTTGCGTCATGTCAAAGAGACCGGCGAAGTACCTCAAGACCATCGGAGTCACGATCATCTTAACGAGCAGAAGGAGATCACGGTTCCGGACAAAGTGAGGGAATGCTGGATAGCGGAGTTCCAGAGGCTCAAAGAGGAACGGGAGGCCCAAGAGAATGGCACGAGACTCGTCTGGGCCCTAGTGGACGGGTTCCTCTTGTATTGGCATAAGGTTCGTAGAATGACTTATTTTGATTGACTACTTTCCGAAATTAAATATGGGCCTCAGGATGTCATTGCGGAACTTGATGTGAGAATTATGCTGCGTGTTCCTCACGACATCCTTAGGCAACGGAGACATGAACGACATGGCTATCACACAGCAGGTACGATGAAGTTGTTTGGCTGTCGCTTTCGCCTAGTATTAATGTCCGTCCTTCTCCACCAATTTTTTTTACCACTGAATGATGCACGCTGCTCGTTCTCGGGTGCCCTCTTCTTCCCCGCGCCTTGGCCTTTGCGATTCTGCACTTAAAATACACCTTATGTCCGCATAACGACGACTCGACGCGTCATGGCCACTCTTTCTCCATCAACTTTTGGTCTGGAGTGCAATCCGACCCGGTAGAGGGCTCCCTATGGCGGGATCCGCCGCATTATTGGGAACAAATCGTATACCCGGCATACGTGGAGGCACATAAGGAGGTCTTTGTAGACGGTGATGTGGAACACGGCGCCCCTACTAACAAAGTGGAGGGACTCATACCGTTGGAGACGTTGGAGATGACGATGGGAGAGGCGGTCGATCGGTGTTGTCGCGTACTGAAGGAGACAGCGTTAAATCGGTCACAATAAGGTGCAAGATTATATTAATTGTAGTTAAGGGTACATGTGTGACGGGAAGAAGGGAAGAGGATGACTGATTGTGTATTGTGCATGGTCGTTCAATTATTTGTAGAAGGACCTTGCGCAGGCATGAGATAGGAGAGCCGGGAAAAGAGGGTAGGCGGAACCCAGTAAATACGGACTCCAGAGTCCAGACTTGCAATCAGACCAAAGGTGCACCTCCGGCTATTTCGCCTAACCGGTAACACGCAATCTTCGGGGGCACGGATGCGATCCACTTGACTACAAGTGGCTGCAGGGCCGGGGGGATATCACGAACCATGAAGCACTGGAATGACTAGTGCGAGTGGGCTTCACCATCTAGGATCCCTCGGGTATGAGGGCCTTTGGGACTTGTGCAATGGGGGGTCTAGACGGTGAATTCTGGAGGTCGATAATCAGTCACTACCGTGACATGAAGGTCACATGCGGGGTGTGGGTTAGTTAAAATCACATGTCAAGATTGCGAATAGCGCTGCCGTCCCGTGGTGCGGCCTATAAGAGTCCGTTCTCCCGCACAGCGCCTCCTCTACCCCCTCACTTCTCCTCCCACTACTACATCAATCTCTGAAAATGGCACAGGTCATTGTTGTTGGTGGCGGCCTTGCCGGTCTCTCCGCTGCGCACACTCTTCTCGAACGTGGTGCTAATGTGCTAGTCCTCGACAAGCAACCGTGAGTTTCCGCCCCACTTAATTGGCGGACCCACCTCATCTACTGTCTAGCTTCATGGGTGGTAACTCTACCAAAGCCACCTCTGGTATCAATGGCGCTGGTACCCAGCCCCAGCAAGATGCTAACATTCCTGATTCTGCTAAGACATTCTTCGAGGACACAAAGCGATCTGTGGGTTCATTTCAGATCCACATTGACTATATCTAACCGCTGGTTCTCTTCAGGCTCGTGATCTCGCTCGTGATGACCTGATCCATGTCCTCACTGGTCGCTCTGCTGATGCAGTACACTGGCTACAGAACAAGTTCGGCCTGGACCTCTCCAAGGTCTCTCGTCTTGGTGGCCACAGCCAGCCCCGCACCCACCGTGGTGGTGCCCAATTCCCCGGAATGGTATGTCCGCATTGCTTCTTTTTGTCCGCAAATTCCGTTTCCCACATCCGCTCTATATCCATCTGATTTCGAACATTTACCATTCTGTGTGCTTACACGTACGTCATTTCCAGGTCATCACCTATGCTCAGCTCGAGCGCCTGGAAGATCTCTCCGCAAGCAGCCCGGACCGTGTCAAGATTGTCAAGAGGGCTCGCGTCACGAAGCTTGTGAAGGACGACTCAGGTGCCGTCGTTGGTGTTGAGTACGAGGCCAATGGCAAGACCGAGACCGCCTATGGCCCTGTCATCCTTGCAACTGGTGGTTATGCCGCAGACTTCACCCAGGATTCACTTCTCAAGAAGTATCGCCCTGAGTACTTCAATCTCCCCACCACTAATGGCGAGCACTCCACCGGTGACGGCCACAAGCTTGCTCTTGAGATTGGCGCAAGTGCTGTCGATCTTGAGAAGGTTCAGGTTCACCCGACCGGCCTTGTCGACCCCAAGGAGCCTGAGGCGAAAGTCAAATTCTTGGCAGCCGAGGCCCTTCGTGGTGTTGGTGGTCTTCTCCTCGACAACACTGGCAAGCGTTTCGTGGATGAGCTCCAGCATCGTGACTATGTTACCGGGAAGATTTGGGAGAATGGCAAGTTCCCTATCCGTCTTGTTCTCAACGGTAATGCTTCCACGGAGATTGAGTGGCATTGCAAGCACTACGTGGGTCGTGGCCTCATGAAGCGCTTCGATAGCGGCGAGGCTCTTGCCAAGGAGTTCGGCCTCGCCCCAGAAGTCCTTAAGAAAACATTTGAGGATTACAACGTTTCCGTCCGCACCCAGAAGGATCCTTTCGGAAAGAAGGTACGCTGTTCACCCTGCACCTGCTTCGCTTTTGAGCTAATCACTCGTTTCAGTTCTTCCAAGGCGAGTGGAAGTTCGATGACTTCTTCCACGTTGCAGTCATGACACCTGTCCTCCACTACACAATGGGTGGTCTTGAGATTGACCCCGAGTCCCGCGTCATCGACAAGTCCGGAAAACCTATCGCTGGTCTCTTTGCTGCCGGTGAGGTTGCTGGTGGTGTTCATGGCGCCAACCGTCTTGGGGGGTCTTCCCTCCTTGGCTGTGTTGTCTTCGGCCGTGTCTCTGGTGACTCAGCCGCTGCCTACCTGCTTCAAGCCACCACAGCTGCTGTCCAAAAGGCTGGCGGACGTCTCGGTGCCCTCGTTGGCCACGTATCTGGTTCATCAACACCCGCCGCTGCCTCCACTCCTGATGTTTCCTCCGCTACTCCCGCTGGGAAGTCTACCTCCGGCGAATACACAGTTGCAGAGGTTACCAAGCACAACAAGAAGGATGACATCTGGGTCATCATCGATGGCCAAGTCCTTGATGTAACCAAGTTCCTTCCAGATCACCCTGGAGGCGAGAAGGCCATCCTTCTCTACGCTGGTCGTGACGCTACCGAAGAGTTCAACATGCTTCACGACCCCAAGGTCATTCCCCGGTATGCGCCCGATGCCGTCATTGGCAAGGTCAAAGCATAGGCTGGTTAAAAAGCAGGAGTTATTGCATCGTTTAGATATTCGTATTACCACCGCATCCCCCTGAGCATCATCTACTTATATCACATATTGTTCATCTCATGTTTTTTTTCTGGTGTCAAACATGTATTTTAATCTTTTCTTGCACTCTTATGACATTTATTCCCTCATGCGGATGCTCAGGATCTTTTTTGATCCATATTAACCTCCTGAGGCGAAGAGCCGTGAAGATTGCGTTTCGCACCAGCTCTGTCTGGAATTTAATAGGGAGTACATGCTATTGGCGCTTCGTGCTACAGATTTGTCTATTCCGATCGCCAGCGATAAGCCTACCTTCCCACAAGTCCTCAGCAGCTATTCTGTCGACAGCTCTGCGCGAGCTTTCATAGCCTCCCATTTCAAGGAGCATATATGATGCCTAACCTTCCTTAGCATTCGTAGACTGCCGTGATAGAAAACTTGTCCATCTTACCATCTAACAGTCCCATGAACTGTTCAGTGATGTATATGATGAGCTGGTCCGTAGGCAAAAATGTAAAGAAGGTCTGGCACCCAACGTTTTACACTGAAAACGAATTTCTCATCTACTCACTCATATAACTATCTTCCATTTCTTAATTACCTCTACCCCGAGCGCAACCACGCCCGGAAAACCTTGGGACACTGCCCAGATTCCGATTCATATACTTCCTCGACGACGTTTTCTTGGAGGTGTCCCACTGATATCCAGAATTCGGGGGGTGGCGATGAGTGGAAATGCGAAATATCATGACCTTGAATCAGGCACGAGCGGGTATGGCCCGAAAGGGTGGAAATGAGAGGTTAGGGTAGGCGCAAGAGTGAAAGGATATCAGTAGGAAGACAATGGTGTCGCATCCAAGCAATAACAATAATCCGCGCAGTGTTCCGGCACCAGGATATGTGCTCCTGCCCTCTATTCCGTTACATGAGGTAAACCGCGTAAGCGTAACACGAAGGTTCCAACCGTTCTACATATGTGTGAATATATGTTAACAGATCGACAGACATCGGATCGGGGAATGTGAATTGATGAGAATAGATATGATTGATACCCGAATTTGGCAGCAGGTTTCAGCATATTCCTCCAGCGACTGGTGAAGACTACTGTAATCCATTATCTGCGCTTCCTGTGAAAGGGTGAAGGTATGGGCCTCGCGGAAGTCGCGTTGGGTCGCCAACTCGCAATATATATACCCAAGCTCGAATAATGATGCAAGGGATTCCCAGACAATTGATTGGTCATGGCGCGGTCACGGAGCAACTCCAGCACCAGCGCCTCTTCTCACAACTCCTATCCTCACCAGGCCCGCTCCAGCCCAGCAACAGATCACCTCAGGCAGTTCTTGCCCTGGAGTAGTCGCAGTCCATCCCAGGACAACTGGAATCGGAATCATCCCCAAACTCAAAATCAACCCTCTACCTCTCCAGGCAGCGCGACTCGGGCTGCTGCTGGCCTTGCAGTATTACTTGGAATCGCACAACACGTCGTGACTAGGACGACTTCACAGCGCTCAGAGAACCCTGCATACAGTATGCCTACATCACCGAACTCAAACACAACGAACGGAGGTCACCATTCTGAGGCCTCGCCCCTACTTGGAAGCAATGGAGTTCAACAACCGCAATCATCTGGGGCCCCGGCCGGTGGTATGAACGATAAGGAGGAAAGTACAAGATCGAGAAAGATTGTGTGGACAGGCCTGACACTGGTGTTCATTGCTGCGCTGGTGTTCTTATTGGGTTTCACACATTTGCTGAGCGATACCGTCGCCCCGTGGATTGGATTGCTACCGAAAGATCCGCACAAGGCCGCATTGGTTATCATGCAACAGGCACCTGTTATTGTGCGTGTTCTTGAGCCTACCGGGTTTGGGCTTGTGCTTACACGCTGCGTCATAACTGGTTCCCCCTATTCTAGGACGGGCATATAGGTTAGCCGGTTCTGTGTTCCGCTTCCTGAGCTTGGTCACTGATGATTCCCTTATAGATTTGCCCATTCTCATTCGTGAAGCATATGCAAATAATGTCACGGCTGTCGACCTTGAGGCTCTCATGCCCAGGCACGTTGATATACCCAGATTGAGGAAGGGTCACGTTGGAGGATTCTTCTGGTGCGTAGCTGTCCGTGCTGTCGTATTTCCATTAATCTGACTGTATATATCTGATCGCAGGTCGGCTTACGTGGGATGTGCAAAGCGCGAGGAAGAGGGGGATGATTTCACCGACGCAACCTGGATTGTGAGGTTCGTCCTTAGGATTGGGACTACGAAGAAGGATCATAATTTAAATGACACCTTCTGTGGTATTCAGGGATACCCTCGAGCAAATCGATGTCGCGCGAGAGTTGATTGCGAAGTACCCAGATGTCAGAATTCAGGGTGCCCCAGTGAAAGTATCGTACTGATCCGATAATCTACAGACTTTCCAACTTGCGACAACATCAGATGAAGTCCAATCTGCTATCTATGGTGGAAAGATTGCCAGTCTCATCGGGATTGAAGGGTGCGTTCGGTTGTACTTGATTCGTGGTCCTAGTCGAGCCGACAACCCTTGTCAGTGCCCACCAGTTGGGGAATTCTATCGGCGTCCTCCGCCAATACTATGCCCTCGGTGTTCGCTACGTCACATTGACGCACATTTGCCACAATGCCTTTGCCGATTCCTGCGGATACCTTCCAGGCATAATCCCCCTGCACCATGGTCTGAGGTACGCAGCCGTTACAGACTACCTAATGAAATCTGACCCTCCTCTGCAGTGCTTTTGGAAGACGTCTTATCAATGAAATGAATCGCCTTGGCGTTCTAGTAGACCTGTCACATACCTCAGATGAAACAGCCTCCCAAGCTATCCGGTTGTCTAAAGCTCCTGTTATCTGGTCTCACTCCTCCGCTCGTGCCGTACATGATGTTCCACGTAATGTGCCTGATAACGTCTTGGAACTTATCGGGAAAGGTGAAGGACAAAACGATGCTGTTGTTATGGTCAGTGTTTCCGGGATGGGACCTCAGCTGACAAGTCGTTCTGATTGCGGAATTATTTTTAGGTCAACTTTGCGCCTCAATTTGTGGCCGACGAAGGTAAGGCAAACATCCAAGCTGTTGCTGACCATGTGGAGCATATTGCCAAGGTAGCCGGTAAAGATCAGTGAGTGTCACTATTCTGTTGATCAGCTCCACTCTAAACAGCCCCAGTGTTGGCATTGGAAGCGACTACGACGGCATTAGCTCTACACCCGACGGTCTTGAAGACGTCTCCACATACCCTGCTCTTGTACGTTTGCCTGACCATTCACCTACTCTCAATAATACTCATAAAAATGACAGATTGCAGAGCTGATATCCAGAGGCTGGAATAAGTACGATATCGCCGGCCTTACCGGCAGCAACCTTCTACGCGTCATGAAAGGCGCAGAAAAAGTTGCGAAGGACCTTCAAGCTGCGGGGACTCTTCCAGTTTATGATCTCTACCACAAGAGACCGGACTTGCCATACCGCGAGCTTTGATCAATCTCACAGTTATCATCTACGCTGATTAGTGAACTCTACACGCTCCTATACCATCTATGCACTTAAATTCCAATGACATTTCATCGCTACGACCATCTATTGTACAACAGCTTACAACAAATCTGTCCAAAGAATAATCCGAGGCTAAAGCTACATGCGCTACTTCAGAGAAATAGGGCTCAAGATCTCTGAACCCGAGGTAAAAACGTCATTACTAATAGATGAAGCAACAATGCCCTGATTAAAAGGGCCCAGTGGTGAGGATGTTCACATCAGCCCAGCCTCTATAATCTCATTCCTGAGAATGGCTGATTGCACTTTAGCGAGAGTAACTATTAGTCCAAAGATCATTGATACTGCGTTGGGTTTAGAAGCTTACCTGCCCGAAGGGTGCTTGAAGTGGCCCTGGTATCCTGGTAAAGGGTATTATTGAGAGGAAGTTAAGGAGAAATGAACGACGCACGACGACGTTCGTAAAGTGAGCGAGGAACTTCCGATGCGTGGTGACATTGCTATCCCGGAACATTTTTTTAAATAGTCGACGGAAACCTAGGTAAGTAGCGCATTGTTACGTTTGATACGCAGCAGACTGTGAATTTGTAGTACACTCAGCGGTGGGAGCAAATTCATTCGTATTGTCATCAAATATCGGAATATGATCCTTAACTTGAATACCCTGTGCGATTTTTTTCAACAAAAGGTCGGTCTTGTTCATGAATAGGATCTGGAATTTTTCTTTAGTCCAAGACGATCTGGTGGCGTTGTTGTTCACGTACCAATTGTACGCCTGCTAACAACTTACTCGAGCACACCGTTTTCCATAAGACGAACGTGTCCTCGAGCCGATTGATTGTCGGGTTTCCTGGCAGCTTTTCATCGAAGGATGATAGAGGAGCCAAGAATACCAGCGCCGTAATATCAGGAAAATAGGGTATCCAAGCTGCTTTCTATTCCAAATGGAATGGTGTGCGAGATGAGAAATGAGAATGATGATGTTAGTGTCAGTCGATAACCGTGTGTGTGGGCGTACAGAGGTTCTGACGCCTATATTAGACCTTTAGTAACCGCCAACGGTCCCAGGAGGAAAGCTGAACATACTAGCAACGTCATATATTACCCATTCCTTGGCCATGCCTGTGCCTGCGGTGGGCGCCCATAATCACCGATGACTTTGAAATATCATAGGAAGTTACTCACCTCTATCAAAATTGAAGCGATATTCCTGGACGCCCGTCGTTCTAAGTCGAGCGCGCAAAATGTCGTGGTCTGTCGGCACATAGCCCGACGACAGAATGCGATCAATGTCATCCAAGAAACTTTGTACACAAATGAATTAGCGTGGGGATCGGGGATATATTTCACTATGTTCGAATTCAAACGCACAATCCTGGTGAGTCCTCGAATCTGCCATATCTCGAACGTAACAGGTCTTGAGTGACGGGGTCGATCCATAATTTGAATATATCGTCCTTGCAATTCCTCAGTACCGTGCGACCTACACGAGTGACCTGTGTTCCCTTCTCATGAGGTTGGACCCGAACCCGATCGAGAATTGGCTTCCAACCAGAGGATGACCATATGCAGAATTCAGAGTCGGCCCGCCCCCCACCGAACGCTAGGGATTGTTGCATATTCGAGGCATCTCGCAATCCTGCTACGGTGTTGGGTCGCCTGATAGTATGAACTTCTTTTGAGTTTCCACTGGTATCAGAGCCAAGAAGCACTTTAAAGTCCTTTTCGATTCTCCGTAGGGGCGATAAACGGAACAGCATGGCTCTGTGCCACTCGGAAAGCATGGATCTTCTGCCAACCGACACACTCTCTGTCGTTTCTTCGTTTAAAACGTCGACAATGGCGTTGACAGTCTGGACTAGGTTGAAGAGAATGACGACACGCCAGGAACTACGCTCCTCCACCCAGGATTTCTGAGAATACGCCATCTGGAAATCTCAAAATATAAGTCAGTGTTACTCCGTCGGGCGACACGATAGAAGAGTCGGGACTCACTCTTTATCGTGGTGGTCTTGCCTAAGCGCCGTGGTCTTAATTAGTGACCAAGAAACTGGACAATCTGTACTCACCACTCATACTTTGTCCCACAACCAATATACGAGTTGGCTTCTTTAGCTTTTTCATGGCGTGCTTGGTAGCCTTGAGGTCCGCATCTATCTGATTACTAACCTCCAATGCCCTCGCTTCTGCTGCCTCCCTCTCCTCCCGCTCTTCTAGAGTCTCCCCAGGTGGAGGCTGCAAAGCAGCCGTAAGGGGATCGTTCTCTGGCGAACGAAACATGGGTGGAATACTGGAGTGGTGACGAAGCGAAGGCAGAATTGTTTCTGACCATCCTCATACTCCGACTCTGAATGTATTCCATGCTGCACACTTCCCTGAATTGAATTTGGTTGATCAGGAACCACGTTGATCAGATGAGGTATGATGACGATGAACGGTAGGGGAAAGTCTGGGAATATCAACACCCAAACAATCATCCCATCTCCAAAAAAACCGGAAAAAGATCAGAAAGAACTGACGTACTCACACGTATCTCCTCCTTGTCTTCATCCCCTCCTCACTTTCGCTCCATGGCAAGACTAAAATGTCCGCGTTCTCTTCTAAAGGAGGTGGCTGATATGTTCCAGTGATCTGCCACATTTAGGCTTACAGAGAGGTAATTATGGCGCTGCTTAGCACCGTGATATTGGGCAGGGAAATTTAGATACACATCTTGTCCTTTCATATTTACCGTTCGGTTCTTATGCTCCGATCTTTTCATCTTAACCCTCCCTGCAATTCAATGGCCGGTCACAATTGAAAAGGAGGGGCCAGCCAGGACCAGCCACAATTGGAGAATTACTCATCAATGATCAGCGTTTCAGCCCGAGACCTCGTCTGTACGCATGGGTATGGGATAGGGGTGAATGCGATTGTACTCCGACGGTATTTATTAAACATACGTATAACCATTTACGATACAATAAGCCGAAAAATTCAGGCGAACAAAAGTGAAGCTGATAGGCTTGGGCTAGGAATCTTGCGACTGTAGTTGGCCATCATTGACAACCCTCTCCAATGCGCTTAAACGATGGTTGATGCCACCGCTGGAGCAGCGCTGTGTGGCACTTTGCTCGTTGGCATGAAAACCGGAGAATCCGCGGATAGTCGAGTCATGGGTGCTGCGCTTTGTGGCACTGTCGGCCCATCCTGAGAGACGTCGTTCACCAAAGACGAGCCAACGCTCAAAGGGACGGCGGAAGTCGTGGGTGTAGCGCTGCTAGTGCCCTCTATTCCCATCTCCCGACGAACGTGGTCAAAGGTCCTGAGCAAACGTCTCCTGGCACCGAGAGCAGCGATACCCTTCTTTTCAAGGTCGGTATCATCCAGGACGACCATCTCTTGCCAGGTCATACTCTCAAAACATGTGGTATACTTGTGCAGCCTCAGGCTGCGCAACCATGCTGGAATATCCTTCAACAGCTCCGGATCGAAGTCTTCGACTCGTGGGGACTCCATGGAAGCACTGTCTAGGCCGTTGCTCTTTAGGCCAGAACTCTTCAACCCACTACTCTTCAATCTGTCACTTTTCAACCCACTGCTTCGCAAAGCACTCCCAGGGTATTTCGCGCTCAAGGGAGTCCTCCAATTCCCATGAGAGCCCTTCTTGCTACCCTTGGTCGCGGACTGTGGAGCGGCCTGATCCTGCTTCGTCGCGGTTGTGGTCGCGATATCCGCCGGCTGCAAAATTCCACTCATGACCAACTGTACAGCCAACAGCTGTGCGTCATTTGACAAGCCAGAAGTAGCCAGCAGATTGAGCGTAGCGGGATTGATAGCAGCAAGACCGGGACCTTTATCACCAGTGCCATTGCCGTTCTCTGGTTGACGTATCCCTGTCCCACTGGTGGTGCCGCCGTTCCGACCAGTGTCCGGTTTTTGGAACATGGGAACGAGCGGCGTATTTACCATGCTTGCCCAGCTCTTGTCGAGTGGAGTTCGTAAGGGGTTATCCTGGCACCTGGGTGATGAAGGAGTCGGGCGAGGTTTCGGTGGGTTAAGTCTGTTGCTGCTATGAATATCCCTTGGGCTTTGGACTCTAGATGCAGTGATCGGGGTTGGAGTAGCAGGGGAGCTAGGAAAGGGAATATTGAGGCTTGGAGGGCGAATTCCAATCTTCAAGTTCTTGGGTTTCACGGATGGGTCGGTATCTACGTGCGCATGAGCATGCACGCTCGTTCGTTGCTCGGATAATAACTCACTATTGGTAAGAGTGCGTTCTTCGGGTTTTATCATGCGTTGCAATACAGCCGTGAAGAATTTGATTTGATCTTGCGTAGAGTGTTGAAGCAGCGTGTAAACCGACGCTGTGCGCTCCGACTCGGAAAGGACCTTGAACCCTAGAAAGAAATGATCATCAGTTATGATGATGCCTAGACACTTAGACGGGGACTTACATTGTTCTGTCGTGGCAAGTTCATCTTTGAATTTATCTACAGCAGAGGCATTCGCCATATCGGCCTGTGCCAAAGGTTAGGTCGACTTCAGTTGGCCTGGGGTTATTATTACTCACAAGAACTGCCTCGTACTTCTGGAAATCCTCCAGCCAGTGATCAAGACCCTCAGGCATCCCTCCACCGGCGGATGTAGCAGATGGAGGGGGGTTATTAGCAAGGGTAGCGGCAACCGGGCTCGACATGATCAAAGTGGATTGTGCGTGAAAGAAACGCAGGAAAGAATAAATGGATGTGGTTCAACCGAGGGTGGTACCTGTACCAGTAGGGAGCACGAAATTCGTCGCCTGGACGTATTTAAGGAGGGTCGTGGGTTTTGGAATCAATCATTGTTCAACTTGAGACATGTTATATGGCACCCTAGGTGACCAGTCGTCAACTATAGTCAAGTCACGAGCGATTACTGTTTCTGGTGCCATCGCAACCAGGTGAACGGCAGTGCTTGATGTTTCGAGTGAAACCGGTGATCTGTGATGAGAAGTGATGGGAGTCTAAACTCGTCCTCTTTTTGATGTCCACCGCCCATAAATGATGGAGCACCATTGCTAAAACCTTCACTAACTCTCGGTATCGACTGGGCTGTGACAAACGGGGGTTAGGGAATGACCCAATTTTGCTTTCCATTCCGGTCGTTTGGGTAGTTTCACCTTTCGTGGGCATTTAAGGAACCAGGAAGAGGGTTACGGCGTACAGGTCTATTTTAAACAAATCAACGTACAAATAGTAGAAGGAATGAGATGCCCAGTCCTGTTTGTCGGGATTACTACATTATCCAGTTGCGGTCGACGATTATCCACGTTGCTTGATGGGGAGATTGTGATTACGTTTCCAGAGGACATCTTCAATATAGTAGCTGAAAGTACTGCCCTGGGTGCCTGCTACTCGGAAAGCCCTTGCAGCAACCAAGGCATCAATAAATGGGGTGAAGTGAGACCGGAGCGGGACGCCATCCAGGGGGTTGATTAATTGATCCAGAGGGGAGAGGTAGGACGCAAAATCAGATAGGTCAAAGATACAAGGAAATAGTATCCGGAAACGTGAGAACAGAGGATGCTTTGTTGGATTCTTGAGGTCTGTTGCAATATACAGGGCTATTGAGTTTTGACCGAGGGAGTCTAGCGCCGGAACATGTGAGAAGCGTTGGTGACAAGTCTTCCGCGAGGCCAGATCCAGGTAGAACTTCTCAGTATCACTAAGAGGTAGATAGTAACTTGGTAGACTAGGTACTGCAGTTATCCCAGGGCCCATTAGATTTGGTGAGGTACCAGTTCTTTGGAGGCCATTCTCTAATCGTATTGTATCGTCCATTGATATGTTGAGGAAACGGTGCAGAAGAGCCCACCAGATTGCCCGCGCGTTTGCCTCGCTAGCATCTTCGAATTTACTTTCGCCAGTACGGAAGTGTATTGCGAGGTAAGCGCCGCCGAGCGCTCTCCAGATGGACTCCGACACGCGGTCCAGGATGGGATGTTTTATTGACATAGCTTCGCGAACTTCCTTTCGTACGTCCAGGTATTCTTGTTCACGAAATTGTAGCCGTGTTGACCCGAACAGAGACCCAAAAATAAGCAGCGCTTGCGGTTGTTCGATGAGGTAGCTGATTGAGACATCTTCTGTGTACCAATTCTTTTCCCCAAGATCCCTCTTTATATTGTCTACGAAACGATATTGGTATGGTTTGTGATCGCGGAACATCAACATTCGGCTGTCTGGTATTCCAAGGGTATCACGAAACCAGTTCTCGGCGAAGTTCCATCGGTACCGAAGTTTCTGGCTGGCTCGCACCGAAGTCAAGTCGATAAGCGAATCCCATGGAAGATACGTATAGTCGAAATAATCGAGACATTCAGGCGGCATGGATAATCC
Source organism: Macrolepiota fuliginosa MF-IS2 (assembly GCA_015584085.1). Taxonomy (NCBI): domain Eukaryota; kingdom Fungi; phylum Basidiomycota; class Agaricomycetes; order Agaricales; family Agaricaceae; genus Macrolepiota; species Macrolepiota fuliginosa. Next base: position 84,669 of record MU151057.1, on the reverse strand, counting down.
TGGCAAAACGTGAGCGCAATGCTGGAGCCCTGTCTTGTCAGCGAGCGCGAGCATTCGGGAGAGTCGATCAAATGGGTAATATGGAATGGGTTTATTGCCAAGGCGGATTGGGGGTACAATCAAAGTGCGATTGAGCAGACGGGCTAATACAAGCGCGTTCTCGAACGCTATGCGTTGGTTATGGAATCCGCTATGTGGCAGATACGCGAGATAACGTTCTTCCAGATACGTATATGCGTCATGTTCTTGAAGATCATTATCGTAAATGGACACGTTGACTTGGACGGGAAGCGCATTAGTATGTGGGACTCGCGTAGGATGGTGTTCCGGGTTCTCCCACCTCGTCTTGAATAGATAATACGCGGTTCCGAAGCAAGTGATGCATGCAAAGGCGAGGAGGAGAAGTGCGACGACCTTCGTGCTTTGTGTATTTCGGGACTGTGCGTGGCGGTGGGTATATGGGTTGGGTGTGTTGAGGGTTGCACCTCCACGTGTGCGGGAGGTCCGTGTACGATAATAGGCACCTTTTTCAAGCGCAACAGATGGCGAGGCGTTTGCCAAAGTAAACTGGGCCGAGACTTTCAGAGGCATCAACGCTGGCTGTAAACTGGGTGGAGAGCGTCAAAAAATAAGCGAGGAGGTGATAAATGAATCTCATACCCGTTCAATTATGCTGATATGATGAGCATGAAGCCAAGCGGAGAAATGAGAAGAGGTGTTTGTAGTGTTGAATGTAATGGAGTATTGGTGTATTTGGGTCCCGCTGATGCTGCTGTCCAAATTGTTTGCCGATGTCAGCATCGACCAGTATGCTGGTTCGTCCTCTGTCCGCAGCGCTCCGTCGGAATATCTACTGGGGTTGCCAAAGGTATGCTGGCTTCCATTCAACGCCTTCGTATCTACCCACGGCTACGCCACCACCACCACCATTGGCATTCTGCTTCGACATAGTACGTGAACATATTCTCCCGGACTTTCGTTTACGAGGAAGAGCTTTCATGTTTTCTCAATAGGATGGTGTTTTAATCCGTGGACCTCACGTCCTACCGGCAGCTAAACGTGCTCTCTCTATTCTTGAAGGTGATAATCCGTTCAAATGGTACGTCGTTTGATGGAATGGTATTGATCTCGGACTCCTCACTTCATTCTATTCAGCAAGATTCCCTACATCTTGGTACCTTCCATTACGAATATCCAACATCAGCATTACTCATTCGACATGAGCTCTAGTTGACAAATGGTGGTGGTGTCAGTGAACAGATTCGTTGTCAGAAATTGACGGAACAACTGGGTTTTCCGGCATGTTCCTCATTCAAACAGAAGATTTTCTTGTTCATTCAGCTTTTATACAGATTGAAGAAGACCAGTACATCCAAGCTCATACTGTTCTGAAGACGCTTGCTCACAAGTATGCTAAGAAACCTGTACTTATTTTCGGGGGACGCCTAGATGCCCTTCGGAAGGTTGCGCAGAGGTATGTCCTACGCGTTGGTGCGCCGCTTATTTTCGGATCTTGACACATTATTAGCTATGGCTTCGAACAAGCTTACACCACCCTTGACGTTTTGGCGTCTAATCAATCGTGGGTGATCCTTGAAACAGAGTTTGAGTCTTGAGTATGATAAGCGAAGCGTAGCGTATGGCCATTCCATTCTCTTACCGATTTAGAGAAGGAGGCTACCGAGGTAAGTATCTTTGATAAGATCCAACCAGTGTGAAAAGGTACACCATTTTCGCAGGTGGTTGACCTTGAACGGACGCGTTTTGCTGCAGCGTTCGTGTTTCATGATCCTCGGGATTGGGCGTTGGACTGTGAGTCTTCAAATGCTTAAACCGCAGCAGCAACGGGTGTTGTCTGTCACAACTTCTCATCACTTTCTAGGTCAAATTCTCTGTGATATCATTCAGTCCGACGGAATTGTGGGCGGGCCATACGTAGATCCAAAGAAAAACCAGGATCCCGTGGAGCTTGTTTTCTGCAACCCAGATTTACTCTGGAAGTCCGAGTTTCCGCGTCCCCGACTTGGTCAGGGAGGCTTCAAAGCTGCTTTTCAAGGCGTTTATCACGTATGTTGCTTTTCATTGATATAGTAACAATTACCTTACCAGGTCTTGCGCAGGCTCTGACAGGGACTCACTATCCCCATATGCAGTTCGGCAAACCAAGTCGAGAAACCTACAAGTTTGCAGAGGAGGTGCTTGTCAAACGTTTGCATAATTTGTATGGAACCCAAAATTTGTCACCACATGTGTAAGTGATTTTTCACATGGTGGTTCCTTCCCGTCCTGAATTGTTCCTGTCAGATACATGATTGGAGGTGAGTCTTCTTGAGCGTTTTTCGGATTGTTTCACATGACGGATCTTCCCCAAGACAACCCAGAGTCAGGTACGCGGAGCCGCCGGAGATGTGATAAAATGGTAGATTGACTATTATCGGTCCGCAGATATTGCGGGTGCCAATGCTGCTGGGTGGTACTCTGTTCTTGTGAGGACTGGAGTGTATGAACGAGAGTTTGGAGGTCCCACCCATATCCCAACACATGAAACGGCAGATGTCGAGGCCGCCGTCCAATGGGCGATCATGAGGGAGCAAGAGCGGATCGCTACGGCGCTGAGCTAGACAAGAATAGCGTCACGCTCTTGGCCTTTTAAGTTTGAAATGAGGCGAAGAGTAGTAGGATCAGGATTGATCGGTTTAGGCCGGTGTACGATGATGGGATAATGTAGATACATAATGAAATCACGTTGTGAGAAAGTGAATGGGTTTGAGGAGGTTGGGAAGTAATTGAAGGAGCTGCGACAATATGCAACCCCGAGGTGACTTGCCGTAAACGGCCAGGCTTGGTTTTGGTGCCAATTTAGTCGAGCATATCTCGATGGTCCTGGTCTTTGACATCCTTTGTCCCCCTCTTTCTCTGCTCCATGAATCCCAATCACTTCCTGTACGCCTCAAAGCCCCTCCAGCCCACCCAATCCTCCCTGGCTGCTGCTCTAGGACCCGAGATCCCTCCCATGACCCAGTCAGACTTTGAGCCCCTCAGGAAGAAGGATGGTACTCTCTCCAAGATACGCAGTCACCGCGGCAATGTTCCCGTCCTGCCTCAGACCAAGCTTTGTCCACACTGTCCGGCAAAGTTTACACGAACCACACATCTTAATCGTCACCTACGCAACCGTACGGACTTTTCACCTGTTATAGGTACCAACTCTCATATTCCGATACAGATACCAATGAACGGCTTCACCGTTGTGACGTATGTTAAAATCCTCTACTTTCTTCCTAGCTACGAGCTAATTAGCTCCTCTAGACTTGCGATTCCCAATTTACGCGCAGTGATCTCTTGACGAGGCACAAAAAGAGCTGCAACAACCCGTAAGTCTTCAAGCTATCCTTTGTTGTCCTATCCAGTAGTAAATTATCTCGTATAGATCGAGCCGTGCTCGAAGACGCTCGTGTCTTGCATGTATGGAGTCCAAAATCAAATGCGACCGCCAGGCCCCATGTGCGAAATGTGTAGCGAAAGGGACAGAATGTGTTTATGGGCCTGCAACAAGGAAGTCTTTGGGCTCTACTCCCATAGCCGAAGCATCCATACCTTCGACGGGTGGCTCCTCCCGTATCTCGCATGCTGCTGGACCAAAAATCTCTCAGCCCACCTACATCATTACCTCTTATCCCAATCGGCTACGCGCAAGTCCATCTTCACAGCCTAACTCTCCCTCCGATACTTCTTTCACGTCCTCCTCCTCGGCTTCAGAGCGGACACCCGAGCCGGTATATCCAATTTCGGCCTCCACAATGGTTTACGTTCGGGATCCTGAAGGCTATCCACAACAGGCACAACTACCAGGACTGCCGGTCAAACCATCTACGCAAACGCCAGATTCCATTCCCTCAGTTCAGCCAGATTTCTCCTCTGTGGCTCTGTATACTGGAGGTTACATGACCGAGCCCATTGTCGAGGCAAACATCTCAGAATCTGAGTCTAGGACAACCGATGACCAACTAGCCCCAGTCTCCAGTCATCTTTCTTCAGCTTACGGGGATGTCCTCGCGCCATTCTTCACTACAATTTTCCCTCAGGCATCCCCTGCATCCAGGTTAACTGAGGTGACCCTGAACATCGAAGAACTGAACGTGAGAGGCGATTTACTGGAGGATTCACCCTTTGCCCGGCTCCTCAAACAATCTTCCCCACCATGTATACCGAACCTTACGTTCGCTGTCGGAGACATAAAACCAGATCCATACCAGACGTTCGAGATCGACCAAGCCCAAGGACGATTACAGGCTGTCAGTCCGCTTCCGACTTGTGCCGAGTTACAGCAGTATTGTAAGTTTCTTATCAATTATCTGCCGTCAAGTGTCGAAACCGAGACTGATGATCCCCCTAGTGCAAATGTTTTTCACAACATATCTCACTCAACTTCCCATTGTTCATGCACCTACATTCCGCGCGGAAAAGAAATCACCAGTTCTACTCAGCGCTATGCAGGCATGCGGTGCATTATTTGTTGGGACCAAACGGGCAACGGATTTTATTTCAAGAACGCTGTCGTGTGCAAGGGAAACTCTTGTGCAAGATTTCGTGGGTCTATATTTATCTCGTGTCATCGGCTATGCTCAAGCGTTGTGCATGTCCATAGGCGAAGAAATCCACTGATTTGCTAGATCAAATTCAATTGATACTTGCCGTGGTATTGCTCCAAACCATTGGACTTTTTCATAAAGATATGGACCAGAGAGCATCATCTAGCATTTACCATGGAATGCTTGTCATGGTAGGTGAACATTTTGCACTGCCGAGTGCCGTTTACTCATCCTCTTCAGATGATAAGACAGACAGGATTGATCACTTGTAACGCAAATTGGCAACCGCGTTGCATTGATGAGTGCAATCTGGAGAGCGCGTGGTTTGACTGGGCTAGGCATGAGATGGCGAAGCGGTACGTTAGCCCACTGTCTGATACGCGACAGTGACTAAAATCTTGGACAGTGCCATTCTGTGGTCGCTCATGCATGATTGTTGTCACTGCATCTATTTTGCGCTCCCATCTTCGTATCATTCACAGGAGGTTACACTGGGTTTGCCCTGTGAGAATGCCCTTTGGCAGGCCAGCACCGCGGCAGAATGGTACATGGTTCTCCAGCGCCCATCACCATATGGTACAACTCAAGCTAGTCGATTGACCGGGATGTGCATCCCAAAAATAGTAGCATATCTCTCAGAAACGAGGACAACACCCGCGGCGATACCCCAGAGCGACTTTGCACACTTCGTACTTATCCATATCATCCTTAAACAGCTTTTTGAGTATTGCGTAGGAGGAAAGCCGCTGAATGTGAAATTCGGAGCTCCCGGCGATGAGATGGATCCGGAGATGTACAAGCTGCAGTTTGCGTTCCATAATTGGCTGCGAAATTGGAGAAGCTCTCCTGATTCTCAGGCAGATACGGGATCGAGCGAGCCTCCATTCATCCGAAATTGTACGTCGCAGTGAAACCTATTTCACACTTTATCCAAGCTCATCCAAACCACCAGTGCTACCTTTCTACTGGCTCGGTCAAGTAGCCATGCTAGCCTATCAGGAAGGTCTGCCTCCTTTTGAATACAACTCACCCAACAACCGCGTGGTTGAGCTGCGTTTCCGCCTCGTGAAACGTTGGTTGCGACACACCCGAAACTTCCTCAAAAGTCACGATGAACTTGTACCTACACTCTACTGGGACGAGTTGATACAACTACGTCTACAGAGCTGGCAGCAAGATGATGGTGACGACGAGACCGAAGGCCTGTTAGATTTTTTCTCAGAAGCTCCATAGGTTTTTCGTGGTACTTCCTCTCACCTTTAGGTTTAGATAGTGTCTGTATTATATGTTCTGGATACCCTCTTTCGTTGAAAAGCTCTCCCTGTACTTATGGTGTTATACTATTAATTGTCTTCCTTGTCGTAGTTTGAACTTGCTTTACCTCGATGTATTGTATATATAGTGCATCGGTATATACTTTTTAGAGTTGCATTAACAAAGCGTGGAAAACTACTGATATGCGCTACCCCGATCATTACAGACCTCAACCGTCAGGCCCCTGGCTATGCTTCCCTCGCCAGCAACATCGGGCAAACGCAGAAGCTTCAGGCGGGTTGACATAGGGCCCCAGCGCAACTTCTCGAAGCTACTCCTTAGTCGTTCGAGGTTTACCAACCTCGGTCTCATTCTCTTGACTCTCCTTACGCTCTTTTCCTTATATCACAACCTACGATTCTGGTTTTCCTCTTACGCAACCAACGGAGACTCTTGTCTTCCCCCGAAGACGGTACATGGATATTCAGTCAAATTTGGAAGCGCGTTGTGGGCGACGATCCCGCGTCCCCGGACTGCGGAGCTGAACCATCTTGTCATCGTTCCTGGACACGCTATCTGGACGGGTCATGATCCAAAGAAGAGGCTGGATGATTCGGAATGGATACTGGAACCGTACCAAAAAGGGCGGGCGAGGTTAGAAGCGTTGTACCATCACATCCAACGGGGGTGAGTCCATAATCGTGTACTGGTTCGTTTGACCAGCATGCTCAATCTAAGGTTCACTTGCGGAATGCATCAGGGTAGATATAGGGCGAGAAGATGATCATGCACTGGTCGTGTTCAGTGGGTACGGTCCATTCTTTGTTGCTTTGTGAGAAAAAAACTCTTGATGCTCACCATTATGTTGGGAATGCAGCGGCCAGACGAGGTTACAATCAACAATGACTGAGGCCCAGTCTTATTTACGACTAGCTTTGTCAAGTGATCCGACCTACTCATCCAAGGACATATCTGCTCGCCTGACGACGGAAGATTACGCATTGGACTCCTTCCAGAACCTGCTATTCTCCATTGCGCGATTTAAGGAATACACGGGACGATACCCTGAGCGTATATCTGTCGTTGGTTACGAATTCAAACGAGCGAGATTTGAAACCCTGCACCGCAAAGCAATCCGTTGGCCGGAAGACAAGTTTGAGTATTATGGTGTGGACCCGGACGATGTAGAGCATGTGCGTATCGCAACAGAAGGGGAGGTGAGTGTTGAAGAGCCTGTGTACCTCTTCCTTTATCTGACAACCCCTCCCCACGAACCCACTTCAGCGTGAAAATGGATTTCTTCCTTATACGAAGGACTTATATGGTTGCCATGCAGGTCTCCTCGACAAGCGCCAGCACCGGAACCCCTTCCGTCGGTTTCATTCATACTACCTCAGCGCCCCAGAGCTGAGCCAGTTGTTGGACTGGTGCCCCAGTTCCCAAAGCGGGGGAAAGACAACATTATTTTTCGAACAATTACCTTGGGACCATCGTACCTGACCATTTTGATAACAGGACTATTCTCATAATGGACATTTCCATCAAAACATCATAACCTCATGATTTATCCCTTCTAATGCATTCATTTCTTTGGGCTTGAATTCGGTAATTCAATCAAGATCAAGGAAGGGCCTTTTCCTTCTTCCCCCATGACCAGGGACGCGAACTGTAGAAGCCTGATCGGGTACACTTAAGAACAAGTGACTCTAGGAAAGTCTTAGCCCATGGAGCAAAGCACATGGACAAGAACTTATCCGGTTGCTAAAACTATCCGTGTTTGTTCCTCGCCTACCCTCTTCTACTACAATCTGTACCCATGTCCTCTTTCATCATCTTCCAGATTTGGGTGGCGTGTCGGGGCTCCAATGCGACGACAGTGGTGGTTCGAGTTGGAACTGGGGCTGTTCGTCATAGATACTGTATATGCTCCCGATACTATCTCTGATGACGATTTCCGGTGGTTGTTTGATTTCTCGCTGCGTCCATGAAGGTCCTGATTTGACGGATTGAGATCTGGCGATTTGGGGTGACTTCCGATGCGGTCGAGACGACGAAGATATGTGAATTTGATTAGCCGCGTTGGGCTCCTGAGATTTCATGGCATTGCTGCGCTCGAACGGCCAAGAAATATTCCAACCATTGAATATGAGTGATTCGCGGGAAAGAACAGGCCGCGTTGCCGCGAATAGGACAACGTTTGCTACGCCGAACATTTGGTAAACGGTGTCACTGTTTCAGGGTAAGTCCTAACTCGCTTTATCTTCCTGTTCTATTCTGCTTACCTGAATATCATTCCAGTGAGCGCCACCTTCCCTCCGGCACATTCTACTAGTCGCACAATAACAATTGGTAGGATCAAGACTGTATAGGTGACCTTGTCCCAATTCGCCGTTATTAATTGGCAATATGGAGCCAGAGTACAACATACCGGGTATCTGGTCAACCTATCAGCATTTATACCGAGTTATCATCTGCTGTCTCACTTACAATAACATTTGCTTCGCAATGCGAATAGAATGCCCTGTGGGAAGTCCGCGCCATTTTTCGAAATTTTCCTCCGCCATTTTTGTGAACTTGATACGCCACCCGTTTCTGATTATATTCCCTCTCAGACGCAGAAAGATTAAGAGATGAAGGATAAGGCTGAACACCGCGGCCAAGAGCAACTAAACACCACCCGTCAGTACCACCAAGGAAAGACACATGCCGAATTGTGCATCTAGGAGACTCACGAGCAGCCAGCTGAGTCTATTCCAGAAAAACAATCAGACACCTTGAGCCGAACATTGGTAACTGATACCCACATGATCTGTTGGGTCTTGTACTGAGGAGTAATCCAACACCAGGAACCAGAGATGCCATCTTAGTTCGGAAGAGAAGTGCTTCAGTATCGCCTACAGGTTAACCATTAGAAAATACTCACAATACGAGCCCCTCTTTCCAGTATCAAGGATTGCAGGGCCAGAGATGACGATAGCGCCAATTGCAGACCAACCACCGGCTAGGGTAGCCCAAAGTGTAAAGATACTCAATCCTTCCATCTCCCAAAAGAGCAAACAAAACGTGTGAGCGGTAATGACCTTTTGGCGAAAGGGATGGCATCAGAATGGACTTTAAAGATCACTGCAGAAGCCGACCCACAAATGTCCAGAGCGCTGTCCCAACATCAGAAATATGCTTCAGGACCCCTAGGAGTACAAAGAATATTTATCATCCTTTAGTCAACTACGAACTGATGGTTCTGGTACGGACCTTGAGAAGCACAGAAACTCCCGGCTTCTAACCCTCCCCGTGAAACCCATCTCGCATTCATGATTGATGCAGTCGCTATTTTGGACGAGAGTTCAGTTCTCTCGGGGCGGCTCGTTTTTAGGATGGAACCGGCGCACATTGAAAGATATGGCAAAGCATCAAAGAGAAGAAATATCCCGCGACATGGGTTCGCAAGAATAGATGGTTATTGAACGCACTCCTTGTCTTGGCGGCCGACACCTGGGAACCAAGGATATTAGCCAGACCCGTCCTCGTTTAACACACCCGGCATGATCGGGGGTGAATGCGAGACGGGGCTCACGATTATAGCACCCAACAGAAGCACTACCGCCACCAGAGACAAGCAAGAAGTCACTATCAAGACCTATGCAAAGTGATGGTGAGCCAAATGATCAAGGTAAGCCTAGGATCGAGCGTATGGCCAACATGCTTGTCCAGGAATGGGACTCACAATTACACCCCCAGATTCCTGCGCCGTGTAGTCCCTCATCAGGATAATTTCGATCCCATTCAGCAGCCGATGGGTTTCCGCCATTCACTCGGTTGATTAAATAGTTTGTTAACGGTTGTTGGAAAGGTGCACCCAGTGCACGAGAACGGTGAAGGATTTCGAGAGGACCAGCCTCAACTTTTGCTACGAGCAAGGACCTGCCTTTGTTCGTTTCGTTAAGGATTGGGGGAAAGAGGTTTCTCTCGTCCTCTCGCCGTTAATGACGTCCCCCTGGTGTCGCATAGCCACCCCACACCATTCAAACAACTGGAACCTGTAACTCGTAAACGAGTGTCGGTAGGGTGTGAGGTTGTAACACTATGGCTTAATTCCCAAATGGGTATGTCGGGTAGGTGGGATATGTTTTTGGAATTGATGCGAGGTTTTAGAGGTCAAACCATAAGTCAATCGCGATGCGATAGTGACACATCAACTTTCAAGGCAGTGCATTACAAGCTGAGCTCCTAAGGGTATCGGAATTCGGCAACTCCTTGTCGGCGTAAATAGCACGTACCGTTGGCTCCGGCATTGTCGTCTGTGCCCCTATGTGGAGTTGTAGTGGCCCTTAATCACTGAGCGTGTTGGGGTGGTAAAATCGGAGGCATTAACACATATCATCCTTGTACTTGCGTAGCTGGCTACACTGAGTAATAGATGCAGATGCACATAAGATTAATTGATACAATACACAAAGTCCAACTAATCTAACTTTCAGATGCTTGTCTCTCTCACTATTGAAATGGACTCACCAGTAAATGATACAATAGCCACCGCCAATGCCTCAATGCCGAGTCTGAACGTTACGCGCCGGCGCTCGACTCGTTCTTCGCGAATAATCTTCCGATTGAATAGTCCGCGGAAGCCTCTCTACCTTCATAGCTCTGACATGAACATCGAACCGTTCAGGGTTTGGTTGATCGAATGTTCGTTCTAAGTCAGACCGGCGCAGCTGATGTCGAAAGGGAAAGGTATGAGATCCCGAATACTTGTGAGTGAATTGGGTGCGGGCAACTTCGCTGACTTCCCGTGGTGATAAGATATCACTCGTGACAGTCAATATGACATCCTCGCTCTCCATCCGCCGCTCCCTCGAGGCATCTATAGCGCTAGTGTAAGTTTGGGACAAGCAGGGAGTGATAGGGAATGATCAGACCATGAAGATGAACCAGAAGTCTTTGCGACATGATCCAAGTTAGACAGTAGCCAAGGGACGCCCTGGTGCATCCGATGAGTACGCAACAAAGCCAATTCAAACCAAGACGTACGCTGCACTCTGTCAAATTTACGATATAAATCCCGTCAAACGATCATAACTCGGATGGCTGACCTGAATGTCTGAGGAGGTCTTGTATAATATTAGGTTGAGGATGTTTATCCCTATTGAAACCGGTTAGTAAACATCGAAGACGACGCCGGCTAAACGGGAGGTACCTGTCAGCGCGACAAGGTAGCCAAGGCCATCATAGAGCATCCTATGCCAGGTTATTTATGTTCATGATCGTTGAATGATGATGAAGGGCCCACATGTTAGCCAGTTTCCTCATGCTGCCAACCACTTATAGATCAAGATTTGGAGCACAGAAACTGGAGAGCATTACTCACACGGAACCCGATGACGATGTTAATTTATACCTCATAAGATAGGACACCGAGGTCAACGTCGTGAGGATATCATATGCGATTGCTACCGCATAAAAAGCCCAAGCTCCAAGATGGCCTTGTTTGTCAAAGGCCCGACAGCTGCCCAAGGGTGTCAAACGATGGCATCGATAGACTGCGGATGCACCTACTTTGACTATATGAAATGAAGGTCCAGCCATGAGCGCTGAATGTAGGATGACCTGCCGAAGTAACTCACAATTTCTTCGCCGACAAGTACTACGACAACATGGTGAGCTAAAGATATTACAACGGCAGGGCATGAGGCATACCTTCTCGTTGTACCAGCGTGGATACCCATTGTAGCTATATGGATGAGTGCAAGTTTAGGGTGTGAGATCGAGGGTACGCACTGAACAGGTAGCGAAGTAAACAAAGGTGCCGATATATAACACCTTGTCGGAACGCTTCGCAAGGTTGTATACCCTGTATATGGTATTGTGAATGCGTTCATTCTTGCGCTGATCTGAAGGACAACTGACCGGAAGCCCAGAATAGCCTGAGAAACCATGATTTGGAAGACTTGGTACGGAAAATTTCGTGGGTAGCATATAGCGGCTATTGAGGGAAGTGAACTATATTCACCTTTGAAGATCGGGGGTAAGAGGAAGAATCTCTTGCATAGTCGGTCGTCGAATTTGTCGTAGAAGAAGCCGATCTGTATTAAGATCATGAGCATGACCCAAGAAGATCGGTTCTAGCAGAATGATCCTGACGCTGCTGAGAGTTAACACTACAATGCTCGTAAACCTGTGCATAATAAAAGGTCGAACAATATGAATAACGTGTGATGAACGTTATGGGCATGAGGGCGCACCGAAGCAAGGTAAAGAGCACAGTCGACACACTGATCAGAAGAAATTAGTCAAGGAATGATTCTTCCATTGGACATTTTCTAGCAGAACTCGTACGTTATTCGCCGTAACCGCCATTGCTCGTTGTAAAATCTCCACGCAGTCGGAAGGGTTTCCAGGTAGCTTGAAGCCAAAGGGTGGTTAATTAAGGCGGCTAGAAACATAAAAGAACTGGCTCTGACTCGTAAAGGGCCACGGAAATTGCGGCAATGCGGAGAAAGGATTGGACTTGGTAACCTTCAGGCAACACCGCCAGGTGCGACTCCATGGTGTTTAATCTTGAGGCCGGAACGACTGTTGAAGGGCAGAACGTAGTGATCCACTGAGATTTGAGCTCATGCTAGCCTAGCGTACATACAGCGGAGTCCTATGGGCTATGGCCTATTGGCCGTCAAAGCTACCGTGATCGGGCAGGCAGTGTCGACGACCTTACAGGAACCAATAAGTCTTGGGAGTCATGATCCAAACCAATTCAGTCACTTGCACGAGCGTGATGATGGCTGATGGAGGCCAATGACAGCTGCATGTGGTGGCTGCCACAAGTAGTTGACCCATGACTGTCACAAGCGGCATATTCATACTCCGCCAGTAGAGATTTATAGCAGCCATCTTCGAGGACATTAAGCGGAATTAAATACACCCAACAAGGGTCTCACGACCCCTCTGACGGCACCAGCTGTAGAGTGGGTGTGACCTCAGACCGGATGCCAGTGATCGTCTAAGCATCTATGATCTCAATGTGATCATCTGACTAGGTTGGCACGCAATTCGACAGGATTCGGGGACAGGCGGGCAGAGGCAAGCGGCGCCAGCACGAGAGGCTTCTGAACGGTCCAGATGGAGTGGATCATCCTAAAGCAAGTGACTCGTCGGGCACGGAAGAAGTAACAGGAGCGACACATTTTGCTGTGGAAGTTCGGCTTCTTCGGAGGCTGACCCTGACCTCACGTTTCAAAATTTCATCTGGCGCCAGCCCGACGCCGAGTCTCAAAACTTGTGCGAGCCGTGCACTAGCACTATTTTCATCTGTAACAGAGTCCAGACATCCGCACAATTCGTACCTGTCTTACCGTATGAAGTGTCTATGCGACCAAGTTATTTTGAGCGATGGGGGTTCTAAGCCGGCAGTATCAAATCTAGCCACAATCTGAAAACCTTGGGAACTGCCTACTATGTCGTCACATTGTCAGGAGCATGGTGGAGTCATCAGTCAGTAGGCTGGCCCGTTGGGACGTTTCGCGGAATTTGCTTTACCCAATTATGTTGTTAGGTTTGTGTTAAGCTTGTTCGTCGCGGATTTTCCCAAATTTACCGGCCAAGCGTTGTATATTCATATGAACTACGTTATCCACGCATTTTTTGTGCGTGTTACATTTTCTCTTACAATTTGTGGAGTGTATTTATAGCTCCATAACTTCTTATGGGTGGTTCCTTGATCATACCATCATTCGAAAAACTGTTGTCCCGTTGCGTTCGGAATATGCAAAAGATTGACAGAAGAATGGTCGCTGGTTAGCTATAAACTATCCACACTGGAATGGCTGTTACATAAGAGGTTGTATCCCCAACGCTCGGCGGCAAAACTGCCCCGGCGCATGACTGACAAACATCCCTTACTTGGTCGACCGACGATAACATTAATGCTGTTACTAAAATTATTAATAATTGTACTGTAGCGGTACTAATCCAAGGGTTGAAGGCGAAATGCGTGACAGGTGAATCAAAATCGCTCTGCGGTCTTGAGTCCCATGTGAATGGGGTGCCAGCGCCATTGACAAATGTGGATTATGCAGACAATTATCGGGCTTGGGACGACGTGAGATGAAGGTGTACGATGCTCGCCCAGGTAGTGCGGCGACGATTGCGTTCGTTCTCCGGCAGGTGACTGGGCGGGGTTTGATCTGAAAGTCCCAAATCCATCGCCATCCTCATCGCCATCTGGCAGTAATGTCGGAAGCCTGGGTGCAGCGTTGTAGGAGACTCAGAAAACGATGGTGGGGATGGAAACTCACTTGGTATCCGTTCATTCTTGTATTCCGACCAGGACAACAGCATGACCGCATGCAAGGTATCCATATTCGGCAAATGTGCAACAGAATTTAGGATGTTCTGAACGGATAAACGATGAGGGATCAGCCGTCGGTAAGGAAGTGGGAGTGATGGGGAGCTCGCTTTACCTTTGCATTATCAGCATATGTTTCGGCAACATCGTGCAGACCCCGTACGACAAGTTCAGGGATGTTGGCATACCTGGCGGCTCATGGATCAGAAAATGCTTGAAGCCATGGGGAACGGACGGTGATGTACCTTACTGCCATTGCCGCAATACAGTTGGATAGCAAAGGGGATAGCCTCTGCTCCCAAAATTTCCCAAGCGTCTCCTCGTAGGTGATGAAGCCGAATTCAGATGCGTAGTGGTCAAAGAATATTTGGAGGAAATGCGGCATTAGAGTCGCATGAGGACGTTGAGGGTGCTCCGGATCGAAAAGTTGAATATAGCGCGAGTCCATGGACTGTTGTGGATAGGTATTATGTATCTGCCGCAGTATATCAGCGGAACCGGGACCAACAATGTTATTATATCCCATCGAGTTGCTTCTCGAGTGGTAGCCTGACATAGACGGGGAGCTGTGATGTCTGAAGGAACAATCAGCAGGCAGGAAGGGATGCACGAGTGGGGGGCATACCTCGAATACTCCGGCTGTCGTCGTGAGTCAGTTGAGTAAGGCGTGTAACGACCATTGGCTTCCATGTCCGCCGGAGACACCAAACCACTTGCTTCCTTTGGCGAATGGGAGTTCGATCTGAGATTGGGATTGGAAGATAAAGAGGGACTGGAGGACCCAGACGAAGAAAAGGCGTCAAGGGAACCGCGCGGATTAGTCCTGGAATGATTAGCGATGGCGGGAGGGACGTTAGAAGTAGGTTCATGCTCACCTCTGATCGAGGGCGTAGGTCGTCGTTGTGTTGGGCCCCGCAATCGCTCGACTCCGCTCTGCAAAATATCTCTCCCTATCCTTGAAGCGGCAAGGGATCTTTGCGGCCTTGCAGGCCTCGCACTTGGTCTCCGGAGAAGGCTGAAGACATTTGATCTTCTTGAGACGGCTAGGGAAGAATTGAGCCGGTGATGAAAGAGAGTGGCAACGGCGGACACACCAGTTATCGCAAGAAGTGACGAGGCGAGGGCGTTTCTTGTGGCCGGTGTTGTGCTGAGGGGACTCTATAATGAATTGAAAAGTATCTTCCATCGGGAGGTGCACAGAAATAGGAATCAGATGTAGTATGGTATGCTGGGAGCTATATACCTTGAGAAAGAATAGACGTCGTGACAGCGTAACGGACTGACCGAAAAGTAAGGTGTAAGAAAATCGTTGAAAACACAGCCGGATGACAGAAATGTGTTGCCTTCTATCATTAGGGCGACTTGGAGGTCCTTGCCAACGTATCCGATCGGATCTCGCACCGAAAAGGGACAAGTTGGGATCAAAAGTTCACACAGCCCATGTAGCGTCAAACCGCCCGAACTGCAAGGCACCCCGGGCTACACCTGCCGTTTCAGACAGAGTGGGACTGACAAGCCGCCGCGTCGCTTAGCTGTATCCAGCTGATGCAACTGATCCTGTTCGATTCGCATGCCTCCTTTACGTTTCCAGTCCCCACATGAACATTTGAACTTGCTCACTGTCCGCCAGTGGCATGGTCGGCATTTCCTTACTTTCCCAGGGATTCAATGCCAGACGATGCACCATCGGTCGATATCATCATCCTTGGTTCCATCAGCTTGTATGCTCCGATTTACTCTGCGCACTCCCGGTTGATTCGCTCTGCTAGTCAGCGCTCGCCGCGTTCGATTTGGTTCGGCCCCGGATCGCGCGCACAGCTGCCAGATAGCTCGAGGTGGCGAGCCTCCAGTCTTGTCGGTTGTGGGATAGACCATCATTGATCACTGATCTCACGTGGCCTGTTCCCCGCGGCGTTCCTCGCCAGATGCTGCAGCCCAGCCCAACCCGTAAGAATCCCTGTCTGTCGATTCGTTCCTTGCAATTCGCCTCACGTCGTGAGGAGCACATCGGCCTGAACTCTTGACTCCGCCTAAGGCGGCTCATATCTTACACACCTCGATCAGGAACCATTATCACGGACTGAATGAATAGATGCTGTTTGATAGCCACCTTGATTGATGAGCCTGGAGCTGTAAATCGACTGTCTGCTTTCATCCTTCTCGGTAAGCCTAGGCTGACTCAGACAAGACCCCCGAATTCTTGCCGCGTGTCGACCCGGATACAGAAAGAGAAGCACACCTTAACTTGATCATGTCTAGGATCTACTTTTTTTGGTCCAGATCAGAAGTACCCTTAGAACAACAATCATCTACCAGATCACGATGTCACTTTCTACGATCAGGGAGCCAATCTATTAAACAATGGCGTTACGATTGATCTCTCGTCCACATCCTTTCCAGCTCAATCGACTCGCGTGCGACGGCGGCACTTGCCTCCTCCAGTCTACCAGCGCCGGCCGATGGTTCCTTGGTGTTGTTAGGCTTCCACTTGAATTTAGACGACCGAAGACTGCGTAATTCATCTGCGTCTTCGTCTCCATCATCGGCTGAAAATAGCAACTGCGAGTCGCCGCTCCTTGGCCTCCTCTACACAGATACAGGGCGTCAGTTTTGCCAGCATTGGAAAGACAATTATTGGTATTCATCACCTCTCCAAATTCATCGTGAGCCTCTCCCTCAGGATTCAGCCGAATAAACTCTTCTTCTTCCTCGGCAAGGGACTCTCTCGCTTCCCCTTCGGTGAACCTAGTGCCATCGCCGTCCCCGCCTGTCACTGGGTTACCGTGGGCATCAAGTGGAACATCCGCTTCCAGGGATTTGCGATATTTATGGAACGTGAATAGCGCGATGCCTGGCCATGACCACGGTGTTTCAGCGTACAAACTTTCTTTGAATATACGGCTAAAACTTACCGCAAACGGTTATAGCGACTCCGACAATATTCAACGGTGTCAACTGGTCTCCAAAGAACCATGATGAGATAGATATAGTGGTGACTTCCTTGGCGATACCAGCGATCGACATCGGAACAACGCCAGTGCGCTGGATGATGCTACATTTCTTTGTCACCAACACGTCGCAGATAGGGAGCAGAATACATACTAAAACTCGCTCAGTACCATACAGAACGCGACGACCCCTGGCGCGCTCAAAAAAAAGAGCGTTTCGAGTATTTTTGTAGACCCCGAGAAAAACTCGCCCCGAAACAGGGTTACCCAGTTTTCCTTGGCTGCACTAAGGATAGCCAGGAGTAAACCCATCGTTGGTGTCAACCAGTATATGGTTGCAGCAGGGTTGTCGAACCCCATCTTCTTGTTCTTCAGCATAATCTGCGTGAGACTCCAGCGCAGACCTCCCAGGGCACTTGCACTGATCACCAGTAGAAACCCGTCTAGACTGAAATGCGTTTCCGTTGCGACCATGAGCAAAACACCAGAGAAAATTAAAAAAATGACGGCGACGAGTCTCCATGAAAATATTTCCAGATGGAATAGGAATGCGAATAGAAGTACGAATATTAGAGACGAGGATTTACACATAGCTGGGCCACCATGGCATTAGATACTTCATCGGTTGGCAGCAATTTTACATACTGTAGAAAGAGAGCGTGATTGTCTTGAGAGAGAGATTTGATAGACCAATATCTAGGCCCGTAGCAACTGCCGTTGGGACTGCCTTCTTACTAAAAAAAAATTAGTGTATCAGTACCGCAGCGAACTCGGATTAAATGAGGTTGGCGCCAAGACATCCTTTTCGCGTCAATACATCGCCGCCGAAGAGATAGACCCAGGCTCATGCCGTTAACCTTCGCAACTAGACTATAGCCATGAGCATTCTGACTGCTGCTATTCGCAGGTTGGCAGGCTGTGTGGTGGGCAATACGGCATCGACCAGTCATCCGCAGCAGCCCTTGCGATAGTCGGAAGATTCGGCATGGTTGACAGTCAGCAGGTATACGATATGTACAAAACCTGCGGTTGTCTGGTGGCTTCACATCAAAGTACGGCCGAAAAAGTTAACTCACCCATAATCTTCACGTGTGGGTACCCTTGCCGGGCGGAAATGGGCTGGCCATGTGAAACGCAGGAAAGCGGCCAGGGCGAATTGCACAAACATGTGCATAGTGGTCACAAAGAGGGGAGCGGGGAATCCAAAGCGAGTCGTCGAGAACATCCATTTGTTGTACACAGACAATATCGTAGCAAAGAAAAACCTGAGCATTAGGATGAGTTAGACACCTGCGCACGCAGACAGCGTACACTATCACGCACCATGATAGGATAATTAATGCGTTTATGACTGCATTTCGCCACCACAGACGCTTTTTCTCTCCCAAGGTTGCAAGGTGAAGATTCGCTGAGTGGTTCGGTTCAGATACCAGAAAAAGTTCTTCCTCCTGAGAAGGGCGGGTATTTGGAGTGTATCCTGGGCTACTAGAGTAATGGTGTTGGGCCATGTCCCATTACGCATTGGGAATATAGAGGGCAAGTGTGACACGCGTGAAGGTGCTCTCAGTGTGGACTTGCAATGATCCCAATTGACGCCCATCATTTTCCCACCTTGACCTGGGACATGTCTTGGCGCTCCCGCTACCCAACTCTACGGTACTTCTCGCCACTGGGAATTATTGTAAATGACTGAGAAATACCCGAAGCTATGGATACGCCCCACATTCACAAGATATGTCTGCGATCAAAGTACTAGTCTCGTTTCATGTCATCTTCGCCCCCTAGCTTCGACGAAGATCCAGCAGCAGGAAAACCTTAACACTTTGATTCATACAGACGGTGCTAATCTATTTGCCCCATCAACCCACTCTCAATTCCGAAAGTAGCCCTGGGTTAAGGTGATTCTAACCGTCCAGGGACAGGACACCTTGGTAATTTTTGGAACCGGATTGGTATCGGGCTGTCGAGGGACATGACACGAGTGTGTACCACCAGACACTACCGAACCATATCCGCGGGGTGATAGGTACCGACGATTTACAATTACATTGCCGTCGACATTGCAGTATCTTGATCGCTTGTTTCAAGTTTCACGGAACTGGGATCAGCTGAAGTGCCGGTGAGATGAGTTGGGTCTCGCCTGTCATACCAGCGTTAATTGTACCTGTTCAGGGTTCATAGAGTCAGATGTCCTTACCATGTCCGCCAGTGATCAAACTGTTTCTGGTGCAGGAATTCCCTGAAGTAATCGTCCTTCTTCATCTCAGATCGAAATTGAGCATGCTGCAAGAGCTCCAAGTGATGCAGAGCATGTGGATAACTAACATGTTATGTATACGAATTGAGCGTCCAGTGACAAAGCCAAGAAATTGGCACATACTGGATGAACCGAGCATAATCCTTTTCCTTCCAGTAGAGGAGATATTCCAGGAAATTCACAAAAGCTGGTTGTTCAAGGATGTTCTGCTGAGCCAATGACTGAAGATAAAAGGGGTTTGCCAGGGACTGAACAAACTCTAGCTCTAGCTCAAAGCGCGCGCGGTTTGCGGCTTTCCGTTCGTCAGTAGCGTCAGACTGAGGTTGAGGACTTGGATTGCTCATATAGAAGGGTGGAGCAGGAATAGATTCTTTCAATCGTAATGTGCTTGGTCTCAAGGCCACAGACAAATATGACATCACATGATAAGACAAGACATACGCGCGTCAGATTTTTCCTCCATACCTTTCATTCAAGTTGAACGATTTCGAATTCTTTTGTCGCCTAAAAGAAACGGCCAGAGCCTAAAAATGTCGGTTGATGATGATTCAAGCGGTTGGCAGCTAACCGAATCTGACCCCGGAGTCTTCACGTATATGCCTTCTCCCTGATCCCTTGCCATATCCAACTGACCTTCTCGTTTAGAGAATTATTGAAAACGCTTGGCGTGCCGTTGATTGTAGATGATTTATACTCACTTGACGCGGAATCGTTAGCTGCTCTCCAACCCATTCATGCCCTCATCTTTCTCTTCAAATGGGTGCCAACAACATCAACGAGTACCTCGGGGACGTCTGGTGGAGAATATGATCGAGATTTCTCTGGATTCTTCGCACACCAAGTCGTCAATAACGCTTGTGCAACCTTGGCTGTCATGAACGCACTCGGAAACATTCCGGATCTGCCGAGCGGACCTCAACTACGGGAGCTCGTGTCTTTCGCGAGTGAGCTCGATCCACAAACACGAGGACTTGCCATCACCAGTTCAGACTGGTTGAGGGAAGCGCACAATGCTCTTTCACCTCCAAATACCTTCGCCCTCGATGGCCTGGGGCTGTCCAAGAAGAACGAAGACGCGTACCACTTCATAGTCTATCTTCCATTTTTGGGATCATTATATGAGCTTGATGGCCTAAAGCCACATCCGGTTAGGCACGGTCCATTCGATGAGAGCGGAGAAGGTTGGCTCAAGACAGCACGGTAAGTTCCATACATCACACCGGTTGGTTGATAGGTTGACTTTCATGCATCACGACAATCAGTGAAGTGATCGGGGCCCGTATTAATACATATCCCGTTGGATCGGTAAATCTGTATCCGGTCGTTGTAGTCAATGTGCTCATGGTGCCTCTAGTTGGAATTCAGCCTCCTTGCTCTAAGAGATGACCCTCTCCCTTCTCTCCAGTCACAACTCGAACAGTGTCAGGCATCCGGTGATGCTGCGAGAGCCGCAGAAACGATTGCGGTTATCAGCAATGAGAACAACAAGCGGGAGCGTTGGGCCGTAAGTCCGCCCCTTCGGTTTTTAATGTAATGCGATATGACGTGTGGGTTGCAGTTTGAGAACAGTCTTCGACGACATAATCACGTTGGTTTAACCCATGCACTCCTCGTAGCGCTTGCGAAGGGTGGCGTTCTGTCGAAGGCTCAAGAAGATGCTCGTAAAACCATGCAGGAACGAATAGAGAAGCGTAAAGCGAAGGGCATGGATATTGAGGACGATTAGACGGTTCGTACAACCGGTCGAACGTTTCCATCATCCCTTGCGGAGCGGTTTTTTCGAGGTCAAACCAGTTCAATGTATTAATATTATCTCGAAGACAGTGTCAACTCTCTTTGGATGACTTGGGAAGTTCTGAGTGATTATATACCCATGGCTGATGTGGACGTTCATTCCGCAAGAGTCGTTGTATTGGGTAAGCATGGATCGAAAAATTGCGCCGCTCTACCATGTTTGTGTTAAGGGACCTAGATGCAGCGAGGCTATCTCACCACCCTGCACGAGGGTCTAGTAGAATATCAAGACAATTACTCGAGCGTCGTCGATTTTTCAATTCGATGCAACGCCTAATTCGGTTTCAGGGGAATTGAAGCCACTGCCGATCATCTTATACTCACCATCATTCCAACTAGGTCGCATGGAGTCTTCGGTGTTTCATCTCGTGTAATCGCCGACTTGTCCCCGGTCGTTCAATGAGACCATTTAGTGAACCATCACACCCGCTACGTCCACAATTGTCCTCGCAGCAGGTTCGAAGAAGAGATTATGCATGATTCTTCTCTTGCGAAGCTCGCATGAAACGCGAAGAAGCCCCAGCAAGACCCTAAATTCACAGCACCCCCAAGACGTGACGCCTACCCAGAGGAATGTGAGTCGTCAACATCGAACTGCGGGACCGCATTGTTGAACAACAGTGGTGGGTCATGGCACGTGCAAGGACAAGGAACACTGTGGTTCAAGGCCCCTCGCAGCTCATAGGCGAGGTGTAAACCCAGTCTCGACTCCGACTAGTTCGACCCGAGTTATTTAACGGTTCGTTCGAAGCGCAGTTGCGACGGTTGTGTGGGACGAACGATACGACACTGAGTACCAAATGATTAATCTGAGCACATTTCTTCCGATTCGGCATTTATATTTACGGCGACCGAACCGATTGCCGTGGGCCTTGCGTGGGCCGTGGCCATTATCGTCAACATGATAGACTTACTTGATCGGATGCATCATGTTGGCACTGAGCGAGCACTCTACTTGAACAATCGTTTCACATGCAAGGTCGATCAAATCGGGAAAGTTAGGGTCGTTCAATTCAAATTCGACCGCGGCACGCTTTCGGTGAATTTTGGGCGGTGTGGTAGCACCCACCCCCTGGCGCTTTCTGCTGAGCTGGAGGTCTTGCCAACGGGTGGGGCACAACCCGCCGTGACATGATACATCTTTCGTTGTTTGCCCTCCTTTGGGAGGCTATCTAATATTTGCTGAAATGATTAGATCGGGTGTAGTGCGTCCGTATCTTCAGGCATTCTTGGAACGGCTCTCGAGGGGATAATGACGCAGACAGTAGGTAAGCTTTGTTTGTCGCATCAGCCCTGGTGGGAACTAGTTGCTTGACGAAAAGTTACGACATTGACGGAGTTGATTGTGTTTGAATAGGTTCAAGTGAACTATTTCTCCAATCCCCTTCTCTTTTAAGCCTTACTTTGGAGCGTTACGGAAAACTGCATATAGCATCGGAAAGATTAAGACAACCTCGTTGTATCGGGGTGTCCGTACAATCAATGTTTTTTCACCCTAAGATCGATGCTAGTAACGTTTTCTGGGCTGATCCCGGTGGTTCTGCAGTCCTAGTCATAGTCATAGTAGATCTGAATGATGCAAGATAAAGAAAGAACTACGCACTTTTCTGAGAACCGCATAGATAAAAATGGCTTGATCAAAGAACCCGACTTTCTATCTTTCTATCACGCCACGCAGCGTTGGTCCACTCGGCTCTTGCTAAAATGACGCCTATCATCTCCGTAATTGCAGCCGGCGCTATGGGCGGGGGCGTCGCTCGGAGGCTGACCGATTCGGGCGCCACCGTGCTTACGTATCTGGAGGGCCGTTCGGAGCAGACTCGGAAAAGAGCGCAAGAAGCTGGCGTGTTGGACGCATCATTAGAGGAAATCACTCAAAGATCGGATTTCATCCTCAGCA
Organism: Macrolepiota fuliginosa MF-IS2; assembly: GCA_015584085.1. NCBI lineage: Eukaryota > Fungi > Basidiomycota > Agaricomycetes > Agaricales > Agaricaceae > Macrolepiota > Macrolepiota fuliginosa. The sequence continues at coordinate 61,586 of MU151057.1, read as the reverse complement.
TTCTCCCGCCCCGCGATGCTTTTTCCCTAGCTCAAAGGATAACTCAGCAGTTGGCTTCGCATCCACGTGCGACAGACCGACAGCTAATTTATGCGGATTGCAATGCAGTGAACGTTACAACTGTAAAGAGCATTTCAGGGCTGTTTGAGGAAACTTCAGTCGCCTTCGTAGACGCTTGCATCATAGGAGGGCCACCCAAGGGCTCCCATGACCCTGTTTTCTACGGAAGTGTGCATCCGAAGGACATTGAAGCATTAAGGTCTTTCGTGGGCCTGTCAGCTTGGGGACTTCGTACGAAAGCTCTGGATGGCGAAGGTGCGAATATTGGGGATGCAAGCGCATTAAAGATGTCCTATGCTGTCGGTGGATTTCAAACACAAATAACGTGTATTAAATCTCATCATACTTCATTTAATAGGGTATATCAAAGGGCCTGACCGGGCTCATGGCAACGATGGTTCTAGGTCGGTCTATGAAAGGTTCTAGAGGAGATTTGGCTTATATCGGTGACAGCGGCGCATTCATCTTCTCCTGCAACGGCAGAAGCGCTCATTTCGGAGCTAAACGAATCACAGCCTGAGTTGCTTCATCGACTTACAGTACATCTACCTCGAATGCTGCCTAAAGCATACCGGTGGGTGGGAGAAATGGAGGAGATCGCGGAATTTGTAGGTGGGGGGGAAGGAGAGATATACCGAGGACTCGCCAAACTTTATGGGAGAGTGGAAAATTCTATTATCGGAGACGGTAACGACATTCGAGTTTTAGAGCAGTTTGTAAACGCAGCTGAGGAAAGGTTGAAAGGGGCGTAGATATCTTATCTTGCAGGGGAGCAACGGGGATCTTATCGCTAACCGTATATGTCAACAATAGAATGCTATTACGGGTTAGTGGGTGTGCCTCGATATGTACTGGAAAGCGTGTTGGATGCACTAACGCTCGGTCTTCTCAACCACTCTCACCTTTTTTCTGGTATCCCGGTTTCTCAGGGAGAGAAGTTTTCTTATTCTATTGTCTTCTATTCCACTTTGTACAAACCTGGCACTCTCAATCGGTCACAATCGTATGACCTTGTTTCCGTCACCAGTATAGAAATACCTCCATGTCCACATCCACCAAGCCAGACGGGTCTGTACGAGGACAAGACGTGCCATCGCCGTCAAAACCTGACACGCTTTCGCCAGAGGCAGCTGCTAATTCACCCTCCACGTTGTCCAGCAAGGGCAAGTCAACAGAACGCCTTACCACGCCTCCTTCACGTTCAATTTCGCGCAACTCTTCTCGCTACGCTACGCAAAGATCACCAGGAAAGGGTCATGAAGCGGATGAAGCTGCATGGGGGTCAAATTTCTGGGTGACATTAGTTGATCCGCAGGTACGTGCTTGATTATTGGTAGTAAGGGGTCAGGGTACGGTTGTTGAAAGTCTGACGTGTTTTGTTAGACGCAAACATCCTTCTATGCATGCCCAGCGACTGGTCAAGTGAGCTGGGACCCTCCTATTGGAAATTTTGTGTAACGTTGTTTACTCCACGGCGGCTTCTTGAGCTTACACTTGGCTTAGACTACCACCGAGTTCTGAAGGGGAATGGTGGGAACTCAGTGATGAATCGCGTGGTGACATCCCCTACTACTATCAGACCAAGACCGGAGAAACGGTTTGGGAACGTCCTGAGGGCTTTGTGATACCCCTGGGAATAGTGCAGGTGTGTGTATCCCTGCCAATCATGATATTTTGCGTGCTAACCATTCCGCAGAATACAGCTCTGGGACGCCGGCTGTCGCAAAGCAAGTATGACCGCTTCTCACAATCAATACCCGATGCCCTTGGTCCTGATAATCAGGAATTCGTTGACGAGTTCGGGGTCCGCAAGAATACCACCCGCCGTTCACATGTTACTGCAGCAGGCACCGCACCTGATAGGTTGCAAATTCGTCATACTCAATCTGGACGCTCGATCGCTGGAGGTTCGGCCGGCAGGCGGCAAATTATTCGGAAATCTGTTTCGGGAGATCCGTCAAATGGAGGGCTGCGAAAATTGACACCAATCCCAGGATCACCGTACACAACAGAGCATTCAGCGCCGCCATCACCATCATCTCATCACTCGAAGTTGAAGTACAGTCCCAAGTCATCGACAAGAAGTAACAAGGAGAGCCCCAATGGCAAGGTACGGTCCAATGGCGACATCCACTTCACCGATTCGATTAGTAGAGGGCGGGGGAAATCAATTACGCAACCGCAAAGCCTGAATGCTGCGATAGAATTGCTAGCCAATTCAGATCCGGACCGCAAATCCTCGAAGAAGGATTCGCCCACGGAAGCTAGCTTCGCTACTGTCTCAAGCTACAATTCCGCTCATATTATACCCAGTATCGACGTACAAAGCGACTCTTCTAGTACCAAGAGCTTTCGTGATATCGCCTCGTCGCCTACCAGACATACTACCACGAAATCCAGTGGCAATGGCTTGAGCACATCCAAGATCGCGGCCAGGGGCATTAGTGCCCCAATACCAAATCATGGTGGGCTGCTATTCTGGGCGCATGTATGCGCGGTTCTCTAACGCTTAGTCGCCCTCTTAGCTGCTACGATGGAGTTGAGCCCGGTAAAAAATCGTGCACTAGGTCACCCGATACCCGTGGAACAAGCCCGGGCCGTACCGACGTCCAACGATTCGGTGATGGCATCGAGCACTGGGTAAGCCCATAACTTGGCCTTGTATGTCGGGACCAATGCTTAAACAGATTGTAGGACATATCCTGTGTTACCCCAGGACCTTCGGACGGATATCCAACAATTCTCTGAGTCGGACTATGCTAAGCAATACTTTTCCACTCACAAGAGTGGCTTCATATTCAAGAGACGCGTCCCAGTGGCCCAGTTGATGACATGGCAGAAGGTTAGCTTTATTCTTGCACGTTCTTGCGCAACCGAGGTGTTGATTCATTGTCCACTAGTCTCCATTGACATCGCCGCTGCTGGTGCTCAGCAGGGAGCTTAGCCGAGATGCTGTCAGAATATTCAAGGTCGTTCAGCGTATCATGGGAGATCGTGAGCGTGAAAAGCCAGTTGGGGTTCGTCTTCAGTCGGATGCCAGGGTTATCGCACCTCATCTCAACGCTTCCTCGACCTCGTTAACGCCCAGTATATCTGGGGTCTTGGAGGAAGAAAGGTGGTTGATCGGTGAAGGTCTTGCGCACGGTGAACTCCGAGACGAGATATATTGCCAGCTCATGAAGCAGCTAACTGGCAATCCCAATCCGTAAGTTTCCCGAGTCATTGACTGTTGCTCACTAAGCCGACCAGTCCTCACAGAGAAAGTATCTTCAAAGGATGGCAGTTTCTCTGCGTCTTGCTCATCAGTTTTCCGCCTTCCAAGGACTTTGAAACATACCTACAAGGTTTTATCCAAAAGCACACAGCGCACCAGGAGGGCAGGATTGATGTAATGGCGAAGTATTGTTTACGCCGTTTGGATGTGGTGGCAAAGAAGGGACCACGCGGCAAGCCACCTACGCCCTCAGAAATTGAAACCGCATCAGTAAGCACCGGTCCCTTTCTTTCTCCATCGTAGTCATCCTAGGACCATGACTCATTAAAGTCACATCGAATCTATAGGACGCCGCATTCAATCCATCGACTTTCGGAGAGTCTCTTGACGCGATCATACGCTTACAGGAACGCAATTACCCACACAAAAAAGTGCCCATCATCCTCCCTTTCCTTGCTGATGGGATCCTCGCCTTAGGGGGCCTCCGTTCGGAAGGAATTTTCCGCATACCGGGAGATGGTGACTCGGTGTCGGAGCTGAAGCTTCGCATTGATCGTGGATACTATACATTGGACAATATCGATGACCCCTACGTCCTCGCATCTCTCATGAAGCTTTGGCTGCGAGAACTCTGTGATCCGCTGATCCCCGACGAGATGTATAACGAGTGCATTATGAACTCGAGCGACCCAGATTCTTGCATCCGGATCGTTCAACGCTTGCCTACTATCAATCGGCGGGTTGTACTTTTCGTGGTTAGCTTCCTCCAGCTATTCTTGGACGAGAAGACCCAGAATATCACCAAGATGACTCCAGCGAATCTGGCGCTGGTGATGGCTCCTAATTTGCTGCGGTGCAGCTCCGACTCCATGTCGGTCGTATTTACTAATGCTCAGTGAGTTTACACCCTGTACCTTAGTTGGAGTCCTCATCATTCTTGGGGCAGATATGAACAGTTGTTTGTTTATAACCTCTTGCTCCACCTTAAATGCAGTGATGTGGACCCCCAATACAAGCCTACGCATGGACTAGGTGCCGTATCGGAAACAAGACCCCGAACATCGTCAAAATCTCGCGACCGCCGCCGATGATTGGAATCAATTTCAGGAATATTCTAGGATGACAATATACCACGCTTCTAGCTTACCTATCTTTTTCATCTAACTTCATCTAACTTCTTACATTCTCAGCGCGCAGTACCATTTTCTAGTTTATGTACGTTAGTAACTTGGGATTAGGCAAGGTGTATAGTATAATCATCCCCGTAAAACCCTATGACTATGGAACATGGAGCTCATATGCAATCTATGTTAACCCTGCCCTCCCTGTTGAACTGTTATCCCAGTTATTGAAACCCCATTTGTCACTAGGGTCATCCCTCATGGTTCGACTTTTCCATTGATCCCACTTGTGCTTACCCTTGAATTTCTTCGATGCGTTTTCGAAGCCCTCTGCATCCCTCCGGATAGCGTCGAGGCGTGTGGTGATATTAGACACCTCCTCGTCCGACCAGAGCATCTCCGCACCGACATCTCGTCGGATAGTGTCCAGAAGTCGCCCTGTCTTGCTATTCATGACGACCCCATTCACATGCATCTCCTTCAATGCGTTTAAGACAGCGTTCGCATCTCGGAAACACGACCAATGCGTCTTGATGAGTTCGTTGTAAGCATCCGTCGAACAACCAAACGCATACGAGGCTATTGACGCGGTCTTGGCATGATTGAAAATAGCCAACGCCGTGTGGGGGTTGTGGTATTTGTCGCGGAACGTGCGCATGAGAAGGGCAATGGTGTGCGGATACCAGGAAGGCTGTAGCGTCACATTTCGTTTGGTTCTTGTCTGCGGACCCAGCTCCCTAGCCCCTTGCTCAAATCTCTGCGACTCAGCAAACACCTCCACAAGGGCCCAGTCCAGCAATTCCTGGTCCGTTTGACACAGATCCATCTCTTCCTGTTTCCTGTCCAACTCTTCATTAGGGTCCTCACCCCATTTCGGCTTCCGGGGCATCCGTCGAATGCGGTCATAGAAATCACTCGAAAATGCGCGTATATCCTCATCAGCGTCCGCCCCTTCTCCTTCTCCGGACCCGGATGCATCGACGGATTCGGCTACACGGAATATTTCGTCAAAGAGATCTGTGAAAGTCTTTTGCTCCTGTGCTGTCATTTCGACCCGACGGGTGGGTGTGGTAGAAGGGCGTTGTGTTCGTTGGGCATTTGTTGGTGAGTGGATTGCAGGACCTGCGAAAAGTTGCTCCCATGGTGATTCGGGGGTGTTGAATATAGACTGAGAGGACTGTTCAGCTCTAGAGGAATATAATTAGTTCCGGGTTTTGTTAATATCCTAGGTGCTTGCTTACTCACTGGTACGACGATGATGATGAGTTCCATCGAACTTGGGAGCCACTCGTTGAGAGCGAGATTGGAGACCAAAGTGACGTGGACTTGGAGCATTCCGCTTCTATCCTTGGTTGGAGGTTGCGTTGAATGGCATAGAAGGTAGCACCAGATGCTTTAGATATTTCTCAGTTCCAAGCCCTGCAAATCAGTTGACAAGGGAACAACGCACGAGACTGAAAGATTGAGAATTTTGAAGAGGACGCAAGAGAACGAGAAACTTGTGTTCTGTTGAACATGGAAAATCCAATTACGTCGATGACATCTTTTTCGAATTCGAAAACTGGTCACTATAGATGGCAATGAACAACAAAGCCAAACAACGCGCTCACGTCGTTTGATGACCCTGAGTTGAGCATTGACCCTGATCTGGAGGCACTGTCCGCATAGTGGAAGCCACTGCAGTCCCAAGGTTTATAGTATTCGATGAAAATAGAGCTAGTTAATGTGGGTACAAGTTACAATCCAGAAAATCAATCTCTCGGGGCGAGTGTGACCTTCAGGGGCAAGTTCTCGCCCTTCAACTGCTCACCCTCCAAAGTTGGGATCATCACCAAACATGCCTCTTTCCTGAGCCTGTCAAGCTCCGGAGTGAGACCCAGCTCAAAGTTATTAATAATCTCGATAGTCATTGCTTGGACTTCATAGAGTGCGAACCGCCAACCAATACAGGTACGCACACCACCAGCGAAGGTCAAACTAGTGCAAATGAAGAGCAGTTCAGAGGGCTGCAAGTGAACCGGGGCGAGCGAAAAATAAGCTTACAGGTTCCCGTATACGCCTACACTCGGACCTTTCTTCCCACCGGCATCTCTGAACCATCTATCGGGGTTATAGACATGTGCGTCCTCGCCAAATACCTCTTGGTTCCTATTCGAAGCCGAGCAGGGACACACGCACGCGCAAACAGCCGCATGCCAAGCACCAGGACCCAGTAGATGAAAGAGAAAGGGTCCACGAGGTTAAAACAGAGTCGCGTCCAATTGAGTATCATGAATTTAAACCGGCGCAAGGGATCTACGAACCTGTTGTAGCCGGAGATGGAGAGGATGACTTTAAGGCCCTTGGGGATAGGGAGTTTGGAGACGACTTCGCCAGTTGTCGTGGTGATCGGTTTCGACAGTGGTAACACATCATCTCGTGCTGCGAGTCTATAATTATGGTACACAGCTGGGTGGAACCTCATCGATTCCTATTAAAGCCCGGACATTAAAATATGACAAGCAAAATAAGAAAGGTCACTCAAGACCGAGACTCGGAGGCATGGTTCCGCGGATGGGCGGAGGCTCACCTTGAGAACTGCGTTGAGGTATGGCATGTTATCGAGATCAGATGCGGTGAAGTCGGAGCCACCACGAACGTGGATAGCAGCCTCAGTATCTCGTATCTCCTTGCGAAGTCGCGCTTGGACGTCAGGATGACGTGCGAGTTCAAGAAGAACCCAGCAGAGCGTCGTAGCACTTGTTTCGTGGCCAGCCAGGAGGATCGTCCTAGTGATCACCAATGCACCCATGAGTTTAAAAAAATGAAAAATCAAATAAACTCTCCAGTCAGTCAAATAAAATGCGTTATGGAGTCTTTAGAGCGCACCGCATCTGGGCTAGGAGCTCCTCATCAGTGAGCTTCGCTTCTGCATTCTCCGATGCATTCGCCTGAACTAAATGCCCCGCCAGATAACCATGAAGTCATAGGGTCAGAGACTGGAGGAAATAACGAGGCGCCACACGAACCCAACAGACTAAGAATATCCTTGTTCCCTTTGCCTTGTAAAAGAGCTTCTGCTTTTGTGTCTACAAGCTGGCGCGTGACGGCATTCGCTAGTTGGGCTGTATGCCGTGCATGTTTAAGATTCCGGCGATTCGAATATTTTGACATGAGTTGAAGACCCCATACGGGTAACACGGTCTGCATAAAGATGGCCGACCTCGACGGTGATCCAAGTGTGTCAGACCTAAAAAACCAAGAACGCCACCGGCGGAAAAGTTATCATCAGAACATAAGGTCGCTAGGAAGATCAACGATGCGAGAACGTACATGAGTCCCATGTATGCTTCCATAAATTCGTTCCTCGAGTTCGTCAGCGCACCAAATTGATAGTCAAACGCCGCTGTGGAGACAGTGGTATCATCATCCCAACTGGGTAATGGATAATAAATGCATACCTTCTCCAATAGAGTCCATTGTTGCGCGGGAAAGCCATGTGGCGACATTGAGGACCGTAGTTTGGTCAGGGGAGCTCACAAGGATGTCCGTCCATTGATTCGTGAGCTAGAGAACACGGCGGATATAAGCCTCCGGCCCTGTCGAATGTACGAGCGGACGGAACATACCTCTGCACCCACACGCCGGAAGATGGGTACAAAGGCCTTTGATTCTGGACCTAGAATCACAGTTGGTGAATCAAAAACTGCATCTAGGATGCCACGATGAACACGCACCGCCGAAACCAGGAAGCATGACCTTCCTCTGGCGCCGGTGAGTTTCACTATCCGCCCAAAGCAAACCACGACCCATAAGCACCCGAGATATTTCAGTTCTCTCAGGCCACTTGAGAAAGTTATAACCTGAAGCGCACAAGGGGCGTCAATCTCTGAAAGATATGATAAGCGCGCGCTTGCGGCGTAGAACTAACCAGACGTATGGAAGATGTACTGTAACGCCTTCGGGTCCGAAATCAGGAGACGGTCTTCCTGTGTGAAGTGCTCAGTGCGAATATAAAACAGTTTCATGTATATGACAATGAACTGACTCCGAATGGGCCTTTGATCTTAACAACATCTCCAAATTCCTTCTGGTACTTAAAGTCCGCCTCACCGACTTGGCTCTGGAATATTTCAGGCAGGTTACCTGGATGAATTAATAAGCGTCCATTATCTCACCTGCTTCCTTCGGGATACTCACCGAGTGTGAATGAATCAGCAGGCGGCCCGCGGAGATGCGCCACTGATATTCTCGTCGCTCTTCGGTACAACGCATATCCAGCGCCCAAAATTGCTGATAAAAAAGCAATTGCCCAAGACTGTAGTCCAACGGAAACAGTATGCCAGGGACATCACCATCAGGTTGATGAAAGTAGTGGTATGGACAGTCGTGACGTACATTTGACTTTGGGTCTTGCGAAACGGCAAAAAGCTTGAGAAAAGGTGAGTCATCCAAGAACGGCATTGTGGTAGTATTAAACATGGTCGGCTAGCAAGTTGTAGCGTCGCTGACAACTGTCTCTTGTCAGTGGTCACGATGAAGGCAGTAATGAGAGAGGGGATCTGTTGCCAGTGTGAAAAACCCGCAATAACCCTGCCACCTAGTCTCCAATTGATAGCCGTGTGCTTTATTTTAACAGGAAAGCACAAAACCGAAGATGTTTCGTTATCTGATAGTAGCCGAAGCCTATGTACTTCAAGTCCAATTTTGGAAGCTGGTCGTGTAGGTTGTGGAGAATGGCAGCGGGATGATGATTACAACGTCCTCGAGGGGGGCGATTCAAGTGAATGGGCTACACACGAGCTCAGCGAGGTGGTGACAGGCAGACAGATGCCCAGTGTTCACAACTATGAACCCCAGGATATAAATTGTTCTTGGGCCTTGTAACAGGGCCCTCACATGACCGGCAGTAGGAGTCTCCAGTTATCTTGGGAACCCCAGAAGAATTGTGGGTATTTTAGATACCCATGGCTGTGTTCCTGTACGCCTGTGTGTCGTCTGTTGTTCGGTTGAGGAACGCGTGTCTGGTTCATTAGTTATCGCGTTTTACAGTTATGGGTATTGGAGGGACGGCTTCTGATAATCAGTTCAACCGGCCGTGCTCTGCTCCGCCCGGCGCCCGTGTTTATTGAATGGGAGAGAATATGTCAGTTGATCACTTGTTGAGGATGCCCTGCCGACTTGATGCGTGGGTAGCCGCGTGAGAAGGACCAGGCGCCCAACCTCAAGGTGTTCAAACTTCAGGAGCAAGCCAGTGGTTCGATTGCCCAAGTCTCCGTCTCAGATTACATCTTCGACCACGATAGTTTGGTTACTGAAGCGTTTTTGGCCAGAAGATAGGATAAGTACTATCGGAATAGCCTGTGTGCCGCCATCGTAACTTGAAATTTACGAAGCTGTCATCCGCGATGTCATAACCAGGTAGATTCGGAGGTAAGAAGCAAATAATGCTAAGTGAGGTCTACTCTCCCAGGATACCGGGCTCCTAGAAGGTTGGAATGAGGCAGAGACAGAACTGGCATCCTCTGGCATGTCGTTGGTAAGGTTCGGAAAAACATTTGAGCCTGATTACTTTGTCCTCAAAGTGAGACCCGAAAGTTGCGTAGAATGAGAATAGCCCATAGCCCTGCTAGTGCTAATTTCGTAGTGTGGCGCAGACCTCGTGTCGAGTGAAGTTCCTTATTCTGCACTACATTTTGGCACCTGGAGAAACATTTCGGTTTTGTCATCTGGGAGTGTCCAAAGAATGGACCCCTAAAGGCAGTCTTCAACATCTTTCCGCGGGAAGCCCCGGCCAGGCAAACAAAATTCGAAGAGGCTGAGCGTTTGTTTGTCCGCTCAACGCCCCCGGCCTGCACAGTACACCAGAAGCACACCAGAAGTCCGCTAGCTTGAACACTCAGCAGGGCAAATCACGTGCATTCACACCTTTCCTGAAACGCGGTCACTTCAGAGTTCAGACTCTCCGCCAGACACAACACCCCATAATAACTCATAACTGTCGATGAGTAACGCAACAAACGACGACAAAATTCAACAAACAAAGCCATGGGGTGATGCCAGCCGCAGTCTGGTTAACCAAATCGAGGCAGGAAGCAAGGATTGCATGTCGTGTCGCATCGTGGGGTCTGGGACCTTCGCTGGCGTCGGAATATATGCTTTAACGAAATCAAGGGCAGCTGCTCCTGGTACGCCTGGGCAAAAACGGATTATAGGTGGTTTGGGTATTGGTGAGTCGCAACGCCTGTTCTATCGTGTGTTTTTGGCTGATTCTGATGAAGCTTTGTTGGTCGGGAGTGTAATTCGGTGGTACCAGTAATTTCGATGTGAGTCCCATCGACTCTGTTAGAAGACTATTGTGCGTTCTCAAATCATATTGACTACAGTGGTTATCTATATCCTATCACGCTTAGAAGCTAAAGCTTCCTATGTTGGAGGGATACACTCATGAGTGGGTGAAATTCGCTTTCCTCTTCTCGGCGAAAGCGGCCATGCCTTTCGAAAACACGGGCGGATTAAGCAGTTTGGACAGGAATAAGACTGGTTTAATGCTTACCTTCTTTCTGGTCGTTAGTAGCAAACAAGCTATGGAAGATCCTCCTCTCATACTTCAGACCTTCAGCCAGTGTCATCTCATATGCTATAAATGCACCATGTCAACCCTCAGAAAGCTCACAAGTCACCCTCAATCCACTCACCTTCATTGACAACCTCCTTCCCAGCCTGGACTGCAATCTGGCTCTTCCCAGAAATCTCCTTCGCCATTGCAACAGCCTCTTTAACCACCTGTCCCTCACCCTCCCCAACAATCCTGCTAATCATACCCCACTTGTCCGCCTCCTCAGCTGAGATAGTACGCCCAGTCAACACCATTTCCATAGCGCGAGACTTTCCAATGACTTGTGCGAGGCGTTGAGAGCCTCCACCACCTGGAATAACGCCGAGATTGATTTCGGGTTGACCGAATTTAGCGGAGGGCGAGGCGAGGATGATGTCACACATGAGTGCAAGTTCGCAACCTCCTCCGAGCTTGACGTTATAATGGATTGAGAGTGTGTGGGATTGGAGAGAGAGGCGGGCGTACTGCGTATCCGCTGACGGCGGCAATAATAGGCTTGCTAATTTTTGTAATATCGGCCCAGTCTTCGAGGAATTTGTTCTTGTACACATCCGCGACTTGGAGCATTTATGAACACACTGCATAAACTGAGTATAGGGACCGGTACTCACATTGCTTGTCCTTCATCTCCTTGATATCCGCACCCGCTAGACGGAACTGGATCAGTCTCCAAGGCTTCGCGCATAAACCAAGCCAGAACACATACCAGCAAATGCCCTCTCAGATCCAGTCAACACCATAGCACCAACAGTATCATCCTTATCCGCATCCTTCAACGCCTGGTTCAATTCTCGGAACAGGGGGCTGCACAATGCATTGAGTGCTTTTGGGCGGTTCAGCTGAATAAGCAGGACATTTGGTTCCGGACGGGACGTGATAATATACTCGTAGTTATTGTTAGGCGAAGCAGAGGCAGACATCTTGCGGTGTGGGGTATTAGTAGCGAAGGTGATGATCCAGCGGGTACGCGCGAGATTGGACAAGCGGAGGGGATTTTGAAGGGAAGCACGAGAGATGTAGTGGGCCATTTACAAGTTGTAAGGAGATAATTCGGGATAAGCCACTTGTTTTGTCTTGGGAATTTCTTCCTGAGGTCAGAGCCTTGGTCAGTGTGATTTCGAGGCTCGCTTGACCGGAACTTGGAATATAAACGCCCACGGTCCCATAGCTGGTGATCTACTACGTAACGGATCTATGGTAGTTTTAGTAGAAGACTCAAAGATACAGCTGGTATTTGGGTAGGTTGCCCAATTGGTGTACTTGTATCACATGGAGGCCGTGCATCATGGGAATGATATCGTAGAGAAAAATTGCTGGATAAACACCTTTCTCTTTGTCCCACCAGAGGTTCGAATGACATCAGCTCGATTTCTCCATCACGGGTGTACACAATACCAGTAGACGTCGTTCTCAGCGAATTTCCCAGCGTCCAAACTCCTCCGACTTCACATTGTTCCTCGGTCTTAGGCAATGTGTTTTTCCTACTGGGTCAGACAATAGTTGATAATAGAATCTGAACGAAAATAGGCAAGTCAAGAGGTTGAGTGTAGGGTAGCAGCGTGGACTCCTTGGCCTATGGGAATTTGTGCGAGCTCACTAAAGTTTCATGAAATTGGAGTGAACGGCAAGACATAATATGTACACAGTAGATCACACTGATCGATATTTCCGTTCAAATACAAATAGTGTGGATATATCGCAGAAATCATGGAAAAGGCGTCGCGGCGAAGAATGGTTGAATAGTCATTTTTTCCTTATCCCACTACAGATTATAATATTAGAAATATTAGATTTATCGGTTTTGTTTTCAGCAAGGTGGCGAGCACTCACAACGCCCTTTCTCCAATAAATGTCCTTTTCGATGAGTTTCCTCACGTCTTCTAGTGTCTCGGCCTCAACGATTAGGATAGATCCTGTTGCATTGATGCGCGTCTCATTATTAATTGTGACAGTGGGTTGCGCTGGATCTGCGATTATCCCAGCTACTCCTGCAGTGCATAGCCGCCAAGAATAGTACGATGGAAAATATTATTAGCCTCAGATAATGAGAAAAACTAAAGCCAGATACATACTAAAAGTTCCGTCCTCAATCAATGGTTTCACATCTTTGAGATGAGACTCTCGGACTGTATACCTGTGGGCGACGTTGTTCGGATAGTCAGGAGCGTAGACGAAGTATTTATTCAAGGGTGTGACTCTAGAAGCAGTCGCATGGAATAGACGTGCGCGGGGGAGTGAGGATGTTACGCATTGCGATAGACGGAGCATTTGTGCAAGGCGTCCTTCAGGGGGAGGGTCGTGGTCAACCGAGAACCTGGTTTCCACGGATTTCTCACAGGTGACTCTATTGTATTGATAAAGATTATTCAGACCCGCAAGTCGTAGGTGCTTCGCATTGCGTGAACAAGTTTCCAATAACACTTTTAACGATGTGGATTTTGTTTATTGTCGGGTTATAAGGGGAGAAGCTCAGATGTTGAATGGTGTAGCGATCAGGTATGGCGTAACGGTCAACTTCTCAGTGTCCCACTAGATATGAACGGGCGCTGATAAGCAGTTATTGGGGGGTGATATTGGGGCAAACGTACCACGCCCGAAGTATAATACACGTCGTTCTTGATCGCATCCCAGACCCTAATGTTCAGGTAAAGATCTAAAGACATTTCCAGTGATGAAAGTACGTACTGGTCAATATTTTCCGCCTCAAAAATAAATGCAGACCCGATCATCTTCTTAGGTGCTTCTGGGGACGCAATAGATTCTGGGGTTACCATAGCTCCTCCAACACCTTTATTGTCAGCCGAGAACCGACGAAGAATAGTCAAGACCACATCCGAGATCAAAAGACCGAAACTCGCGTACGGACGAGCCCATTGGAAAAGTGGTTCTTCGCGCCGTCGAGATGCGCCTGCCTAACGCTAAGCCGTTTTTGAAGAGTACCTTCCTCCGTTCTGTCTGGTGCGTAGACGAGGAAACGATGACGGGTAGGCGCGTCAGAAGACATTGTTCGATGTTTCGAGAAAGTGAGGGTTGGGAATCTTGACTGGGAGAGGAAAGGTGGAGATAGACTCGACGTTCTACCTGGCTGTCTTGATAAATATCGTCGTACGGCCGAACGAAGCATTGGACCAGGGTGGACGATCGCAAGCTAAAAATGGGATCACACTGGAATAGGCTATATCCGGCCCGGAATTAACCCCTATAATGCCGACTGTCACATAGAATGGTTAATCACCCAAACCCACATCTCTCCTTTCTCTCCTTTCGAATTTCATCTTCACGCACCTACTGACGATTTAAAGTGTGCTCCTTTCTCCTATTTCGCGGCTACATTTGACGTTATGTGACAGGACAACATGCAATCACCAGAAACTGTACACACCCCGCAAGTTGTGGTGATGGAGCTTCCAATTCTCCCCAGGGAAAATGCTATGGATGTGCAGGAGTCGGCGTACACGGTGGATAGGTTGCACACGGCCTTTTCGTCGCCTGCCGGCGACGTTACCCTATCTGCTCGGGGAGGACAGACTTTCTTCCGAGTCCACAGCTACACGCTAAAGACAACCTCAGGATTCTTCAGGACGATGTATGACTTGCCGCAGTAAGTGATCGGCGTTCGCTGCATGGTCCGCATGTCGATTCAACGCCTGGTTCAGGTCCAATTCTCCTGTGGATGATATCATCTACTTGGACGAGGGCGCCGAGGTGCTTGAACCACTTCTACGGATGGTCTGCGGGCTGCCACTCCAAGAGCTAACGAATTGCGATTTGATTGAAAAAATTCTCTTCGCCGCGGAAAAATACGATATGCCTGGACCAATATCAATACTACGCCTCTATGCCGCGACCCCACTACTCCTTGAACAGCCGCTCCGACTGTTCTCGATCGCATGTCGGTATGGGTGGGAAAAGGAAGCCAAACTGGCATCAAGGCAAAACCTTGAACTAGATTTGTTTGAACCTACTCACCAGGATACCCTGGCGCAGCTCCCATCCAAGGCCCTCCTAGACCTGATGAATTTGCGTCATAAGAGAAGGGAACAGTAAGAACATGTTCCACGATTCCGCTCTCAATCACTGATGACGCCCGCCCCATAGACTACGCCAGAGATTGGACAACCCTCCATTTGTATCTGGGGCGACGGCTAACTGCATCCAATGCAACACCACCGTCGAATACCACACCTGGCGCGAGCTCAAGTACAAGATGATTTTGGAGATGGACAGACGGCCCGCAGGAGATACGATCCTCGACCCTGGGCTTAATGAATGGCCTGAAGCAAAGGCCTGTTGGAAAGCAAAATGTCCGAAGAAGGACTGTAGCCGGTTGTTGTACGATAAGGGTGAGACACTGCGAGTGATAAAACAATGTATTGGAGAACTGCCATCGACTGTATAATATTTTGTGTAATTTATCATGTTGATCACGTGCCGAAGGTTTAAGTTGGATCCATTAGATCAAGGATTTCTGTTCTATTATTAAGTACCACCGTCGACTCAGCACGCCCACCAACAATGCCTCGGGCGCAGAGTCCCCCAGGAGTACAGCGTGCACACCTCAGGACATCGCCCCTTGCCTCAAAGCCTTCCTCCAAGCGACACACCTTACCCTCAGACGTCCTCGAGCTCTCCTCTGACACAACACACATCCCTCTCCCCCCGCC
Source organism: Macrolepiota fuliginosa MF-IS2 (assembly GCA_015584085.1). Lineage (NCBI taxonomy): Eukaryota > Fungi > Basidiomycota > Agaricomycetes > Agaricales > Agaricaceae > Macrolepiota > Macrolepiota fuliginosa. The sequence goes on along the minus strand of MU151057.1, from coordinate 45,929 downwards.
ACAGAAACCTCCAGGTCGAGTTGCCTCGCTGACCACAAGGAAACACAAGTCGAAGCCTAAAGCACAGATACAACCCTCAGAGGTGATAGAGATTTCGTCGGACGAGGATGATGCGCCACCCTCACAGGAGGTTGTCCTTGCCGACTTGCGGAGGCAGGTCAAGAAACTCAAGCAGGTATGAGCTAGTTCCCCTTTATTCACATTCATGTTTTGATCATGATTTTGCGCACTTGTGCGGCGATTTCTTCACAGGAGAATGACCGACATATCAAAGACTGCAGCTCATTGGCCACCGAACTCGCACGGTGTCGTACCGAGCTCAAGGAGGTCAATGCAAAAGCTTCCGAACCCAAACCCACCGATGGAAAGCTTGTCTTAGTGCGTCCATCCTTCCTCCAGTCTTCGCTTGAGTTGCTGATTCAAACAACGCTCTTGTTGCAGGATCCATCGCAGGTCGAAGACGGACTCAGCTGCGAGATATGCACAAGCCGCATGTACACCCCCTACCTGTACGCATTTCCCTCCCACGAACACCGATATAATAGCGCCCGGTTGACCCACCATCACGCAGATTACCAGATTGTGGGCACACTTTCTGCTTCTCTTGCCTCAAGGATTGGTTCGGAACAACCCATGCGCGCTTTCTCCAAGCAAACCCACACTGGAGTGCAGGAATGGTCAACCTATACGTTGCGCGCATACAGGGACTTTTGCGACCAGAATACCTCAACCATCCGCAGATCCATAACCACCTTTTACAATTACAGCAACCTCAACCCGAATATACATGCCCTACGTGTCGTAAGCGGGTACTCAGGCGTCCCGTCGAGGACTATGCGCTCAAGGCGCTTGTGCGGAATATCTCAGCGGCTAATGAGGTGGAGAAACGAAATATTCCACCGGATGGGCCCCTTACGGAGCGTCGGCATGGGCACCTTATTGTGGTTGATCCTTGGGAAGGCTATTTCCCGAAAGATCGATAAACCTTTTTTGTTTTGGGTTTGGTTACACGTCATGCTTTTCGCCACTTTACTACTGCATTATTGGCATATCCCGCGAGATGTTACACGACCATGTTGATCTACAATACTAATACCATATTTAATATTCTGTCAAATGTATGTATATGTTCGCTATTTTACAGGGGCGGCCGGGAAAGACATAACGATGTACAAAAAAGTGCAGATAGAATAGATAATATGCATAGGTCGGCAAGAAAGTTCGCCTCACCGCTTTTTTGCTTTTGTCTTCCCGGCCGTCTTCCCAGCGGTCTTCCCCGTAGTTTTCCCCGCAGTTTTCCCTGCCCCAGTCTTGACGCGTTTGGTGGGCGCAGTAGCCCGGATAGTCGCAGGTCCCTCGATGATCTCAACCTCATCGTCATCCTCCACCTTCCGTTTCATTGCCACATTCCTTTGTGAGGAAGTATCAACTTCCATATCCACCAGAGACCTCGTCGCAGGACTCTGTTTCAAGGATGAAGACGATCCCTTCGCAGAGCTTCGCGAGACAACAGACGACGCTGGCGAAGCTCTCGAGGGTGTCGTTCGCCTTTCACCCCTCACATGTCCTGACCCTGACCCTGACTCCTGATCAGCATCACCAGTACCACTTCCACCGCCCGCACTTTGCATCGCACGCCCACTCGACACTGATGTCGGCGATGCCTCCTGCTCCACCTCAACCCTACTCTCCCTCCAATCCCGCGCAAAAATACCTTCGGCCGATAGCCCATCTTCGAAAGCCCGTATATCATTCTGTATATGTGCGTCATCTTCTTTCGCAAGACTTTCCACGACTCCATCGCCTGTCATCTGTGCACCAAAATTTTCAAGTGATAAAGATCCCGAGTTTTTGACCAGGTATCGAGTCTTGAGTCGCAGTTTTTCTTCACGGTCCCTATCTTCATCTTTAGTGTTGCCGTCCAACACTGATGGCTCTCCCAGGTATTCAATCCATTCCCAGGGCCGGTTGACGACCGCTTGGTCGTATACGATGTTTCCGGATGAGTCTATATGCGAGTTGACGAGATTAGTTACAGCGCTGTTGGTTGAGAAGGTCGCGAGCAACGAGAGGATTTGGGTTCGGTATTCAAATGGAAGGTCGGCTGGGAGTTCGGCTATTGGTTTGTTTGGGTAGTGTCGGAATGGATCAAAGGATAGTGGTTTCGCGGGTTGTGGTATTTCTGGTGGCCGATAAGGCATACGTCAGTCCAGGTAATATGGAAAAATGTCTTAAAAAAACCCGGGATCCAACTCTGGACGTGGAGTCGACTCGAAACTTACCATCGATAAGGTATAGGAGCGTATCAATGAGAAGCGGATAAACAACTGGATTCAGGTTGTCTGTTGTGCCGTAATGCTGCGGGAATAATATGCTTGTATGAGGACGTTGCCGAAATCGCTGAAGAGAGAAATTAGACATACCAAAGCAAGGTAAAAGAGATTGCTGATGAACGGTGCGCTCAGATCTTTCAGTTTCGGGGTCCAAGCCCCGCGGAAACCAAGGTCGAACTGTAACAATCGAACTAGTAGAACGACTTGCTGTGAGATTGTTGACGATAGATCTTCTCTACCAGCGGCTTGGGCAGGTGCGCTTGACTCTAGGGTGGCTTTGATTGTGGAAAGTTTATCGTAGAGGATTGCCACAAAGTCATCCTGGACTGCTGGATCGAGATTCAGGAGTAGGGGACCTTCCTTCCGGAAAGGCTGAGCGATATACACCAGCGCGCGCAGCAGCTCTCCAACTCGGCGGAGTTTATCGAGAGCACTAGTCATCTGCTCAGACTTCAACTCCTGAAGTAGCTCATTGATGCACTTGAAGCCATTCGCGATGAACTGTATGGCGAGAAAGAGTAACCGGCATCCCCACATCAGTCACCCAGACATAAATAAGACGCAATAGACTGGCCTTGCTTGCAACTGTATTATCAGCCCCCTGTGCCATTTCCCCAACATAGTAAGCCTCCTCCGAAGTCATCGACTGATGAAAAAGCATGATGGTCAATTTATTCAGGTTGCCACTTGCGGCATCGTGAGTAGATTCCTGATCAAGCGCCTTCCCCAACTGTTTGACTGCAAACTGCATTTGTATCGTCGTGGCGACGATCTTCCAGGGGCTCAGTAGACATGTTACTTCGGGCCAATCATACATGTCTTTCTCTGTTGCAAGTTAGCAACAACCGTGTTGTGCCGCTATGCGGGTAACCGAAGACTTGACACTCACCATCAACATTCTCGCCTAGAATAGTCCGTAGGCCAACTATGGTGTGTTGCCCCAGATCCATTGAAGATGTTTCAGATAAGTAGGCGGAATCTTCAAAAGCGGCGCGGATGACATCCAGATTTCTGTAAGCGCCCTGACGAAATTGGGTATCGTGACATAGCCGATGCCGAAGTGAGGTAAACTCTGTTCTGATTTCTTGTGGGATATCTGGTTTATTTTCCAGGAGGATGAGGAGGGGGATACTTGTAACAAGAGATGAAAAATGAGGTTCCTCATACACAGTCCGTCGGCGTGTCTGAAGGCACTGGACATCGAAGAGGTCGACAGGAGGAATTCCGTTCGTATTGGGATTTTCTTGTAGTAACAGTTGCTGAAAGAGGTTGTTAGCAGCATTCAAGAAGACCTGAACCTCCGGCGTGGACTCTGTCGCGCCGAGCTGCCAAGCAGGATAGACCACTCCCGTTAAGATGGTTGTCGTCTTGAGCGCTCCGTGGACGCAGAGGTACAGCAACACCACGGTGACAACATCCCATGCCTCTGCGGTTAGCGCGGCGATCTCGTTCTGGCCAGGACCTACGAACCATCTTTGCACGTCGCCATCCAAACCATCGGGTAGATGCTGATCCACCTGCCACAAGAAGATGCCATAACGCAATGCACAAGCCTTTCGCTGGGCGACATCAGGGTTCATCGCGGGCACTTGGCGCAAGCTCGCGATTGCATTATCCCAGACCTTCCAAGCCCAATCAAGGGAGGTGCGATACTTGATCCACAAGCCATTGGCAAGCAATGACGGCGCTTCTGGTTCCGTATCTGCTGCCATCACCAGGATTTCTGGGAGAACGTCGGGAACGGGTTGGGGGCGTTCTGTGGCCGGTCGCAACGCCTTTATAAAGATTAGCACCAGTCGACATCCGACAAGGATAACCTTCGTACTAGTGTGAAGTGGGCCAAGTCCGATTCGATGCGCTCTCGTGAAGTCGAGCTGAGATATTGACGGTCCCTGTCAAATTCGACGAGAAGCGAGAGCAATCCTCTTGATTGTACACCCTGTGTCTTCCATGTTTGGTGGGCCGTGTCCAGAGCGAGAACGATATCTGGTATAACATTCATGCATGACCAGATAGTTGCAAATCGATGCAGGGTATCAATAATGGCGACTAGGAGTTCAGGATGTTTGGTATTTGCGAGTATATGGAGTGTGAGCTTTGCATATAATCAGGGGGTGCTCTGAGATAGGGCGAAGAATACTCACGCCGAGGATACAATCAAAACATTTTGCATAGACCATCAACTCGACAGATATGCAGTAGATACGTAGGAGTGCGGAACTCGTAATGGTCGAACCAGGACTGGGGATAATGTCAGTATAAGAAACGGCACAAATATAGTTCGACCAATTGCCTCGATATCTGTTGTTCCAGTCTAGGAAGAAACCATTGTCTGAAGGTCCGCGCTTGTTCGAAACGGGTAGCGTGAACAAGTGTTTTGCACCGATCCAGCAGTGCAGTAGAGGTCGTGACGGTAGAATCTTGTTCTCCTGATAAGCTAAGCATGAGCTTCACGTGGTGTAAAGAAGCAGGAGATTTACCTCCGAATAACTCAGGGAGGATCAGACGAATCTCCTTGCGAATTTCTCGCTCCGTGATATCTTCAGGTGTTTCTCTTGCCTTAAACCCATGCAAAGTAACCTTCCTTTGATTAAGCTCGGAAAACGTCGAGTTGTGCAGTGGTATCCAACCCAAGAATTGGCGATGCCGCGACTCGACAGTCTATTGCGGTTGATCAGCAAACACTACGCAACGAAAATCAGGTTTAACCTACTTCTGTGAAAGATAGTCCAGGCTCTCCACGTGCAATAAGTCTTTGGATATACTTGGCATACGAAAACAGCTCCTGCTTGACCAACTTGCCATACAAAAGAGCCACATCCCGTAAGTTCTTCGACTCTCCAGCAACTTCCGACATATCCAGCCAGTCAAATAGCTGGTCCTGAAGAAAGTCCCTAGGCGCCTCAATGTCACGGCGGGTCGCGCGTTCGCAGGCTCTGTCTCTCCACAAACGGATAAGAGTAACGGCAGCGAAAGGTCGGTGATCGCCATATTGCAAAGGGGTAACACTCCATGTGAGAAGCATATCAAGTTTCTCCTTGAATGCAGGCGTATTATCCAACTCGTTCTGGAAGAACGAGATGGTTGACATGTCGGTAGTTGCTGAGATAGAGTTGAGTAACTGGCACAGTAATGTGAACAAAATATAATCTAGAAGAACTGAAATAATAGTACCTTGACATCGACAACTGCTGTTCCCAGACGTCCAATATCCTTCGAAGGGGGATCATGAAAGAGAATAGCCTCGTTACGTTTCTGAATGTCGAAAAGATTGTCATTTATGGCTCGTCGTATCTCTTGGATGGTACGATCAGTGGAACGTTCAACACGGGGATGTATTTCAGCAATATCCGCATTCATGACGTTGGTGATCAATCCGGAGTGTGTTAGCCACATTCGCGGACATACGAATGCGTCTGGAAGAGCCAAGCAGATGCGCTAGTCGCCGTTAGCGACAGTCTCGTAAAATACTGGATAACATACCTGGAGAATGGTGCGCAATTGCTTTTCTGTGTCAAGGAGGTACTCTTGTGCGGTATTTCGAATCTAGTAGACGTCAGTATTATTGAGCCACATAAACTTGAAGCGGTTTGCATTCACCTCCGATAATTTGCCGAGACAAGCCTCCACAAATGGTCGGGCAAATGCACGACTCGTCATAATGGGTGCAAGGTACTCATCCGCTAAGCGGCTCAGAAATCCTGCTTGAGCAAGGTTACACGCGCCCATCTGATGTACGAACCACACAAGAAATGTTTTGTGGTCTACCAGCCCTTCAGCATAGAACGTCCGCAGCAGCTTCAGACTTCAAATTCCCAAAGAGACATCAGCCCTAGTATCTGCACTGGATATCCCGAATAGTACTCACCCATACGAGAATCGAGATATCCACTTTTCCCTGCCATCTATGTCAGCGAGAACTCCTTTGAACGTCTGCTTGATATTAAGCCCAGGGCGAGGAGCACTCGGCAATGCGATATCGGTAAGCTGCTTCTTCATGTATCCTGTCATGATATTCGCCCAGTCCACGCTGTACTGCGTCGGGTTATACGTAGGCCTATTCCGAAGCCCAGCCTATGAGACCATAGTAAATCCCTCGAGACGATCAGGAATACAGTCGGACAGCATACCGTTTCATTGGCACCAAAGACGCGGAGAAACCAAACTGCCCTAGGTATGGCGACGTTGTTCTGGTGTAGCAAGTCTAGTAAATCATGACCCTTGGCCCCGTGAGGGACACTCTTCCCGAGTTTGTGCAATGGGACGTCGGGGTTCGCGAGATCGGCGAACCATGCTTGTCTTTTTGCCTCGTTGAGGGTTACCCTCGTAGGCATGCGAAAGCTCGGGGAACTAAATGGATGTTAGTCGACGCCACATAATTTCTGTTGGCACACTCACGGAATCGAGGGTATACGATCGGCACGGCGTTTGAAGACTTCATTAATCAGGTCCTCCAATTTACTAAGTGTATCCCCAGCGTTCAAGTTCTCGTTTATGATCGACTGGGCGCTGAATGTCTCTGCCTGAAATCCCGGGACTTCGATGAGAGGGGATTCTGTATCCAACATTCACCCAGTTACTCACCGAAACCTGATGACCGAGGACAAAACCCGTTCTGACCCTCGTCTCGGAAAGCAAATCTTCATCCTGGCCCGGCTTTGGCGGAAAGAATCCAGGATAACCTATGAACACCACCCACACCCTCTGAGTTTTCCATTATGTCCTCGAAAATAGCTACTCATACCAAGGTCTGCAGTTGCATGCGATTTAGGTAGCCACTTGGGGGGCTGGGATTCGTATATCGGGAGCTGCTTTTCATCTTTTCGTTCTCGCATCTCCGAGATGACCAGAAACCGAGAACATACGTGTCGGAGTAGGTGCTAGTAGGTGGTGAGAGGAGTCGTGCGCGAATTGAGGTTCTCGGTAAAGGACACAGTTGTCCCTGAAATGGACCCGACTGCCTGATTTGGATCCTGTCATTCCGCGACGCGTTGACAGTCGTCACGTTTCTTATCTTATGTCCATACGCCAGTCCTCAATACCTGCGCGCGCGTCTTATGCGCCCTCGCAGAGCTCTCAAGGCGCAAACTCTGCTGCCATGGCAAAGCTTCTAGAGAAGAAGAAGGAGTATGATGCTGTAGCCGCTCTCGAAAAAGCAAGCACATTATATCTGCAGCGGATAGAAGCCCTAGGAGAGGACTGTGAAATCATGGCAAAAGCTGGTGAAGGTGCGCCTTCCCTAGCTTCATTTGGAGATATTCTCTCCTCATTTCTATCAAAGTACACGGACAGGTCCTAGAGCAATGGCCAAGGATGTTCCAGATACTGAGTCTATTCTGTGAGTTATTGTATATCCTTGGAGATAGCCTCTCGCCTAATCAAATCTTACAGTGGCCTCAAGAGAAAAGCAAGATGATGATGATGCTTCCGAAGGCCAGCGACTTGTCCGCCTCCCGATAGACGAGCTCCAACAACAAACCTCAGAGCAGTCATGATCTTCACGAGAAATCTGCACGAAGTGTATTTATTATCACTTAAACATTATATACGTGGTATAATCCTACAAAAAACAAACTTTCTTATCTGGGGATATTCTTAAGCATCGTGCCCCCCAGTCCATTCCTCATCGGGCGGACTCCTCGACACTTCCACGATTCCATCCTCCTTCATTTCTGCACCAAGATTACTCGCCTTCACACCAGCATCCTCCAACTCTGCTACCAACAGTCCGCTCAAACCTAGGTGGTCCTTAGGTATCCAAATACATGGTTGTTCGACGTAAGTCGAAGGATGGTCAAAGGCATGCACATCGCCATCCTCTTCGTCCTCTTCGTCCAAGAGCGCAGGAGTTGCAGGTTCAAAGACAGGACGCTTAGGCGGCTTGTACTTCTTTTCCTTCTTCGAATTCTTTGATTTCTTGGACACCTTAGAGACCTTGGAACTATGTGAAGCGATCGTGTCGAATGACTTCATCTTGTAGAGGCCGGGTGCCGTCATTCCTGTCGCCTCAGCGATTGTATCCTCGCTAGTCTTCGGGGGATCTTGTTCCTCTTCAGAATAGCAGTGCTGCGAGCTTGACTCTCCCATCAAACTCGATCCAACATTGCCGAGTTTCTCCGTAGTTTTCTTGATTCGTCTTCGGACACTGCGAAGAGCTGAAAACATATTAGACAATATTACATTTTAATATTTCGCATGAGGACGCACTTGATCGACTGAATAGGTCCAAGTCACTATCGCCATCCGAGTCTGCGGTCTCATGTTTCTCCTTCTTCCGCTTCTCAAACCTCTTCGCGATCTTTTGAGTGGCTAGAGACATAGGTAGATATTTGATGATGGCTACAGGAAGTGTTCATGGAATGCAGTCATCGAATCAATAATAAAACTCACGATTGTAGCTGTAGTTGATGAAGAGTTGCGAGAGGGCAGTTATGCCCAACAGGACAAGCATAACGGCTGCCTGGGCGATAGCTGTGGAAGTCGACTGGGATGTTTTGAGGAAGAATAAGCAGGCCAAACATATCTGCTCGATATATAGACCAGCAACTATAGTCGTGCTTAATTACTACTCATCGTGACAACAACGGGGACTCACATAGGTTATTGATAGCCATAGGAAAATAAAGACCACCAGTTTCCATTTCATCGGGTTGGTCGATGACTTGGGAAAGCACTATGAGTTGTGTGTGAGGCTTTTCTGGGAGTATAAATTGGGAATATATCATACAAAATTTCCACGCAAAATAGTACATGATATAACCTTTTCACACCTGTCAGAGCAAACTTTGAATTAACCGCATTCGCGACTCACTGATTAAAGCAAGAAGATTGATGAGAGGCGACATTACGCTGTAGGCAAAACCAATTGTAGCGAGTAGCGACAGACGAGGGAGAACGACTCCAAAATCAGCCTAATAACATCATAAAAAGAACCCCCAAAATCCGTAGAACTTGAAGACTCACATTCGGCATGAGGAATGTCACACCGTATGCTTGGCGCGGTGTGCGGCCCAAGAACCACTTGCGAATGAAATGAAAGACCAGGGGGGCCAGCTGGAGAAGTGCAGCACCGGCACCCGCCAAACCCTGTGAAACTGGGGAAGGCGTCAGACATGATAGTGAAGATAATATGCTAAGAAATGTACCCATGTAAGTCAGGAAGAACACTGATGCTCCTGGGAGCTGGGCAGCCAGTTCTTGGACGGTCTTGGTTGGATTCTCAACAATCTGGAGACAAAACATTCAATATTCTGTCAGAGAGACAAACCTTGCGGATATACTGACACTCTGAATGGCCCGTGTGATTCCAGTACTCAGCGTGACGATCAAGAAACCATGACTGGACAATATGGTGTCATACAATTTGGTCGAAGGAAGTATTGGGATGAGCTCACATCAACAACAAGAAATAGTATCGCTTGTAGACGCTGACGGCGATGAGCGAATAACGAGGGATACACTCATACCAGGCGAGACCTGCCAGCACCTGATGAGTTTCGGTAGGCAGACTGATAGAACTGACCGCATACCTCGAAGGATGAATGGCAACAAAGCAAATAGACTGGCGAGCAAAGCAGGAGGAAGTACACCCTGTATGATACCAGGCACCGGGGCAGGAGCTACATAAACTTAGCTCAAGTCACACACCTGCGATACAGATACGCACCATCGCATAGCCATTGTAACCAGCTTTACAGCACATGAGTCTTGTGAGCCATACTCATTTAGAATGAAACCAGACACTTACTGGAATTTGAGGCAAAGATCATCCAGGTTACTTAGTGTACCAATGAAACCAACAGGGAAAGCCCAAACAATGATGAGCCCAATTGTTGCGGCCCAGGACGTGACATATCGCCAGCGCATCTCCAAAGCTCCGTCATCAAGATTGTGCCAGACTATGTCCTTCGGATTGGCTTCCATCCACTTGGAATACATCTTGAGCGGCTAAGTTCATGTTAATGTGAATTCAGTGTAGAGTGTCAGGGGGAGGAGCCTTACCTCATGGTAGCTAACGCATTGCGCCAGGACGTGGGCACCTATTTGGAGGTTGCAACGGATGAAAGCGCTCCCCAAGAATTTGCCTTTGACAATATGTTCCCTGCCTTCCTTCAGGCTCTTGTTCAGTTCCGCGATCTCTTGCTATTCATGACATGAGCTATGTCGCTGATGAACAACTATGCGTAAAATACCTACTTTACACCAGTCAATGGTATCAACCTTGGGTCCAATCATACCCAGGAGACCAGTCCGGTGGTGGGGGCGCTTGGTCGGAGGAGCAAGTTCGTCCAAAAACTCTCTCGTAATCGGCGGTACTGCGAGCTCCGTCGAAACAAAGTGCCCTTCTTCGTCCTTCGACCTACGCTTCATTGCTTTCATATGTAATTTTACCTTCTTACGCCAAGCAAGAATTGCATTCCTGAGTAGAACCGCCTCAGCCGCTTCGAGTTGCTCGCAGGCCTGTTGTCGCCGCTCGAACAATTCATTCAATGACTTTGTCCCGCGATACAGCCAAACACGGTCAACGCCACCTGGCACGAAGCTTGCGAAGGTGCGCAGGTCGTGTTCGTTTGCGAGTTCATCGGGCACGGATGTGATAAGAACGGTACGCGCTTGAGCGAGCCGAGAATGAGAGTGACTGATGAGAAATTGGTGGCGTAGGTGAACGAAATAATTCATTTCGCGGCGGATCATCCAAATAACGAAAACTAGGAGAAGTCAGAAGCACATCTTCGGGCGATGGTGCAAAAGGGCGCACATGTTAGGAGATAGACGACAACGATGTGCGCGGAAAACCGATCTTGGTCCCGAGGCTCAATAATACTAATAAATAAAAATCTGTGAGCATGCGTAGTGGGATTGCACGACTAGCAAATTACTTAGTCCATGAAATCTTTTCCAAGCCTTGTGCTGCTGATGTGATTCCAACAGCATCCGCGGGTATAATGACGAGGAATGTTAGAATAGTGAAAACCAAGAAAACCCATATCAGGAGTTTGATGTATCGTAAAAACATATAGCTAGATGCATTGACTGTCAGCCCACGTGTGGAGAAGTTCGAAATTATGAATAGCAGGCGCGCACGCATCAAGCCCATTCTTATGTATCTGAGAGAACGCGTTGTCAGACAAAGGCAATGGATACCGAAGGGAAATCGTACGATATCTTCCGCTGGGTATCTCATCAAAGCTGGCAGCCATCTCCAGTCGGAGGGAAATTCAGGTGCTCGTTTGCTAGAAATCCTAGTAAAGGTCCAACACCAATGAGAAAAGCGTGGAACTCACTCAGGGGGTGGTAGCGTTGTCCGTGGACTATAGATTCTCCATAATTTCTGCTTGAGAATAAGGAATGCTACGACCTCTGCACCAAGGAGGGCTCCGTTAACAACCAAGGCTGTGAGAAAGTTGCTGGTTGTGCCGCTACTGAGGGCTTTATCCCTATCGAGGGACATGTTGGAAGGGGAGGAACCGACGAAGGTCTGGCGGACTAACGAGACTAAACACCTCTTCAGAAAAGAAAAGTGAAGAAGGGGAGAGTGAGAAATTGAGAATGATTTCGGGTAATTAGGTGGTGCGACTACAATGCATGATTGTTGCTCAGGAGCTCACCAGGCACGTCGCATGCCGGATATGTCCTAAATTAATTCAATTGTATTTATTTTCGGACCGTCTGGAGCCTGGACAACGTGAGCCCTCGATCGCACTTCTTCGTCGGCATTAAATATTGCACTGTAGTGAACGTCCGACAAGTGCCATATCCGCGCAATCTTTCCCTCCGTCTCCTACCCTTCCAGAGCATCGGAGATACTGGAGAATGTGCTGCATAAGGTCATCTGCCAATCTTCTCCGGCCTTCCCGCGACGCAGACGAAGACCACCTTAAGCGACCAATAGCATTGGTCGGCGCGAAGCACCCACAATCAATTTGGTGAATTACATATCTCCGGATGGGCGCGTTGGGTGGCTGGTTGGCATCTTCCATTTCCATCAGGCTCCATGTGACACTATCCATGGTGTTCGCCACCGATGCTCGGGTAGGTAGAATGAGTGAATCAGGTGAACAAAATCCACGAAAGCAGATGATGGGCGTCAAAAAGGATTGTGCGCTTGAAACGAGTGACGTCACTAATAAACCTCATTATACAACTGCGCAATGGACTGCGTAATCACTTATCTTTTCCTCTTCCAACTCTCAAGAGAAGACCTAAGAATTTATCTTAAACATTATGCCTTCCGCAAAGCTGACCCTCAGTGATTTACCGCTCGAGGTTTTACTCGATAATCTGTTCCCAATCCTTCCAACCGCCGACCTCCTCAGACTGGCCACAACCTCCAAGGTAAATATGGAATCACACGATTTGAGTCATATATATCTGACCTCCTTGTGATGCTCAGGGCTTTTCTTCCTTGGGTTCAGATGAATCACTTTGGAGGCGTAAACTTCGAGACGATTTCAACTTTGATGGGGCCGGAACGGCGAGGCGGGCAGGCTGGAAGTTTATCTATCGTGGATTATCCAAGCCGAGGGGTGAGTACAGCTTAGTAGCCCCTTGGGATATCAGTCTGAAATCGTTGCATAACAGTGTTTGTCTGGGGGTAGGTTGTATGATGGAGATTTTCGAACCCCCTCCTGAAAATATTGCAGAGAACGTTCCCATGGACGACTTGGTCTAAACCGGTTCCCGAAGCATGCCAAGGATGGCGTACCTTTCCCTATGCAGCTCTCAACCCCTGGAGCAAGTATCATCAAACTTATAGCAGGCGGGATGTTCGTCGATATTTTATTCTAGGTTTACCTCTCTGATCCATTCTCAGGTCCTTCCACGCCCTCGACACACAAGGAAATGTCCATGTCTGGGGTATGCTAAAAAACGAAATTACCACTATAGCTGCAGTCACTGATCCCATAACACAATACATAGGAGCACTCCATGGTCTATCGTACGCTCTGGTGAACGACGGCTACTCTCGGAAAGAAAAAGTAGCGAAAACGCCTTTGAAATTGCGGCTCCCAAACCCCGTCAGGAGCATCAGGTACTATCCACCCCGATATGCTCTTGAACATGATTTACAGGTGGTACTTTAGTTGTGGCCGTTTGCATTCTAGTGCACTGGATAACAAGAACAAGATCTGGACGTTCGTAAACTGGGGGAGACCTTTCGAGTTGGCTTCCCCCTTACTATCACAACCAGATTCTGAGCCCATCCAGATTGAATGTGGATGGTCCTTCTCTTCTGCCCTTCTGAAGAACGGCGAGGTCCTGGTATGGTGGCCTACTACTGGGTCCCTTGCCGAAATAATTCGTGCAGAAGGCGACAGATTGGATAACCAAAGTATTGGTCAAGCACAAGCGGTGGATGGTGTGATCCCTTGCCACACATGGACTGTGACACTTGATCCTGTTCTCTTACCTTCATTGCCACCTCTCCCCGACATCACAAATGCTGAAGAAGAGTTCAAAAAGAACCCACCTCGATTGATCGAAGTCGGAGGCATGGAAGACCAACTTGTAGGGCTGACGAATTATGGACACGTCCTCAAGTATAATGGGCTTCATAACGAACAAGCCACCACGTCAGACTGGCATTATGTACGTCCTCTGCCTGGAATTGGCGAAATGACACTGAGGCGGAGAGTCTTCAGCTCCCTGAATTCAGCGAATTGTCTCGAGTCCGCCAACTTCCTGAGTTCTCTGATGGTGAGGGGGTTGACAAGATTGCGCCCCCTGAATCGTTGAAGATAACCCACGTAAGACGCGTTGTAAACTCACCTTTCGGCAGTATTTCCTAACAAACATCAGGTCTCTGCCCACTTCAGACACTTCTTCGCATACTCCACTGGAGCAAGCTCCGTCGTCCTCCAAGGCGAATCGACTACAGCATCATCATCCAAACCCAAAGTCATATCAGAACTTCAGAACAAGGACGTAATCTCTGTCGTGTTAGGGGACTACCACAACGCTGCCCTCACAGCCAACGGAAAGCTCTACACTTGGGGGCAGTTCTCCAACGGAGCCCTTGGATTGGGTGATCCTCTGATGTTGCCACTTGGTGCCCCTGGTGGGTTCAATGACGAGAACCAGCTGTTGAGGGCAAGGGATAGAGGGCACGGTACCCCGCCAGATGTTGCAGTCCCAACAGAGGTAAAGTTTGACCATGGGCGGAAGGCAGCAAAAGATAGGTTCTGTTTTGATGTCACTGCGGCTGGGTGGCATACTGGTGCATTGGTTATTGATCTTGAGGTTCGTGTGTCTGTTCGTCTTTTGAGCGGTTGTGTGTTGAAGTATGTTTTGAATCCAGCAGGATGAGAATGAGGAAGAGGAAGGGATTGAATGGGAGTCAGAGGAGGAGTTGAGGTCGGGCTTTAGTCACGACCATTGGCAAAGTCCACCCATCATTCCTCTTCGAGGCACAGCACCGGCGTTTCGTATTGGCTTTGCAGGACGAGGAAGAGGACGAGGTCACTATGGGCGGGGTGGACCCCCAAGTGCATAATCGAAACACAAATTTCTGACACTGGGAGCTCAAACATCTTCTCGTCTTTTCTGTACTGTATTTAGCCTCAGATGTGAAACGTAGGATTAGGACCTGGATAGCGGTATAATGTACTAACAACATAGGAAATCTGCAAACAAACCTACTTATATGTACATATACTACGGAGCTTTGGCAGCATTTTTCTTTTGTTCTTTCAACATTGCAATACGCTGTGAATATCGCTCAGTATTCGGATCTAATAAACATGGTAATAATATCTCACCTGCTTCCGCTCCTCCTTCCGCCTAGCCATCTCTGCCGCCTTCTCCTCTTTTGTCATCGGTGTCGCGGTAGGCGCCTGCATCGCGCCAGCCACGATGGAACTCGCCGTCTCGACCTTCCCCCAATCGTTAGTGTCATCCCAACCTGGCTGCACAGGCGTCGATTGATGGCTTGAAGGTGCAGGCGATACAGCTCTCTGTGCGGATTTCGATTTCACTGCGGTGGGTGGTGACAGTGATGAAGAGGCTTTGCGGATATTATGGCTTGACCCGCCGTTGAGGATATTGCTGCTTGTTGTAAGTCTTGTTGGTTGAGGTTGGGCTATGGGAGGTGTTGGGCTTGACGGTATTGGTGCAGTCTCGAATGCGCCTTTTTTGTGACAGGTGAGCTTTAGCGGGTAGTTTGGGAGGAAAGGGAGAGGATGGCGGACTTACTCCAGTCGTCTTCGTCGGCATTGACATCCATGAGATCATCATTCCCCCATGGGTTGTCTCCACCAGGCGCCGAGAGATCATCCTCCAATTCTCTAGCAAAATCGGCAATAGCATTGTTATTGGACTTGGCTTTTGTCGTTCCTCCCAACTGCAAACCCTTGCCCTTGGTCGAAGAAGGGGCAGCGAAATTGAGAGTGGTGGGTTGAGGACTTGTTGGGGTCGAGAATGGTTTGTTTGGAAGTTCGCCGATGTGTGGGGACGATTCTGGAAGGCCGCCGGGCATTGATGAGAGCTGTTCCATTCCGGCATTCGCACCAGCAGTTATAGAAGATTGGAGATCAGATGTTGCGAGCTGAAAGTGAAATTCGGGAGTTAGTAACAAGCATGGGAGGTGGGTGTTGATCCTACGCGTTTGCCAATTGAAGAAATAGCCCATCCTGCGAGTGCACCTGCGGCTCCTGTTGCTGTGTTCACGAGTCCTCCTGGAACGGGTAAGGCACCCCCTAGTTGTTCTGTGACTGCTGCTGTTGGATCGGCTTCCACTGTTTCGGGCTGTCATACGGTTCGTCAACGAAAATGGGACGCTAGGTAGTTGGGCGCGTACCATTGTCTTTGCATGTTCCTCCAGCTTCTTAACGAACAGTTCCACAGTTTTGAAAGCTTGATCCCGAACAAGTCTGACCAGCCAACAATAAACATCGCAAAAACACAATCACAAAACTATAGACGTACTTCTCTTTATCGATCAGAGTAAAGGTAATATGCGGAAGCACTTTGGTTGCGATATCTTCAATCTCGAAACATTCAATTGTGGCCATGAATGCCATGAGCCCGGCTACACGTGCATGGACGAACGAATCCTTTAGCGCACGCGTGAGTGCGGGTACGAGAACTTTGCGCTTAGTGTTGTAGCCTAGGGTGGGCCCGAGGCGGCCGATGAGAATGCAGGTGTTTGTACGGATGGAGGGTTCGGGGTCCATTTGCATTTTCGCGAGGAGCCGGAGGAGGTCATTGTTTAGGAGACGGTCGTTGAGCTATGTTGAATGTTAGGCGAGAGAGGATGGATTGGTGAAAAAGGCGTACCTTGGGAGCGATGAGGGCGATGGATTTGGTTGTTGCTTCTCGGACGACTGCGACAGTGTCAGAGAACCCTGTTTGCTAGTTGTTCATTAGTTCAGTGGATTAGGTAGGGGGTGTCGAAGGTTCTCGATACATACAAGGTGAGGGAAGATCTTGTCGGAAATCATCTTCTTGTCAAGTTTGTCTACATATTCGGGAAGGTGGTCGAGGAGAGCTATCCTGGTTCCTCGATCCGGGCTCGCGTACAACTTGACTAGAGGCCCGAGGATGACACTGGGGTAGTCGTCTGGGGGCACGTTCTTGCCAAATTGGATGACAAGAGGGAGGATTGTTGCTGCGCTTGCGCCTCCAAATTCGAGGGCCGACACAAGGGATGGGAGGACTTTATGGGTGGCGAACTCGGTGGGGAAGGATGATGCAGATTCCTTAAGTGTTCTGATGTATACTGGTTAGTTCGAGGTTCTGAATTGAGGATGATTCACTCACCTTAGTAACGCATTCTTCTCCGCCTCGCTCTCGATTGAGAAGTTCTCCAACCCTAAGCAGACCTTGACAAGCCTATTGGTAGCAAAGAAGCCTGTCTCTGCCATGCCCAGTTCGAGGAATCCCTTGGGGTTGAGTCGGTTCTTTGGGTTGGGGTTGAGGAGTTTTTTGTATGCATTGAAGACCGATGTAGGTATAGCACCTCGCGAGGCGGCAGTTGGTGGTGGGTGTGGTGGTTGAGAGGTTTCTGGCGGTGGTTGATTAGGGTTGAAAACGGAGTGTAATAGTAGACCGAGAGCGTAGGCATCTGGTGCTGCGACGTCATATCTGAATAGGCTCGAATGAGTGCTTTGTCGTGGAAGAAGTGAATCTCACTGTTTGAGATCTAACCAGCCGTTCTTCTTTACCTCTGGCGGGGACCAGGTATGTGATGATGGGAATGCGCTGCTGAGGGTCTGGTAGATTAAGCATTTCGTGAGTTGTTAATTAAGAACTTCGGGAGACCCACATATAATACAGCAGCATCGTCCTTGGGATTGCTCAGGAGCTCGAAGCCCCCCAGCTTCCATTCGCCGGATGGAGATATGAAGATCGAATGTGTGGATATTCTGCCGTGCGTGGACGCACAAGGGTCATTGAAGAAGGCCAAAGCTACCTAAGAAACACATGAGATAAAGGGTGTCATTGTTTGGAGAAGACGAACCGAAACACGATGAAGACCCCAGAGAAGCCAGTCCTCTTTCTCCTGGGCCTTGCGAGATGCCCATGTTGGCAGAGTACTTGAGAGCGGTTGGACTCTCTCGGTCATGATGTATATCGACGTGTCTGATTCCACAGCATCCATGAACTTGAGGACGTCTGGGTGGCGTGTCGTGCGTAGTTTCTTGAGGGCATTCTGGGCAAATGACTTGAAGTTGCGGCGTGAGGGGTCGCTGAGGTCGTACTCGAAGACGGAGACAGGGGAGCTGTCTTCCTACTTGGAATATATTGTCAGGTGGCCACGACAACACAGACAATAATAATACTCGCTCGTTTTGTAGCGTCGTAAAGGGTATAGAGACCTTCAAATGAAGCAACCTTTTGTCCAAGGGCAAAGGGGAGTGTGAGGCCAGATTTCTGGACAAGGGCTGATCCCAAATTTCTGAGGTAGTCCATGGGAGGGTGAGAGAGATAATTATATGTTTGTTTTGATCGTCCTCGTGCTCTTCCACTCTCCTCCATGACCTCTGTCCCTCCCTCTGTCTCTCCGTCATCTTTACAATGACTGAGATCCCGCAGACTCCCCTCATTCCTTTAGAACCCTCAACACTCCCAAATGGCATCAACGACGACGTACCCCTCGACATCCTTGAGCGCGAGCTCCCAGTCGTCTACAATGACCAGATACCCCTTGCTGACCTCCTCCAACGCGTCACGCAGACAATATATGCCGAATTGTCCGAAATGGCGGAAACGTACGCACACTACGCTCGGAGTTGATTCCTTTCTCATTCAATACATCAGGCTTCCCGGCATGTCGGATGCAGCGCGGAAACGCACATTGGCGGATTGGGTGGTAAAGACGAAAAAGCAGGTCGTCAAATTATATGCTGTCGCGAAGTGGTCGAGGGACGCAGACGTTGTTCAGAAATGCATGGTAATGTCCTATATGAGCCCCCACAACTACCCGTCATTCATGTTGCACAGAATATCACTGCATTCCTCATGGGTCAAAACCAACAGTTTGAGGATGTGACGCGGGCCCTCAAAGTTGCTAAAGACATACTGGACCCCGCCAGGCAAGTTCTTGTCCGCGCCTCACGATAGGGATATAAACCATTTATAGATTGCGTAACCACGATCTCCTCACTTCTCTCGACGTCCTCACCACTGGTTCCTATCTGCGTTTACCAACATGCATCAAGGTACATACAGAACCGCAAGACCAGCAAGAATTGGACGCTAAATTTGTCCCATAGAAATACATCATTCCTCCAACCCCTTTAACCGATGCCGAGGTCCGTAAGACACTGTCTGACGTCGAAGAGGCTATTCGTTATAGACTGCGAATGTCGGAGGCTATTCCAGTGGAGATGGCGCAGTACCGAATAGGTATGATTAGTTACTACACGCAGCGTCCGCACGCCTGACTTGCCCCGGAAGCTGATGGCAGAGTCTATTTCTCGGCACCGAACCTATTCGAGGCCTCTCTCTGCCTTCGTGGCGCAGACCCGGATGATGGCTGGTTCTTTGTCCATGTTGAGTTCTCAATAGAGGTTGGCGGGGGGTTAGCCACTTTACAAGGTGTGCACAACCTATTACGACCGGTAACATTATCTTCCTGACCATATTGTCCACAGAATTTCCTCGAATACCCACTGGCATCCTCAAGCACCACATTACGGATGAGGCCAACTCGAGACTGGCGTATTACTTGCAATTACCAGAACTGGAACAAGCACCCCCTGGTTTTGAAGCTCCTCCCAGACCCAAACTACCTCCTGGCTATGTTGATGCACCCTTAGTTCGCGTTTTCAACTTCCTCCGTAAGTAATTGCCATTACCTGTCTACTCTGGACCTTCTAACGCGAGAATATCAATTTAGAGATGATGTCATTATCGTACCAGCTGGAGATTCTGTGGTACCAAGTGGGTTCAGGGTCCGTATTTCTTTGATATCATTACTGACTTTCATTTTTAGGCCCAGAGGATGCGCGCGCTTGGATGGGCTAATTATATGACCGTACAGATGACCCGGGACAGGAAATCTATGACTGTATCGTATTGGGTGTGAGTACAGGCCCCCCAGTTGCCATTCAGCTTACGAATGAGGATATGCAGCCGACCACCTCCACCACCCGTGCCAGGCCAACATCGAAAGATCAAACTCCCATTACTTGGTGGAAAGGTTACCGTATCAATAGTGGAGACCCATGGGCCACCTCAAGCGGGACCGGGTCCTGAACGATCACCAAAGTCGAGGATGTTGGCTAAGCTTCACCGCAAGGCTAAGCTTGGTACTGCTAAACCTTCTGACGAAGTTGAGGGTCTGCGGTTCGAGGTAAAGTGGGAGCCAGAGAAGGGCGCAATGGGAGTGATGCTGCCTCCCGAACAACTTGTGCT
Source organism: Macrolepiota fuliginosa MF-IS2 (assembly GCA_015584085.1). Lineage (NCBI taxonomy): Eukaryota > Fungi > Basidiomycota > Agaricomycetes > Agaricales > Agaricaceae > Macrolepiota > Macrolepiota fuliginosa. The sequence goes on along the minus strand of MU151057.1, from coordinate 25,740 downwards.
TCCTGAGGAATACTTGCAAGTGGTAAGCTCCAATATTACATGGAATTTATACGGTGTGACTCATGTTAGTAAAGGACTCGAAATGCCTTGACTTTGAAGCAATGCTCAAAGCGATCATTGAGAAACATACAGCCACAATACTTGGATCCTTCCAACACCTTTTGCAGACAGGCCCTGCACGGGCGGTTTTTGGTCCGCCAGGGGTTGTCACACGAACTGACGAACGTGTGTCTGGTTTCTGTCTTTACAGTCTCATGTACTAACGGCATTGAATAGTCGGCTCTCCCGCTCTTCGTATCCATCTGTGCGCGGATGAGTTGGTCATTATTACGATCGATCCTAGGATGGGCCGCATAACGCTAAGGGATACTGGTGATCTTGCTGCCGCCGGGCGAGGACCTCGATTTACGGCTATCTCGGAGAAGATTAATGAAGATCCCGCCGTTCTCTTTGGTGCACTAGTCCGGCTGCGCTTCGCGGTTCGTTCTCGCATTCGCTACATGTGTTTTGAGTTCTGAATAATCTGTTATAGACGATTGCGGACCTCGCAGAGCAAAAGGCTAAGTATCTTGGCCTGCAGAGCTACCGACTGCGCCATTTCCAACGCGACGGTAAGACATACCCACAATAAAGACACGTACCCATCTCTCATCATTGCGTTCACAGAACTAGCAAAACTCGGTCCAGATACACGTGGATACCTCTTCATCCAACTCGCCAACTTCCCTAACCACTACCTTGTAATTGTCATCACTGATGAGCGGTTCCGATTCGCACTCATAACCACATCAACGAACCGGGATGCCCTGTTTGCGCATATGGTATTAGAAGATATTGCATGGCTGAATTATGATAGGATACACCAGGAGACGTTAGCTGTGTCGAAGGTGACTGAGAGTTTGAACCCGGACGTAAGGCTGGGCATGAAAAGGAAAAGGGAGGTTGAGAATGGGGAAAGGCAGCCTGGGTTCCCTGAGTGAGTTTTCATCTTTACAGTCGTAAATTTCTGCTTAACATAATACATTTAGCTTTGACCTGGAAACGCAGATGCTACGGGAGCTGTACAGCTATTGCTGGTATGTGGTTCTCTCTATTGGACAATCCCGCTTGACAATGACCAATATATAGCGCACGAGTAGCATATATGAACGTTGAACGTCAACTCAAACTCCAACACATTCCATTCACACACGTCAACCCCACAAGTGGTATGCCCGTAACTCAAGATCTCGCCCACGTCCAGTCCTCTCTCGCCCGCTCCGTCCCGGGAATTTGCGTCCAGTCTCAAGACATCCTCTCCGGTGTCCCTGCAGCGGAAGCAGCCATGCCCAACATCCGCGTCGTACCGCTCCGTTGGTGGTCTGAGCAAAATGCACAGGTAGTAACGTGCGTCAAGCTGAAATATGTGCAGCAGCCGATGGGTAAGACGGCTGGGGGTGGTGGCACGATCATTCGGCCGTCGAAGAGGATTATATACGATACCAAGGAAGCGGTCGTGTCGTTTTTATCGGAAAATGTGGATACATGCGTGGGTGAGTTTTTGGAGGAGTGGGCGAGGGTGTCGAAGATGGTGGTTATTGCAAGAGAAGGTGGGATTGTTGTTATATGTCGTGCTTGGGTATGGCTGACAGATGAGCCGCAATTAGTTGCACAAATGTCAAAGGAGAAGAACTGGCGTGATATTCGGTTGTTGTCTTTTGATCTACAGACTGTCGAGTTCGCATATGCTGAGGTATGTAAAGTATCTGGGACAAGGGCCATTCAACCGTGGCTAACTTTCCCCCCCCCAAGAACTACACTGTCTCCATAACATGCGAAGACCAACTCTCGCCGACAGGAGGAAACTTTGCACTCCGTTTCGCTCGACGTAAACTTCCAGCGGCCCTAACACCTTCATCACGCGGGGCTCCTATGGATGAAGATATCCCTGAAGAAAACTTGTTCAACCCACACGACGATGCAGAGCCTTTCTTTAGAGATATCCTGCGGCAGGGACATGGCCGACTGGCACCGTCACTCCACCGACTCGTGACACTGTTAAGGGAGACGTTGCCCGTCGTTGCAGAGTTGGAAGCTATTCGGAGGGGTGAGGAGAGAAGAAATCGGGTTGTGGATACGTTCCCGAAGGCAGCAGGATGGTACCGGTTATTATACGGTGATCTCAGGTATGTCTCACTCCGTTTTTTTCTTCAGGTTGTTGACCTTCGTGCTTTCAGACACGCGCTGGATTTCCGGTTGATGACAAACCAGCGAATAGCTATCCTGGACGGTTCATGTTCCCTACATCCGGCTCCCGACTCAACCAAGTCGTCTTCATCAGACTTAAGTGCAGTAGGATTAAAACCTATACCCCAGTTCCGCGAAATCGTGACCGAAGTGGTGAAAACCGCACTCGCGGCGGATGAGATCCGGCCGTGCAAAATCGCGAGATTGGACATGGGTGTTGTGTGTGAATGTACTGCTGTGCGGCGACTGGCGAAGGCGATACATGCGCGGGTGGCTGAGGTTTTGGCTACGCCCACTGCGGTTAGCAAGGTGCCAGGATTGACATGATTCTTCGTGTAGTTTTTCTGATTGGTTTTGCTCATCTATTCTTGTTCATTTCTCGTCTGGTGCTGGTACAACATCTTTGTTCTTTTTACCCCACAGTAATAGTTATTGTGTATACTAATACAGACCAGCATTCCCGCCATCACTCATGAATGTTCGAACCATAAGTTTGGTTATATGGCTACCGTTGGTTTGGTTAGGGAGATCATGTGTGATGCGCAGTCGAAGTCGAAGTCGAAGTCCATGTTCGAGAGTACAAGAGGTCCGAATATTCTGTATTGTATGAAGTAAGATTCACGCCACCAAAGTCAAAGAGAATAGATGCATAATGCCACTATGCATGATAGATTAACACTGCGATAAAATTCCGGAAAGTACGCGGAAACCGGAATGATTCGGAATTTAATGAAAAACTTGACCGAAAGTAGAAGTGAATGCAGATATGCGGTGGCGAAGGACTTCGACCACGTTGAACACGAGAGTAAAAGCCTCGGACCAGACGGGAGGGAACATGAAGACGGTAGCCCGACGCGGAGGGAACCCAAAATTGGAAGAGCTTGGTAAGGGCGGGACGGAACTTGGAAGAACGACAGCCCGTATATGTCATGTATGATGTAGCCAGGTCATAAGCGCCCAGAGAACAAACCGTACAAGTACTTGGCAAAGTACAGGGGGGTCTGGACAGATTTGAATCAGGTCCTGGAACGAGGTTGTTCCGGAATCGTCTTCGAGAGTGGCCAGAGGTGTCTGTGCGGCCAACATGTCGTACCACCAGAGTCTATTGAATTTCATCTCAACAGGCTCCAGGCCCACTGGCGCTAGCCCCCAGGTCAAACAATCATTTAGTCAATAATCTCCATAATTCCAACACGATCGTCAATGCTCGAGCGCCGTAGACGGCCTCCCTCAGGCCAGGTGACACAATGAATAAAGGCCTCACAACCACTGCTCCGCTTCTCGACCTTGACGGAGTCGAAGCCGTAATCGCCACCTCGGCACCGTCAGTCCCTCTGCTCCTCATCAACGTACACCGCGCCGTAGTTGGTAACGACTTCCTTGGCCTACCACATCCATGTTTCATTACTTCCGTGCTTGTAGCACCTAGAAGTTCGGCAGCGGTGTTCATTTGAGTGGGTCGATCGCATGTGTTAAGTGGCGGTTGTACTTCTACCATCTCCTCCTTTGGCAAATAGGAAACGGTCGAATGGATGGCCAAGTAATAAAGGAAGAATTCTCCGCCGAACCAGTCCACCGCGTCCGCGTGGAGACGCCTGGTTGTCTGGCGTCATGTTCACTTCTTGCGCAGAAACAGTGCAGGACTAGCAACAGCTTCCCTTATTCAATCATTTCTGCGAAGCGGCAATTGATTCTCGGACATCACGTCGGCGTTGACGATCGGAGGAGAAATAAATTCTCCTCCGAACCAGTCCACCGCGTCCGCGTGGAGACGCCTGGTTGTCTGGCGTCATGTTCACTTCCTACGCAGAAACAGTGCAGGACTAGCAGCAGCTTCCCTTATCCAATCATTTCTGCGAAGCGGCAATTGATTCTCGGGCGCCACGTCAGCGTTGACGACCGGAGGAGAAATAGGTGCTGCTTCTGGTGCTGATGTTTCACTCGACAGCAGGAAACGATCGAACGGAGAAGGCTGGACATGTCTAATACGCAAAGGTGAATGCGTATCTGATGCTACTTCCACTCCCGGAAAACCATGGTTCGGAGGTATAAGCACAGGACTAGGACCAGGTTGACGTGATGGTTGCATTTCCGGGTGTATTTCTGGCGTTTCGTTTGACAACAAGAACCTATCGAATGGAGAAGGTTTCGTCGGTCTGCCCCGTCTTTTCGAAGGTCGTGGTTGTACATCTGGTACAATATCCGATCCTTGGAGATCCACACTCGGAATAGTCGCAGAGCTAGTGAGCGAAAGCTTCCTCGGTCGGCCACGCCTGCGAGGTATATCACTCCCTGTGGGTACCGATGCCGATACTGACTCCTCCAACAGCTCCGATCGACTGGGACCAGACTCCGAGATGGCACCGTTAGTGCTTGTGAGCCCTTCCTTCCCACGTCGCTTTCGTCTCTTGGTTACAGTCGGACTTGGGTCTACTTCTAGTCCCAATTCCGGTTCTGGTTCCACTTTTCTTGGCCGACCTCGCTTTCTAGCAGATGTCGGACTAGAACTTGGATTCAACTCTCGCTCCGGCTTCACGTCCGAGTCAACTTTAACCTTCCTCGGTCGTCCTCGTTTCCCGGTAGTCAAAGTGGCCGTAGAACTCTTTGTAGCAGAAGAAGCCTTCTTCTTCCCTTTAACCTTACTACTCCGCCTAGGAGCACTGCCTCCCAGACTGAGCAGATCCAGTCCCCCGGCCAATTCACCACCACCCGAGTGGCCCGATAACGACAATGCTTCTTCTTCTCCCTCGTCCAGCTCCTCCTCCACAGGCGTGGGAGCACAACCATCGCGTCGTCTGTAACACCCTTTGACAATATCGCCCCACAGCGTGTACGTCCTGCAGGAGGAGCATGTACCCCCACGCGGGATCATACCTTTGCCTAGGTTGAATGGGTTCGAAACTACATGTGCATTTATGGGTATGGGTATGGATGTAGATGCAGGGGTAGTTGGCTTGGAAGACCGGGGAATTAAAGAGGACGCGGGTAAATGTAAAGACGAGGTAGATGCGGATATGATAGAAGTGGACACCGAGGCTGAGGTAGAGGAAGGAAGTAACGGCGAGTGAGGAGATGAGACGGGGCGTCTTTCAGCCTCTAGCCATTCTTTCGTTAGACAAGTGAGGTGAGAAACGGATGTGCACCCTGTATGCGTACAGAGCGTCGTCCCGAGGTGATTCTGCGTGTATGTGGTATGTATAGAAATCAGTATGTTGTTCGAATTGGAAAGGTTGTTATTCGGGGTTGTGATCACTTACACTAGCAAAATCATGTATTGGCGAGCTACAGATAGAGCATTTCAATGGGTGCCCTGACGCGACGAGCGCTGCGTGTTTAGCGAGGTAGGGGGAGGTGAAATGTTCTGTTGATTGATATGTGACATCATTAGAAGTTAGTCAATCAATTCTTCTTTGTTGCGATGGCATGCAAGCGAGCGATCGATAACCGTGCAATAACGAAAAAGGCAGGAGAGCACAGGGCTCGGGTGTATTATACCGAGAGAAAATAGAAGCGAAAAGTAAGGAAGAAAGAAGAATATTATAAACCCAAGGGGGAGGGAACGTATCACAGAAGAGGACCAGAGGGTTCTTGCACCAACCCGGATCCATGGCAATGCTCCTCGGTGCTCTCAGACCATAGGGACGCCCAGCACATTGGCTACCAGAACGGTGGTGGTGCGGACCAGCGGTGGACCATGTAAAGATCACAACCAGAAGACCGGGATTATCAAAACTCCAGAGGTACTCACCGTCCGTAAGATGTATTGGACCTGTCCGGCCGGAGCCTCGCAAGCCACTCAAGCCATCCAGACCTTCCAACTCGACAGAACACGTGAACCCGGGTGGAAACAGGGGTCCATACTGACGTTGGGTATTGTGTAAACGCTCATATTGTTTCGTGAATTCATTTCCATTTGCGTGGAGTTCGCAGGCAGAAGAGCTAGAACGGAAGAGCAGTGATGAAAGGAATGAAGGTGGGACCGATGTGAGAACATCCCAGCATCGTAAAGCTTCTTCGGTGAAGATTTTGACGTGGAGTGGCCAAATGCTAAATGGGTGCGTCCGAATCATCGTTTGAAGGACCCTAAAGAAGAAATATTTGAGCACGCGACCTGGAATGAGAATAGAATAGGGCACACAAGATGTTTTGCTCTAGCCTGGCACCGCGTTTTTGGAAAAGTGGGTTATCGGCCTTGTCACGGAGATACCTGGATTTGTGATGGTTCTGCCATGCGTACTCAAAGGATGTGGCAGCCTGAGAGAACAGGGGAGATTAACTATCGGAGGTGTGGCTGAGACGTGGGACGCACGGATCGTGAGGGGAAGCCGTGGACGAGGAGCTGCATGATCCAAGGCCGATACGCGGCCGTTTTTCGGGCGCCACCTGTGAGATCGCCATTATGCTTTCTGAAAGGGTGAGGGTGGCTATCGTATAACTTCGGCCGAGGAAGTACCTGAGACGGCGGGCGGGGTCTGGTGCACTGCCGATGTAGTTTTTGTATGATCGGAGACTGTGGGCTGATTTGAGAAGGTAGCAGCAGTAGAATGTTGGGAACGAGTATGCCCTGGACATGAGCGTAGATTCGACGCGAGGGTGACAGTGACTGGACGCGACAAGCTGAAGACACGTGATTTCAGGGGCTAATTAACAGGTAGATGGACCTGGGTTGATAAACTACACGAAAATTACACCGATTAGTGGATATCATACAATCTAAATATCTAAACGACCAGACACGAGATAGGCATCTCTCTCGCCATATGGACAGGTGCGGTAGAGGTTGGGAATGATTTCGGAAGAAATACGCATGCCAATTCTCTCGTAGAATTTGAGAGCAGGGGTATTGGTGGTGGCAACGTTTGCATGGACGAGTATGCCTGCGGTAAGAGGCCCGCAGAGTTTATCGACGATGGCGCGAATGAGACGTCGGGCGAGACCGTGTTGCTGGAAGGCAGGGAGGACGCCGAGTGTGAGGATCTCGATACGCGGGCGAGGCGAGTTCAGGGCCTTGGAGGCCGAGAGACCGCCAGGCAATGGAAGGAGTGATGATTTATGCAGGGCGGCTGAGATAAAGGCAATGGGGATGTTTGGCTGAGAACGGCGGACTGCAATGAGACAGGCACGTGAGCTGAGGCAGAGGAGCTGAGTGAAGAAGGCGGGAGGGTATTGAACAGGAAGAACGAGGGACTGAATAGCTCGTTTAGCAACATATTTGGTTGAATGGAAAGGGACCTACATGGAGAGAGCGGGTGTCCGGAACATCGGAGGAGGTGAGCGGGCGGATGAGGATATCGGAATGGGCAGCAGAAGGCATTAGCTAGCCCGGGTGCAGAGCTCTGTTTATGAACATTATGCGGTGTATTCTGTGGGTGCATTTCTGTGTTGTGTGGATTGGGTGCTCATATGTTCGTACGCGGGGAGCCGTTAGCAGTGAGCATGTGATACGGTCTCCGAAGCCGCGGGTCAACCCGGCCATCCAGCTGTCCCTCTGTCACTCATCTCTCATGCTTCACCTATGCCTCTCCGGGGCCCAGGGGCTATAAGACTCGCCAGACACCTCCACTACCCCCAGTCCTTTCTTCCTCCTCGCTTCCGTCCTGTAAGTCTCCCTTTTCCTGTCACATTTTGATCGGCCCGCCTGTCACGGCGCTTGCCTCCGCACCGCCCCGGATCTCGGTGCCACCCTTTTCGTCATATATAAGTTAATCTCTCAACGACCTATCGCTCATCTCTCTTCTTTAGCTATCTCGTCCTCTTTACAAAATGGTTCTCCCTCACCACACCCCATATGTCACCCCCCACATCCTCCACAAGCACTATGCTCAGGCCGCCGAAGCCGACCAGCATTCCAACCGTATGTGCCACTCCACTCCGCTCCTCCATGTCATTGACCCCCCCTCCTAGTGATCGGCCGCGACCTCGAGTACTTCTCCCAGGCCGGCTTTGACATGGACCGCATCCAACTCAAGCGCAACGCCCCCGTTGCCCAGCTTTACGAGGATGCCATCCGGAACGAGGGTGCCATCATTTCCTCCTCCGGTGCTCTTATCAACTTCTCTGGCAAGAAGACCGGTCGCTCTCCCAAGGACAAGCGTATTGTCTACGAGGAGACTTCCAAGGATGACATCTGGTGGGGTTCCGTCAACATCAAGATGGACGAGCGTAAGTCGCTATTCCTCTCCATCGTAATAGGGGCTATCGGTATTTACCCGGTATCCAGACACATTTGAAATCAACCGTGAGCGTGCCATTGATTACCTCAATACCCGCGACAACGTCTACGTCTTCGATGGTTATGCCGGAGTGTGTATTACCCTTCTCTTCTCGCCTGTCGCTTCTCATCCTAGTCTTGTAGTGGGATCCCAAGTACCGCATCAAAGTTCGCGTCATCTGTGCCCGAGCTTACCACGCTCTCTTCATGGTACGTCATATCTTTCGACTTGCTCATTTTGGCAATTTACCCAACCTCGCTTAGCACAACATGCTTATTCGTCCAACCGAGGAACAACTCTTGGACTTTGGCGAGCCTGACTTCATCATCTACAACGCCGGCCAATTCCCCGCCAACCGTTTCACCAAGGGCATGAGCTCTACCACCTCGGTTGAGATCAACTTCAAGCGTATGGAGATGGTCATCCTTGGTACCGAGTACGCTGGCGAAATGAAGAAGGGTGTCTTCTCAGTTATGGTAGGTTCTCAAATCTGAAAATAGTCTAAATCTATTTTTAACCGCGCCACCCGTCTCTCTCTTCTACATAGCACTATCTCCAACCTGTCAAGTTCGGCCAACTTTCCCTTCACTCTTCCGCTAACGTTGGCAAGGATGAAGGTGATGTTACCCTCTTCTTCGGTCTTTCCGGAACCGGAAAGACCACTCTCTCCGCCGACCCCAACCGTCTCTTGATCGGTGATGACGAGCACGTCTGGTCCGACACTGGTGTCTTCAACATCGAGGGTGGCTGCTATGCCAAGTGCATCAACCTTTCTGCCGAAAAGGAGCCCGATATTTTCAACGCCATCAAGTATGGTTCCATTCTCGAGAACGTCGTGTACAACCCTGCCACCCGTTCTCCCGACTACGATGATGTCAGCATCACCGAGAACACTCGCTGCGCCTATCCCATTGAATACATTCCCAACGCCCAAATTCCTTGCGTTGTCAACAACCAACCCAGCAACATCATCATGCTCACCTGTGACGCCTTTGGTGTCCTCCCTCCCGTCTCCCGCCTGACCCCCGAGCAAGCCAGCTACCACTTCTTGGCTGGTTACACTTCTAAGACTCCTGGTACCGAGGACGGTGTCTTGGAGCCCATTCCCACCTTCTCCACTTGTTACAGCGCACCCTTCATCGTTCTCCATCCCGGCCGCTACGCCGAGATGTTGGCCGATCGCATGGCTCAACACAACGTCAACTGCTGGTTGATCAACACTGGCTGGACTGGCGGTAAATTCGGCAGTGGCAAGCGTTGCCCACTCAAATACACGCGTCGCATTGTTGATGCCGTGCACTCTGGTGAGCTCGCCAAGGCCGAATATGAGAACTTCGGTACCTTTAACCTCTCAATACCCACATCGCTTGAGGGCGTACCGAGAGAGTTGCTGAACCCCTCGCTTGCGTGGAAGGACAAGGAGGCGTTCAACAAGGAGGTTAGGAAGCTGGGTGGTATGTTCCAGAAGGCGTTCGCCCTCTACGAGAGGGACGTTGAGCCTAAGGTGAGGGGGGCCGGCCCGCAGCTCTGAGTAGCCCACCCGTTCTCCCTGTGATTGTCGGACTTCTTACCTCGCTCTCGACTACTACCGTGCCAATTTCCTCGATTCTTGTTGCATTAGTTCTTTGTCATGATTTAATATCCCCCTCCCCAACCCCCCCACCCGTCAAGAGCGTCTTAATTCCCCCTTGTACATACTTCTACCCACTCCCTCCCGCTCCTTTGATCCAATGATTGGGTAGTGTAACATAGAGATATATAGCTAGGATGGAAAGCGAATGCAATATTAGATGATCCTATGTACTTTTGGAGTGATGCCCTGTGGGTGTGTTTCGTGCGGACAACTCGCTGGCGAACGTACAGTTGGAAGTTATGGGCTCTGGTAGGTGTTTGTATATTGCTTGCGTCGGCGTCCAGTCCCAAACCCGAGATCGGTGCCTGGTTGACGCCTCGAAGTGTCTGTTCGAGCTCGAGTGCTGAAGCCTTGCCAAGATGTCCATTTTCGCCGCCCCGCTTTCCTCAAAGCGGGTGGGATCTTGGATTTTCTGCGCTTATACCGAGATACGATCCGCTATCTGCATAGACATATCACTAATAAAACAGATGAGCTTTATGTGCCAGGAATACTTACAGCAATACTTACAGCAATACTTACAGCAATACTCTGGAGTGGCTGCCAGTAATGATGACGTCATGCTTCTGAGCCTCAAATGAGACTGCCCAAGTACTGATAAATACTAATAAAGTATCTGCTACCCCTTTTCTCACCTTCATCACCAGCCCAAATGGTCCAACACCCCGAGGGGGTACTGAACGACCTCCCGGTCGAAATCCTCGACATAATCATGCAGAATCTCGATATCCCTTCCCTTCTCTCACTCGGAAAGACCAACTGCGTGCTTCGCTGTGTCGTACAGCGAAATATGGTACCACCAGCAACTTTAGATCGCATGACTTCTTACTCCGAATTCGTCGTCGACCCAGGGGCGCCAGTCACACTCGTCCCGGCTGTTGCTTCTGCTGCCTGGACACCCAAGTTTACCTCTATCATATACACGGCCAAGCGAGACGAGGAAAACCAATTTCTCGATGATATGCGCGGCCTTTCTGCCCTCATATCCAGGTTCGACTTCGGGTGCCTGAAGCTCCTGAGGGTCAGAATCGCGTTCAATGATACTGACTTGGAAAAGTTCCAACAGTTGGAAAGAAAGTACAAAAAAGACTGGCGGGAGGTTCTTTGTCGGTTGTTGGCCACAGCGGTTTCGGCTGGCTGCACTAGGATCGAAGTCAGCAACGGCCGCTTGCCAGGTCCCATTCGAGGGGGGTTCGGAATAGTTTGGTATGGGCTAGGTCTTTTCGAACGCCTGCGACAGAACATAGAATCAATATGGGCGCAATTCAATTATAACCCTCTTCCACCAACTACATTGGGGACGAAAAGCCTTGTCCTCAAAACACCGTTCTTCCTCTCACCTCGTTTTATCCTGGATACTGTAGAGGATCTCCAACCCGCTTCTCATACCGTTGAACATCTTACGATTTCTCCCCCTGATGACCCTTCGAACTCTGATTTTGAGATTGATGATTGGATGTGGACTATATTCACTGCGTCCTTGCGATTTCCACACCTCAAGTCGCTAACCATCAAATTACCGGTCCATAACGCAGAACTGCGTCGGCGCACCCTCCTCCAATTCCTTTCCTACCACCCTAATATCACAACCCTTGCTATCGAACTCGGTTGCTCATGGGAAGACTTCAGCACCGGCTCCTGGAGACCGATTGACGAGGATCGCCCTATCCTACCCAGGCTGGAATTCCTCGAAACACAGGCTATGCTCATTCCATGGTTCGTATCCGTCATATCCCGTGGTCGGAAACAGGCGACCTTCCTTCGCCTTCTACGAGGGGAAAAATGGCAGCCACCCCTCAAGTCTATACGTATCCTAACAAACGACCTAGTTGAAAATGGGGCGTCGCTTGACAATGCCTTTCTCAGCCTTAACGGCTTTCTTCCTAGAAACCCGACGAATATACCCTGGTGCCCGTTCCTCATCCTCCAAATCAACTTCAAACCTGGTTTCTGGACAGAGTATATAACGGACAATGGCATTGGGGGTTCGAGTATTGCTCATTCTGAGTCGAGGATTACCAACTTGACTTTGGAGATCGATTCCAGTGCAGATGCTGGGTCTCCCTTGGGCGTCGAGCTATCATTGATTAAGGATTGGTTGGCTGTGTTTCCGAAGTTGGTGGACTTGGAGATTTTGGGACGGCCTTTTGACTGTTCGGCGACGAATGAGAGGCTTTGTGAGGTGATTGTGGGTGGGTGTTTGGGCCTCAAGAAGTTGAGGTTCAATAGTACTGTGATGCATCTGGGCCGGGGAGAGGTATGATGTCGAGATGTTGATTGTACATTGGTCTGTGAGTTGCTCCGGTGGGGGGGCGGTAGTGGGAGGCGCAGTGGTTCAGGGGTCGCTCTACGTCGGCCATTCTTTACCGCAGAATTATCCCATACAACGGCGATACTCGCCCTCCCGGTGGAGGGCTTGTCTGGGTAGATTGTATGGTTCGGTAGATGGGTTTTATTTTCTTCGCGTTTCATATTTCGTTCGATGTTTGAAGTGGAAGCCGAACAGTTATTTATCTCCAAGCTTCAAGCTTCACTCGGAAAATTACAGTAATCGATGCTCTTTCTAATAGCCGAGCCGCGGTAGTTGGCCATGTAATTGCTCCGTAACGGCCTACAGATAAGTTTGTGTTCGATGCATCGCCCGCGACGGCTGTATTTAATGTCTCGGGTGTTTATCACCGTGACCGCGAGTCTGATGCACTTCCGGGATGCAGTGTGCGGGCTTAGGGCCGCGGAAAGATAGCGCCAATCCCGGACAGAGATGAGACACCGCACCGAGGACAAGACCGTCGGGAAGCCTAGCCATCGGCGCCAGCAGCCGCACTATGTACAGGTGCATAGGCCGCGCTGATATGGGCAAGAGAACGATTCTACATCTACTAGAGGACTGGGGTGATAAGGACCCTCTTAGCTAAGATAGCGTTGGGTATTGTTGGTATGTGCTGTAGACTGTTCTCCTAAGTGGTAGCAGAATTCCGTTAGCCTCATGCTAGAGTACCGCTTGCACCGAAGAAAATAATTCCAGAAAGCGGATTATTGTTTAGGTTCTTTTTTTACTGCAGAGGTATTGCACGCGTGTGGGCTGTTCAAGGTCGCCAAAACGTGAGTTTCAATAATTAAATAAATGTTGATTTTACTATGTTGCCCCGCGATGAGCGCGGAGTTCGGGATTTTTGATGTCTGATGCTGCAATGCCTGATAAAAGGCACCGACGACCAGATTTTATATTTGATCCGTAATAATTCATGAGATCATCCACCCACCATACCTAAGGGGGTTTATGCTAGGTACAAGGTTTATAGATCAGCAACTAGTACTATCGGATTTAGCGAGGCAATCAGCTCGGAATAAACTGAGGCGGCCAACAATTAGTAAAGTTCTTGGAATGGTCGGCGCTCACTCAGACTGTGATGCTCTCTCGCTCCCGATCTAACCGTCCTTACCTTGACATGCGCATCATGGCATTGTTGCCATCCGACCGCATATCCACCGATGTTGACTTTTAGGAGGATGGTGATTGTAATCCCCCGCGGGTTTGGCAAGGTACCAATATCCATCATCCCGGTGGAGCAACATTTTGTTTACTCCTTTCATTCCCCATCGAGGGTATGTTCCTATATCTGGAAACTAGACAGCCAGCGGGGCATCCTTACATGAAAAATAGCACGGCGCGCTTGTTCGGAACACAGTCCGTCTCGCATGAGCTGTTCTCTCCGCTGTGTTCGTGTAACTGATAAGGTCCTTATCCTCCAACGTCCGGGGTTCTCGTTATCAATTTGGACATACTTGCACAGCTTCAGCTCGGATACGACTCGGCAGGGGCTATAATTTCGGACCCGAACGTTTGTCCTGCTCGGAGCCTAGCATATATCGCCACAGTTTTTTTTTGGGTTGCGATCAAGGGTTTCGTATCTGTCGCAATGATGTGTGTATGACCCAATAACATCGTTGCGAAAAGGAAACCGTCAAGCTCCTCTGGTTGACCTCCGGGTATCGATGGGTATGACATTCGCAGTGTGAGACCTTTGATGTATTGACAACTAAGGGACTTGACACCGGCAGTATAGGAACAGTATCAGAAAACTTGGTACATTTGCTACAAGATATGTTAGGACGCTCAGATAGCAAAGAAATCCATGGAGGTCAACAGAATCAAGATTGCCGCTACTTGTCGCGGGTTTGGGGGGGCCATTGAGCGGGTTCTGAGCAGCACCGACCGCACCTGTGTGAACGCGGTTTCACTGGACGATAACCATCGCTTCGTCGGTGACTATGCTGAATCCTTGTTCGGCTTACCCTCCCACATCAATTCCAAAGTTCTACATGCCCCCCGCAAGACACTTGTGTTTGAAATCTCGGCAAGGTTTCGGCCCAGAAGTAGTTGTGATAGGCCCCAATTCAAGCATGGGAAGTATGTATAGATACTCTCAGTATCATTCCAACGGACTTCGGAATTGACCTGGAAACCGTTATGCCTAGGGACATTCTGATACATCTCAAGATGCCGAGAACGCAAGCCTAGTTGTCACCTACTTGACTAATACTCATGGTTAAGAACCCGTTGCCACTCCAAAATGCGGTAGGTTCATACTTTGCGGGTAATGAATTAAGAACACGAACCCATCCCAATTCAAAGTCGGCCTCTTCTCAAGGCAGCCGCCCACTGTACAGCATTGAATTGGTAAAGCTCTGGCCGGACCTCACCCAGTTTCTGGGCTTTGAATTTACGTCCAGTAGCCTTCCGCGGTGGCTCGGACGCTTTCTTCCTCAATGCACGCGCCCATATATCATTATCATCTGTGCGAGCCTGGATCCACTGAGGTGCAAGATCCGGTTCCTTAACCGCTTCTTTCTCAGCCGCGCTACTTGTAAGGGGAATGACGGGGGGAGTAGGACTGGTGGCAGAGGGACCTTCTGCCTGAGTAGTAATTTCAGGTGTCGAGTGGTCTAGAAGTACAGCGGTCGGCTCCTTGGGGGAGGCCCGGATTGACGATTGTGGGGTTATGTCTAGAGTCAAGTCAATAACTTCTGAAGTTATGGCTTCAACAGACTGCTTCTCCTCAACTCTCGCCTGTGAGAGCTGCTGTCGTTGCTTGTGTTCCAATCTCTTGCGTTTCTCCTTCTCTGCTACACTTCGTTTGAATTGCTCTCTCTTGCTCTCCTTTTCCTGTTGAGACAGGCTTTCGTCGGCCAGTTTCCTTCGGGGAGTAGAGGGATGGTGTGATATGAGGTCGTTATTGCCGGTCACAACACGAATGGGGCGTTGGGTAGATGGAGGTTCAACAGGCTGAGTCGAAGTTCTATGTAAATGCCGTCGTGTAGGCAGCGGCGGTCTTCTCGAAGAGTCAGAGCTTTCTTCCTCTTCCTGCGCCAGGGGATGACGGGCGGCTTTAGATGTGACAGAAGTCGATTTGATGGCCCTTGCGACCGCGTGCCCCCGAGTAGGGACTGCAGTTGGGATGCGAGAAGATTCGGTTGTTTTAGCCTTCACAGATCTTGGAGGAGGAAGCTGGGATGAGTCTAGGTCTGGATCGTCGACGACGACAACTCCTCTATCGCCGTGGTCACCAGGGCGAGTAGAACACTCCAAACTTTGAGGAAGCGACTGGGAGGCAAAACTGGAGCTGTCTTCTTCCTGATTTCGATCGTGAATGGTAGTAGCGGGTCCAGAACCCTCCCGGATGCTTGGGGAAGCAGATACCTGGCTTGTGCTTGGTAAAAGAGGCGTAGTTCGGTGCGACTCTGATGAGGGGAGACCTCGAAGAGACGAGGATCGCGAGACTGGTTGAGCTTGAGGCTGATAGGAAGATTCCACAGATGCTCGAAGTGCTGGTGTACCGCGCGTACTGGCAGTACTATCTCTGGTACAACGCCTGCACCTCCACGCTTGGAGGCCGTTTGCTGTGTCGTTAGTGTTGTGCGCCTTTATGCGGAGAACGAGTTCTTGATCCGTCACGGGAGGCATGTGGCAGCCTGGTAGTAATTTGAGGGATGCTTTGTGGGCAGATGTGCCGAAGAACATTGGGTTGAACATACTTACGGTGGTGCCACTTTCCGTGACAGTCATGACAAGTCAATAGGAAGGCTTGAACGGTGCTGTGCGATTTGTGACACCTAGTACAGGACATTGTTACAAAGAATTAGCAGTGAGTGCTCGTGGCAGGGCAAAGAAATCTGGATGCAGGGGTTACAAGTAGCGAGAGATAATCATGGGTTGTGGCATCTTCGGGATCTTTGCGTGTTTGTTGATATTTTTGTTTGACTGTCTTCAGATATGTATGCGTGTGGGTACGTTAAACTCATCGAGTAACTCTCTGGACGATATAGAAACGTTATGTATTATGTACTTTGGAGCTCTGTTTTCTTCTCATCGCCGCGGACAAGAGCAATGCTGGGCCTTCTGATGTTCGAAGAGGAATTCATATAGTGAGCACACGACCCGAAATAATACGTCATCGTATTTTTGGATGGGATCGTCGTACTTATTTCAACATGCAGGTGGTCCTAGTTGACTTATCAGATGTCGCTGTGGGTTAGACTGAGTAGCAATCACTCCGATGAATCCGCTCGAAGGAAATCATCGCCTTCCTCTTAGATGATACGCCGCGCACCTTTGATCCTGGGGGGTATCAGGGAAAATATGCAATATGCAAGGAGAGTTCGAACGAGAAACCGTGCGCCCAGTTTGAGGTTACTCACTGGTCGATTTCAACGAAATATTGACGCTAGATAATGTTGCAGGTCCCAAAAAGGAAGGACATACTATACATAGTATAGAGCTTACCGGAGCTTACTGGAGCTTAAGAAATGAACCATCCAATCGCAATGATGTCAGCAGGTGGTCAGACGGCGGGAGAGGAGCGTATGAAGATTCGGTGAGAGCGCGCGAAAAGACTGATGGTGGCGAAACTGAATAGTCCATGACAGAAGGCGGTTGGACGCAATGCGGAATTTGTTGTTTCTCAATGGAACTATGCTATGCACAGTGTGAATTGTTGGCGCCCTCAATTACGGATGACCCAGTCGTGTGATCGACCCGGGAGGGAGGACAGGAGAAAGCAAAAGAGCGGGATCCCATAAGAAACAAAGCTGGTGCAGCAATGGTGCTACCATAGAGCTCGGACTTGTACTACACTGGCTTCTGCTGCGCTCAATTTGTTTGAAATTCTGAGCAGGAGCTTTGCTTAAGGGCAACAGCGGATGCCTCGTGGCTGGTCTGTCCAAGATCTATCTAACGGCAAGAAGAAGATAAATCAAGAACTGTGAGAGGGGGAATGGAACGTGTTATGGCGCTGGAGTCACGTGGGATGATCTTGTTATTACGTCAGGGAAGGCAAGTGGCCTCGCGGGGTACATAAGTCGCACTCCCTCCACCAATCTCTCTTCCATCCATCCTTGTTACAGCCATGGCAGACTCTTGGAGCGACGGTATCCTCCTCAAAATCGCCAATGTTCTTGTTTACCTTCTGTTCCTTGGTTCAAACATCTACACTGTTGCCGCCCCCCAAGGCATTTACTACCACGGCAAGGAGACCTTCATAACCCCCGCACCTTGGGCCTTCCTCATCTGGTCTCTCATTCATGTTCTCCTCCTCGGCACAATCATCTATCAGTTTTTCCCTCAAGGCAAACGTGTCATCATCGACGGTATTTCTTGGAGGTTCCCGCTCCTCGCGATCCTGAACGCCATTTATGTGAACCTGTGGGCAAGCCAGCACTACATTATTGGTCTGTTTTTTTCGCTTTGCCAATCTTGAGCTGTGTTTGACACGCCATACAGCATTCGTCTTCGCCCTTTTTGTCAGCTCCGCAGTAACTGTGCGCGCAGTATTTCTTTGGTTTCAGATCTATACTCAATTTATATTTTTAGCACATCTACTACATCGTCAAGAAATACCACGTCGCGGAGAATCTGTCTGACGAACTTTTCATTCACCTTCCATTCTCTCTCTACCACGGTTGGACTACAGTCCTCGTCGTCCTCACAGCTTTCGAGGCCTTCGGTGTCAATAAGATCCATCACCACGCTGGTGTTTGGACCAAGGTCTTCGTTTTCCTTGCCCTGTAGGTTCCTTTTTCACGAACATTGCTAGCAAACGCCCTGATCCTCCCTCTCAGTTTCTTCCTTGAGGGTACTGCCGCGACCTACGCTTTCTCTACCCCCGAGGGAGACCTTCCGGCTTCAATTGCTATCGCTTGGTCTCTCTGGGCTATTTTTGTCCAACAGCGTCACCCTGCTTTCATTCATTGGTCTGCGCTCGCATTTGCCATTCTTGCACTAGTCTGGGTGCTCAAGGGTGCGTATGGTCTTTACCGTGGCCATGGAAGGATCGCTCTCTCCGATGAGGAGCGCGCTCCACTTGTCGGATAAATACGAGTGGTGTTATTTCCAATGATTTTTACACCCAGCTGCTGTGGTTGGGCCGACTTGTTTGTCCTTTCTTAGTACTCCCATTTTTGTTTTCGCCATCGTCCGTGAACGTTGTAACTTGTATGTCTCTGTATTGAGCGGTTCGTTATTTAGAAAATCTATATGTTTGTTGTTGGTACCGTTCATCTCTTCCCATTTGCCTGGATATCATGAACCATTGGAACAACAATGGTCCTGTGAATCAATATCAAATATTTTTAGCCGACGACATTGCAATTGATGGCGCAGGTCCAAGATTAACATCCCAGTAATATAGTAAAGTGAAATCCCACGCGATACAGGCTCGCTCCGAACCCCGAAACTATTTATCACGAACGATGGTGCAGGAGTAGCTGACCAATTTACCTTGCTGTGTTGGTGCCAACACAGGCTTCCGTGTTGTTATCCTTTTCTTTTTAGTCATACTCAAATTGTACTTAGATTATCCATTTCTCGGATCATGGACATACCATATCAGGAAATTCACCATTACAATCATAAGGATAAAACGGAGAGTTGTATTAGGATCATTTCCTACGTTATCTCTAAGGGAGAGAAATATGCACAAGAGTATAGATAATTAATCTATCAAGCCTTTAAAGCTTCAAGACGTGGGACTACATTGTTCGAGTTTAGTGATTGAGAATTAGAGCTCAGGAATGAACTTACACGGGGGCAACGGATGTGACACTGGGGTTAGATGGAAGTTTCGGGAAGGGTGTCTTGCACTAGAAATCGTTGTTTCATTATGTATATATCAATGTGCAATTCAGATGGACTCACAGTCTGTTGCAGGTCCTTAATGGTCAGGTTAGCTGGGAAGAATGGCTTCGGGGCCAAAGTCTTTGCTTGCGGGATAACCTCTGAACAGTCGATCATCTTCTTCTTATCCTGGCCGAGGAGGGACAACTTCAGCATGGCATCTGCGAAGGCGTTGGCCATCTTGTTCTGATCGGCTAGAGGAGGGTTTAATTGAATAAACTCGCATATAACCGTCCCTTGGGCTGCACTCACTAGCGAAGGTCTGCCATTCACAAGCAGTGCGAGGGTCTGTCGTAAAAAAAAAATGTTAAATTTTGTCAAAGGAAGGATGTGTAATCATACCTCGAGCAAGCTGGTACGTAGCCGATATCAGCGTTTAGAAAGACTCTTGAACGGGAGAGTACTCACATCCTCATCCGAGGAAATACGTATTTCACCAGCAATTGGGGCTGCGGCCTCACCCTGGTTCCCGCCGACCCCCCTTTACATGATAGTCAGGAGGGAATCTTCTCCATGAAATGATATGACGCTCACCCAGGGAACATAGTACCCTTGAGCATCGTTTCGATGAAAAATTGGGTATCGAACACCCCGGGGGTAGAATCAAAGGGCACACTAGATAGAATTGTTGAATGTGGGTTTCCTTTTCTGCAGGAAAAGTCTTACCCGCGGAGCTAGAAAGAAGAGTTGTTAGAGAGGATTACGAACAAATGAGAACATAACATACCCCGGGTACAATGGTGTCTGACGCAGCTACTGAGTGGCTAAAGAGGACATCATCAGAGTTGAATATAGAATTGCAATGTGCGTCCATACGATGCAAGCAGCGCCACGACCTCGTCAGGGTTGAAACCGGCGTCTTTGAAGCGAGCGAGAATCTTAGTGACAGAATCTTTGTAGGTTGATTGAGTGAGTCATGAAAGGCGTTTGTCAAAAAGAGGAAAACACACCGAAGGGCTCAGGGACGAGGAGATCAGGCGAAGCGGCCTTGGCTGGTGGACGGCCCATGAAGAACTGTATGCGGGGAGCACCAGGGCAGTTGGTCAAGCCCACAGCTCCAGCAAATTGAATGCTGTGAGAGTACCATTAGAATATGTAAGTCGCCAAAGATGCGATATGCCTACAAGTCCCCAGCGCTGATATTGTACTTGGGTATGAATTTCTTCTGGAGATCAACAATATCATCAATCCCATTGTTGGCGTGGAACGCGGTTTCCACGTCAGAGAAGGTGACGATAGAACCGTCAGCACCTCCTCCACTAGAGAGATGTCATTAAGAGTTGTGTACGGTCGGTCCAAGGAGTACCTACCCAAGTTTCGGCGAGAACCCAATTGCATCGTGGAAGGTCAATCTCAAGGACTCGTGGAACTAAAGAGCGTTGTAAATAGGAGAATTCAGGCGTGCAACAATGGAGGCTTTACTTCTTCTCCACACTGATTCTCGAAGAGGTTTGTTTGTATGTCTTCAAGAACCGGGAACAAGGCACAGCAAGCTTCATTAGAAACAGTATTTTTGCCGTCAGGGCATCGAACACGCTTCGACGCAGGAACAGCTGGTCATGAGATATTAGCTTGGGTCTGGGTTGGTGTGGGATGCGAAAGTACACACCTTTGACAAAGCTGGTGGCAGTAATTGCCAGAACAAAGGTCAAAAGGTGCTTGAAGGCCATTATAATGTTCCGGGATGTTACTGCGATATAACCCAAGAGGAGCGTGATGATGTAGGCGGTCTGTCTGAGGGTACCAGCTTTTATACGGTCCAACCACGACAACACCGCACCCAAAAGCCTGGTATCGGCCACAGCCAAAATACATGAGTCAAAATACCATCATCGTTGCCTTGATTCAGCAGATATTCCTGTTTCTTGATATTTTTAGCGCATCATCGCAGCGGCATTGATACAGCGGAGTGGCAGGTTTAGATATCGGTGTGTCCAATTCGTCGGTCAGAGTAACTCCATGGCGAAGAAATGCCAGCATTCTGGTTGCAAAACATCTGTCAGGTAGAAAAAGATGGTTCCCGTTTGTGTGCCTGTCAGTCCATTTCGGCCTCATACATACAGAGGTGAAGCCCACGGTGCTCGTAAGTGGGCAGAGGTCCAGCCGGGGATGGCACGCGAACTTGATGCAGTCAAGCCAGTGTCAGATCTCCGTGTGTAGTCGGCCCACAGCACAGCGGCCGCAAGATGTTGTTTGATCCCAACTGCGATGCAGGCTATTTGTCATACAGCCTTCTTGACTGTGGGGTAAAAATAGGTTGTTAACAACATCGCAAACACTGATCCGAGGGAGCATGGCGTTGAGGGATAGCAACCTGGCATTGCAGTTTCAGGAGGGGGGGTCAGTCAGTATTTTAGCTTATTCAATTACACATAGACCACATAGCAGGCAACTTTTTTTTGGTTGCGGCCCAATATACCAGCTGCAGAGATCTATATTTGCCAACTCCCGCGAGGACATTTATCAGGAGTTACCATGGGAAAAGATTTAGAGGGTTTCCTGAACAGCGTGGAACCGTTTCTTCGGTTGTGGCGCCCAGAGGTCATGGTCACACGGTTGTATCGGCCGTTTTCCCGATCGACCCGGGAAGTGTGGGCGGGATTGCAAATGTGGGCAAGATATTGATCGAGGAGGTTTCAAGGTGAAAGAACGACACCGCCTCGAATTGTCAATCGTCGAGGACCAGCGGATTTGGGGAAGGACGAATAATATAACTGCAATACATTACAACCGGGCGACCCGAGCGCTACGTCGTGTTTCAATCATTCAAGTACAACTCCCCATGGGTTGCGAAGGGCGACGCAACACCAAAGGGTTTCCTTGCCGGAAAAACACGAGCATTCGGCGCCTGTTCCGCTTCTGGTGGAACATTGGCCTTGGTTTCATGTGCGAATATCAGTACAATTCATAGGAGACGCATGTGGTCAAGGTCCATTATTGGGTTAACGGGATGACGACCTAAGATTCTCCCAAGGTTATCGGTATGAATCAAAAGGCGTTATGGCCATCGTGGGATTTCAGAGTACGCCATAAAGGTAGGGTATAGGTGGTGGGAAGTGAGAACTGACAAATTAAACAAGGGGGTGCTTGATTAGTCCGATGGCAGCAAGAATATATGCATATGGGTCGAAGAGAAAGGCGCTGGAGGCGGTGATAGACATGTTGACTCATGAAACGGACTCAGGTCCCGCATTCACATATCCCATAGGCACATCACATCAACGGATTCCTTTTCATACCACCTCAGAACATATCATACACGTAGATAACACTACCGAAGGGCGTAGATACTTGGCCCGGTCTGATATACGCTCGCCGTGTCTTGGCGGTAGGTATATTCGTAGCGGTATAGAAATGCAAGATTCATCATTACCAGAGGACCCAGGTGGCAAATGTGTGACTATACCATGACGGGACAATACTAGACAAATATGATACACTGCATTTAGGCAGATACGAACAAGCCTGATCGATGATCATTATAACTAAGTACCCCCACCCCGAGTAGTGCGTAGGAATGAATCGTTGCCTAGCATACATACTCATCTGGTCCTGCCTCTAATGCTTTTACGCTTCCCCACTCATATTTCTATCCCTGGAACCTGGCGGTTATGGATGCGGTTGTACCTGCGCACATTCTTGCCGGCATTATTTTGTGAGATTGGATGTGTTCGGTGTTCAGCGTTACATCATTCGGTCCGGGGCCTCTTAACCTGGAACAGTAAGCGTAAAATCCAGAATGTGGGCTAGGAGGTACTTACTAAATGTACCTCTTCCTCATCCTTCTGTGGATCAACATTTCCCTCCTCGGGAACCGCAACCCAGAGATTGTGGTCGTTGTCATTAGTTGGCAACATGAAAATCCATTCTGTAACTGCCTTCCGCTTGGTACCCCCGCTCGAGACAGAAGCAGAACGGCGGCTATCGATGGTGGAGGGGGATAGAAACTGACGCTGTGACGGTTCGGTCTCAATAGTCCTATTTTTCGGCTGTTTCTTGGTATCCATAAAGGCATCGTCGTTATGTTTGATAATGAAATTGAGGATCAGGCGTTGAAGCGCCTCGTGAACGTATTCGGGCTCTCGCATGTTTTCGTCCAGAGCCCAGTGGTGGTCGAAGAAGATTGTTGATGCCATATGCTCAAACAGTTCAGAAAGGATTGCGTATCCGGGATGCAACACCTCCTCGCGACTCTTCAATCCTTCTAAGATAAGACCCCTACGATCTCTAACCGGCCATTGCCGCTCCTTGTTGTATCTGGGACCAATGAAAGCCAGAACTCGAGGGGGATGGGATTTTCTTCGTCCCCATTATCCGGGCAGGCTTGGATGGCCCACCAGAACAAAGACCAGGTAGATGATTCTCCATCGTGTCGAAGCTCATGCCTCCAGGGGAGAAATGGACCATGAGGTACGATTTCGGTGGAGATATACTTGAATGGGCCGTTGAATAAACGCCGGCGTTGCGGGTAACAGATATCGTAGCGTTCTTGGATCTCGTTGTTGACCTCCGGTAGTGCGGTAAAAAAGCCCGGGGTACTGGGTAGCGGCAACGGGCAACCTGCTTGAACAGCCCGAGCCATGAATACTGGCGTACCCTATTCACATATCAGGGGCGTGCAGTGGCAATAGATCCGGGACACACTCACAGTTCGCCCCTGGCCTATGTGCTTGGTAGATTCTACATCTTCGCTGCACCCGAAATCGATGAGAAGGATAGAGGTCTTGTGTTTGTGCATCCTAAAAAAATTTAGGAAGGGTTACGAACGGCGACGGACCCATAACGTACTTGTCATTCAGCAGGTGCTGGATGAAAACCGGCGACGCTGACCCGTCCGTCTCGATGTGATGATTTGACGACTCGGATCTTGTTAGGACTGATGTCGCGGTGAAGGATACCACGATTAACATAGAGTCCTCGGGTAACTGTATAAAACGTGAGGACAGTTGTGAAGAATGTATCTGAGAAGACGTACCCTCCAAAAGATCATATATCGCATACAGAACCTTGCGAGGAGTATCCAACTCCATGAAGCTGGTGCCGTGGTCTGACATTCCAATGCGCACCTTGACTCTGTCACCACACTTGACCTTAGGAACAGTTCCCCAGAATATCATCCTTACGACAGCTGGATACGCCCCGTTCTTATGGATTGATTCCAATAAGTCTTTTTCCGTCCAACGGCGGTGGTGCCTGATATACTGGTCCTTGATGACGTAATTCGCAAGAACCTTGCCGCCTTCACTCTCGGTGTGCATGTAGACATGAGCCCGCTTGCCAAAGGGGTCGCTGGAGTAGTGAAGACGGGTAGCATGCAGTTTCTTGTTGAATTCGCTGTCCTTGAACATCTTGATATCGAAATAGATACGATCATCGCCCTCGATCTTGGTTCTGTCCAGAGACCCTTCGCGGGCATTCAATTGGCCACTGTTGAGGTACTGTATAACCTCCGCGAGGAGTTATTCATACTCGTCACGGTCTTGAAGCTGGAGTTGGCAGATACCGCAGGCATCGCAGATGAAGAAGATGAGATCATTATCGTTGACGAGGAGACCAAGCGTCGAAATGAGATCGGGACGAGCAGCGAGGAGGTATGCGGCATAACTGGCGGCTTGGGTAGTTCGATCTTGTAGACTGCGCCCAGCAGAGTGAAATTCGATCGCAATTTCAAGGGCACCCCAGTGAAATTCGATCGCAATTTCAAGGGCACCCCAGTGAGGTTTGAGCGTTTGGGAAGAAGGGGCGAAGGAAGGAAAATAGGCGACAATGTCTGGCTTAGCATGTGTGGCAGTAGGATGATCAGCTGGGTGGGCTTGACCTTGTCCCTTGAACTTGAGCGCTGTACAATGGTGAGTCAGGAGTAGATCGACGAGGACATATTAAACGCACTTAACCCAGGAATGCCTTCCAGAATCTTGTTCGCTATCCTCATAAAGTCTTGTAAAGACCCGAATACTTTAGATGCCGTTGGGGTGTTTTGAGTTCTGGGTTTGTTTGATCTACTGGTGCCCGTCGAACTTCCGGCCTCCGACACCTTCTGCGTACTCTGTCCTTTCTCGCCGTCCGCACGCGCTAATGATTTCCTTTCGACGCCGAGGAACTCGTAGAAGGCCTCAATGGTTATGTCCCGAATGAGGGGCATATTCGCAACGAGATCTTCACGCATATGCCAGGGATAATGTGCCCCTAACTTGTCTATGGGAGAAGAAATCGTATCCTTGTATGGGTCTTTGGTTACGGCAGCCATGGAGGAAGAAGGTAAAGAGTAAGTGCTGTGGTGGTCGGTTGCAATGCTTTGTTGTGGGGTACAGTTACAAATGAGACATGTGTGGTCTGGAGGGTGAAACCAACAACTACTAGTGATCGTCACGGGTATGGCAGACCCACCGGGTTGGCGGGTGCGGGTCTGGCGGGTGCGGGTCTGGCGGGTACGGGTGCGGGTCTGGATTTTTGTACCTGCACCAAACCCGTACCCGCAGGTTTGGCGGGTGTGGTGC